>OZ038502.1:3535143-3787643 GCA_964036315.1 Acanthosepion esculentum | reverse complement strand
TAAGAAGCATCGAGGGATTTATTGTAAAGTTTGTGGAGATCAGGAGCCGCACTTCAGGTGCGTATTTCCTTCACATAATGCAGGGATATTGTCGAGTCGGAAAGGAAGCATTTACTCCTTTTCAACAAAGTTTTTTAAAGAAACATCAGTAATGTATAGAACTTGTGAGAGTCTATAAGGGGTCTCATTCTGTCTGCGAACAGATATAAACGATTATCCTTTTATAGATGTTTGTGAAAGTTTGCCCCAAAAAAGCAGCGAAAATGGATGAATATATTACTAACATGAAGAAACATGCAAGGTGGAACGAAAAGAAGAAAAAAGGTTTAAGGGTGTCTCCATTTTTGATATGCGACGAAACGCTGATGTATGCGGATAGAGTCGTAATACCGCGTGACCTACAAAAAAGAGTTTTGAAAGAGTTTCATATGGACCATCCTGGAACCTCCAGAATGAAGTCGCTAATGAGAGGTTACGTTTATTGGCCTAGAATGGACCAAAATATAGAAGATATGATAAAACAATGTAAAGGTTGTCAGTTAGCAGCCAAAGCTCCACCGATAAGGACTCAACCCTGGCCAAAAACGGACGTTCCGTGGACACGTATTCATATTGACTATGCAGGACCATGAAAGGGATACTATTATCTAGTAATCGTAGATAGTTTTTCCAAATGGCCTGAGGTTTATAGGTATAAACACCCGACAGCTTCAAACACCATAAAAGCGTTAGACGAAGTATTTAGTCGTTTTCGAGTAGTAAATACAATTGTAAGCGACAATGCTACTATGTTTACCGGGAAGGAATTCAAAGATGACTGTGATTCGTTGGCAATTGAACACGTAACAACGCCGACGTACAATCCTAGATCAAACGGACAGGCAGAAAGGTTTGTCGACACATTCAAGAGAGCATTAAGAAAAAATAACGGAATCGACACTGAAGAAAAAAGCTTACAAATGTTTTTAGCGGTATATAGGATAACACCAAATCAGAATACAAACGCTAATCTATCACCTGCAGAAATTATGTTTGCAAGGAAAATATGTTCAGTGTTCGATAGGATGTTACCAAATAAGAAAAAGAAAAATTATACGAAAGTAAACACAAAATTTACAACGTATAAAGAGGGCGATAAAGTCTTCTTTAAGAACTATCGACCAGGAAAGTGTTTTTGGGAAGACGGTATAGTGTCAAAAAGATTCGGTAGAGTGATATATATTGTAAAAGGAAAAAAAATATTTGCAAAAGACATATTAACCAAATGAGATGCAGATACATAGAAACCGTGGAAAATGACAGCGAAATACCGATGGAAGTGTTATACAAATCCAAATTCCAAATCCAACCCCCGATAAATAGTGAAGTACCGATGGAGTTAACATCGACTCCAAAAATCACTGATTTTCAAAAATCAAAAAATACACCAACTCGGAATGGTAGGAGAAAAAGTGATAGAAAAAGGAAGAGGACTCCACGTCTATGTCGAAATCCAAAGAGAAAAACATATTGAAAGCAAAATTCTAGGGAAGAATTTAGCTCAGGGGAAGGTGTTATAGTGGAACAACCTGGTACACCCCGACATGGATTGGTCAGTCTATAAAAGACTGACGAGCTATTGAAGAAGAAGGGAAAGTGAGACAGACAGAGAGAGAAAAGGCGACCCTTAAGAACCTCCGTGACTTATCTCCTGTTTTCCTTAGTATTACAAACTCTTGCTTATTTGCACTTTACGTACAATAAACCATTATTATTTTTTACCTGATTTCTTGTGTTATTGTAATCTTTCCACTCGGGATTACTTTCTTGTTTATATCGTATAATCCACGATATAACAAAATGTAAATATATTTCAAATTTCACACTTATGTAAGAGTCTTTCTATATTTCTGAGATGAGGTATTATAACTATTTACACTACTTACATTGTTCGGGCTGTTGTTTTTATCTTCGTTGCCCTATTCACGACATTTCGACCGTTGCACGCCCCGGCCTTCTTCAGTCACTGGATTACTTCAACCAACGCTTTTATCCAGTGACTTGATCCAAAGAGTTGTGAGTTCAATACCTGGCCAGAGCGGAGATGAACAAAAAACAAAAAAATCATAGAGTGTTGGCTTACTAAAGGAAAATAACTGAAACTGAGATATTTGGAAGATGCATGTCACGTGGAACTAGAACAATATATCCCGGTGAACGCAATAAAGGCTTTGGTTCGAAATTTCAATCATCTGAAGAAGGCCGGAGCGTACAACGGTCGAAATGTCGTGAATAGAGCACCAAAAATGAGGACAAGAGTCCGAACGATGTAACTAGTGTAAGAGTCGTGTGTTTTTTCGTTTGTGCCATTGTTAATATTCAGGACAAAAGATTTGATGTTCTCTCTTCTCCCCCCTCCTACTCCCCAATAATTCGTTTATACCTATGTACAGGTCGACACCTAATTTTCTGCCTTAAATTTAGGATTCAAAAATACTCTGGTTCTGAGGGTAATTTTGCTTTCTGGCTTCTTGTCAAGTCTCTTAATTAATTGTCTGTTACAGTCACCTTTTGCTTTTTTCTATCCCCCGTTACCGTTACTTTCTTTTGCATTCTCCATTCTGCCAATTCGGGGTCCCCACACCAAAGTAAAAAAAAGAAACATCTCCTCACAGCAGGACTGCGATGTTTCGCTAAAAAATAGACGAACAGGAAAGAACTCAGACAACCGGAAGCGATATATCTTTACTTGAAATCAGACAAGTCAAACGTTTTTTTATTTATCTTCTTTGAAAATGAGACAAGCTGATTATTAATCAACTTGGTAAGGTGACCAATTTCGACTTTGATTTTAGATAAAAATAGAAATGCATTTCGTGCGGAGAATAAATCAACTTAGAAATAAACTCCAGTTTAAGGTGTCCATGCTACTTTGTGCAGGGGAGATTTGTTAATAGCTTCTTTTCTATATTAGCGACTAATAAAACATAACTAAAAAAGAAAATTAATACAACAGAGTATATGTGTGTGTGTGTAGAAATGCTTACATGTAATGAACAAACAACGCCAAATACCAACTTAAGAAGCTATATTCAGCTAAAAGGAATCGTTAGTAATTAAACAGCCTTTTATACTGGTGGTTAGTATTCCAATGGGTAGGATGGGATAAGTTCATTATTATCCCACATGTAAAATGTTTAACATCTTTTAGCACTTTTCTTTTACCTGTTAAATAGATTGGATCCGTCTTGTGCAAAATGCTAAACTAGTTGACTCATCAAAATCTCGTTCTCGAAATGGATCTTCGTTCGAGAATAGCAATTGTTATCAATCATAGAGCCTGAGAAAAAATGTGTTCGTCAAGGTTAAGAAACGAATTAACCTTTGCATTCAAGCAGATCGTGAAAGTTGATCTGTCGAAGCTCTCATTCCTCAGCCAAAATGGCTCAACTCAAACTGGATTCATTTTCGATCGACCCCGCGCTCTACTCCCAAGACCAAAAAAGAGAACAAATTAAGAAGTTATAAAAATATTTTCTGACCGATCACGTAGCTTCGACTGTAAGACACTTCTTTGCTTTTTTATCATTTCTTCCAAGTAAGAGAGTAATGCCACTAAGACGCAATGAGACACTGAGTGTGAAATACAAAGAAAAAAGAGAAATATTATTAAGGATCGACAACAATAGAAGTGTAATTCAGAAGACAGTAGATAGCGATTGGCATTGCATTTAAACTTTTGAAGATCAAAATTGGCTGGAAAGCATGGAACCGGAAGAGAGATCCATAAGTAGGAAGTGTGAGGAAAGAAGCTGTCAGCATAGAACTTCCGGTTACATGTAGCCAACTCAACTGTAAACTGATGATACATTTTTGCCAATCTAGTACTCTGCTTAAATTCATAACGTTTCGTTGCCATAGCGGAAAGTTCGCACGAACAATTACCATGAAAGTATTTATAGAAAAGGCACAGGGAAGCTACATTAAAGCAGTGGGAAAGTGACTGAGACCGAGATGCCAGGTCAGGATCAATAACATTGCAGATTCTTCTTTGGATTTTATAACGTATCTCTAAATATATAGCAGGGACACACACCAAATAGAGGAATGGTATATTTTGTGCGAGAGAAAAGTTGCCTAGCACGACACAGTGAACAAACGTTCTTAGCAGTAGAACTAGCATTTGATTCAATATTTCCACTTCATGTCAGCGTAGAATCTTAGCCCGTAGAGACAGAAATATAACTAAAATAGAATATAACTTCTGAGTTACCGTTGGTCGTTTTCTTGTCTCGCACCCATTTTGTGCGCGTATTCAGCAAAGGTAGCTATTCACTGAAACCCGAGACCAACAACCTAAGACGCCGCAGAAGCACCAGTTAAAGCCACTGCACGATGAAAAACTCTTTTCCTACCATGAGATACAGCTGCATATTTAACTCGCGTGGATGTTCTCTAAAGCTACACTGGAATACCAACTTCTACGTATGCAGTAGAATCCAAAGACGAACTCTCGAAACGTTTTTTGTTTATCGTCCGCATAAAACCGTAAATAAACCATGTTTCTTTAATTTAATAACGCCTGATCCCTATCGCCGTTTGTTAGCTCGCATTCGTTTTCTATTAGGGTTAGGGTTATGCTTCCATATACAACAGAATCAAACAAGCTCCTTTCATACTTGACGGTAGCTTCTCCAAGAAATTTTCCAAATTCTAAAATAAAAAATGATGTATCTTGAATTAATTGAATCTCATTTGCATTTTGTCTGTCAGTTATGTTATAAAAAACAGAAAAAGAACTAAATGTCTAGATGACTTTGCACATGATCAATTGGTTAGGGGGTTCGCTTTCCAACCATTAAACACGGGTTCAAATCTCACCAGGGTCATTTTGTCAGAAAGGTGATGTTATCGGCCTGGGAAGGCAACCCCAACGTGGGAAGGGTCTGAAAAATCATACTACAAGTTGACCCAAACGTTGTGAATTAAATTGGGCAGACGGAACTATTTTGGGTGCCGCCGATGGTCGTGCTAGCACGAAGTCGCAAGTAATCGTGACCGAGGCTTTGAACGTACCGGCATTGTTCAGACTGTTGATCACGGTAGATAATGCGGTGTCTTCCAGAAACTGGGACTAAAGTCGGCTCAATATAGTTGCGGTATAAACCACAGGTGGGCTCTGTGGGTGCTGAATAAACAGAAAATGTGCATGAGCAGGCGTCTGCAACAGGGATTGACTAGCCACCCTAGTAGAAAGGCATAATCGGATACGAATGGCCAGCCATAGATATAAATATAAAAATGGATACTGAGGTCAACATGGCTTCATGTTTGAACGCCATCTCCAGACCCCATCGCCTCCAAATTGCGTTCAAGCGTCCTCTTTTATATTTACATACGCTCTATTCCTGAATTTGAGCACATTTGTAAGACTGGTGCAGTACACTTTCACAAATATAGCATACCATAAAACTATATTATTATTATTATTATTATATATATATATATTTGGAAAAACGTTCAAAAGTTTCGATAAAACATTCAACTAGGTATTTCTCCGATTAGGCTTTATCAGTTGTCTAAATTCGGACATTTCAAAAAGTCGTTTAACGTTTTATGTTCTTAAAACGTTAAACGACTTTTTTGAAAAGTTACTCATTTTCTTTCTCTTTTTTAGTCACAAGCAACGCCAGCTTTTGGGGAAAATTTCATTATTTTAAACACACATAAATACACACAACTCATTTTTCGGCTTCGATCTGATGAGGCCTATTCAGCGAAAGGCATAATGGTTGTTTTTTTCGAACCATTATTCTTTCATGAAGGTTTTTCCAATTGTCAATAATTTCTAACACAGTCGGGATCATATACTCAAATTTATAACACACACACACAAACACACACACACACACACACACACACACACACACACACGCACACAAATATATATATATATATATATATATATATATATATATATATATATATATATATATATATATATACTCACTAGCCACTTAAGTACACGCGAATAAATGCTCTTTTTATGCAAATTTATAACCACCCAATGACGTTTCAGCAATTTAATAGATATAGGTATTTAAACAAGGCCGCGTTGAATTTCAATTCATGTAATTACTATTTATGTGGACCCGAAGTAGGGACCACAGAACGAAAGCACGGAACACGGGTTAGAGGTAAGAAAGATATATTAAACAGAAAAGTTACAAAGAATAGTGTAAGAGTAAGCAGAGCTTACTATCCAGTGGTGTCCGATATTGGTATCGTACGCGGCTGCGCATTACTGGTGCTACTCCCATGATACTACCATTCACATAATAATATAGTACTGGGAGAGTCCATGATGTAGGGAAGTATCGGTCTCACAACAACTATGTAAATGAAAGATATTTTAAATGACTTTCAACCGGGAATCATCATTGATGTCAGGCGGGCGAATTTGTGTATTTAAAAAAATACTGATTTGCTGCAACCATTTTGGAGTTTACAGAAAATGTCGCGAAAAAGAAAAGTGAAGAGAATGGCCAGACTTATCTAAGCCAATATAAAGGCAACAGTAATTCGTATAATCACACTTTGCAACGGAGATATACAGAAGAGCCACTCTGAATGCACAACTCGCGGTCATATTCAAACATAGAAAAAGCTATGAAAGTACATCCAGATAGAAAATCCCAGAGTGGCTCCCCGAAGGCAGTTGGTTGTCAACACTGCCAACCTTCTGGTAACTCCAGCAGCCAAGCTGGCTCCAAATGTAATGCCATGTATACTTTTGGATCTTGTCGGTACAGACTGAGAGGTGGGCCGATGTGCTCTGGGAAAATGAAGGAATATACTGTTATATTATTAGCTGCAACAATTATGCCATCAGAAACTTGAACCAATGAAAATGTAAATCTACAGAAGGATGGTGAGGATACCATGGACCGAACATATGAGCAACAAGAGGAGATTTTAGAGAAAATGGGAACAAAAAGCAAACATACTTAACATAAGGAAGAGACAGTTTAAATTTCTGGGACACATTAGGAAGGAGGGCTTGGAAAATTTGTTACACACAGGGCAAATTGAGGGAAAGAGGGACAGCGGAAAAGAACGCATAGGATACTTGACGAATTTATTTAGAGTTGCAAGGGGCAGGAAGTTGTGGAGAGTCATGATAGCTTACAGCCTGAGGGAGAGAGAGAGAGAGAGAGAAAGAGAGAGAGAGAGAGAGAGAGAGAGCAAATGCCGATATATACCTGAGAACCATAGTTAATAAATAATTTTAATTTAATTATATATTTCAAATAATTTAACATTATGTATGATGCTGACTTTACCGATATGATTTCCGAAATGATTTCTAGCACAATTAGTTGACAGTTATCGTCATAACAAAGTTAAAAATATAGATTCACAAACTGGAAAACGAGTGACAATTACAGAAAGTGAAAATGAAGGGCAGATAACTCTGATTGTTACCATCTTGATGATACATTTTTATCTTAACAAGGTTTATGATTTGCATTCATAATTTAAACTCTGGTCCTTCTTTACTTGGTTCACTGTTAGGATTGAAAAGGGACGCGCGATTAATGGCGAATTTCACGTCAATCGATCCTGCAGTTATTTGCCTCCATACGAAAGGCAATTTGACACGAGATCAATATTATGTGTGGCAATCGGCACGTACCTAGGGTCAGAGGTAAAACTGTTCAGTCTTCCTTGGCACTTCTCTTGTGGGATGCCCTCAGGTATATCGGATTGATCCTGGCCCCATTTTCAAGTACAATGAGAGAAGAGCTGCCCGCAGCTAGGCATATATTTAACCTAATTGGGGCTGCTGGTACTTTTGTCGATCCTAGAGTCTTTTTGTTTCATATTTCTCATTTTTCTCTTTCTGTCACACACACGCACACACACACATACACGCGCGCGCGCACGCACACACACACACACACACACACACACACACACACACACACACACACACACACACACACACGGTTATTTCCGTAAAGAACAAAATAAATCAAAATTCTTCCTTAATATATTTGCCAGAAACTCTTATATATGAATTGCCAGGCAAATGTTTTTTTTTCTTTTTTTTTTTTTGGTGGGGGACTTTATGACTTTCTCAAAATAATAATAATAATAATAATAATAATAATAATAATAATAACTGCGATTCTATATTTTCGATTAATGGTTCTGCAATGGTTAGCTATTCTGAACGAAAAATCACCGCGGCGTTTTCGAATTCCAGTCGAGTTTATTACACTAACTTTCACACATACTTTGATGGAGTCATACTTTGGAAAAGGTATGACTGCATCTCTTCTCCCCCTAAATATGGATTAAATAGCAGGTTAGACTCGGCCCTTTAGCCATGGTTGGTAAACAGTCTAACAGAAGGATAACTCTGAATGCACAAGCAGTATCCTTAGCGTAGCACATACGATGCAGCCATGGACAAGATCCTCGATTTCACAATGACTATAATCTCTAGCACGGTCGACCTCCAACTGTGTCAATGTTATATTATTATTATTATTATTATTATTATTATTATTATTATTATTATTATTTATAGACACGTGGCTGAGTGGTTAGACCGTTCGTTTTGGGACCAGGTGATCCGCGTTCATATCTCACCATGGTCGAGTTATCAAGAAAATGATTTCCTGATGTTAGCGATTGGAGGAGAAATCAGCGTACGGTACTTTTGGAAAGTCCTTGAAAGCCATACCCACCCACGGGTTCACCCAAGCATTGCGATTGAAATTGGCTAGGCGAATTGGTCATCGATGCTTGTGCTATCACGATGTCACATGTCATCGTGACCAAGTGTTTGACGGCCTCTTCTTTTAACTGTCGATCACGTCAGAATGTGCGCTCTCTCCCAGAAACTGTAAGTATTGCCAGCTCTGTTGATGGTTGTGCTAGCACGAAGTTTCAAGTCATCGTGACTGAGGGTTTGAGCATACTGGCATTGTTCAGACTGTTTATCTCGCCAGATAATGCGGCATATCTGAGTAACTGCAATTAAGGTCGGCTCAGTATAGTTGTGGTAGTAACTACAGGTGGGCTCTGTGTGTGTTGACCAAAGGCAAATGTGCCTGAGGAGGCCTCTGTATCAGGGATTGTCCAGTCGCACTAGCGGATCGACTTTATTATTTCACTACTGCTTCTGGGTGGCGTAAGGGTTGACGATATAGAGAAAGGGACTCAACAAAATCAGTTCAAACCACGACTGAGATAGTTTCCGTTCACTTCCTATGCATATCATTGCGAAAGGCATGAAACTAATTTTCCCTGTAGTTATGCCTAAATAGTAAAGCAGTTGAGGTTATATATGGCAGTCCATCTAGGATTTCAAACCATTTGCCCGGCCTCGTAAAAATAAAAGATAATCACAAATGCTTCATTGATTCACCATAGATGGTTATCGAAATTCAAGCCCAAATCTCTGTCGGTCTCATCATGGGATTTGATTTTGCTTTGCTTGATGGTATGATTTTGTGAGATGAGTGCAATGTCCAGCAAGATCCAGAGAATGCTGACAGGTGAACAGATTTATGAATCTATTTAAATTCCCAGAACTTTTCGCGTCTTTCATTTTCCCTCAGCTTTCATTTTTCTTTCTGCTCGGATTTCAATCGTAATTTATAAAGCCTTTAACAACATTAGCTCTGTTGGCTGAGATAGTTACGTCGGCGACCGTGGGTGGAGTTTCAAACCCCACAAGTAATAGAAATTTAGATAACCATGGTTCAGCGCTGTCTTCCTACTCGTCTCAATTCCCCCACCCCCCCATTTCTTTTCCGTTTCGCCATCACTGGGATCCATATCACTCCAAACGGAAATCAATGACTCCCATTATTTCTAATATTTCGATAAGCTATCAAAAAAAGAAAACGAAAAACTTTTAATGATCATCTGTACTTTTCGGTTCAATTTTTGACCCATTTCCAACATTTCGATACTTTGGAGTTAATGCTGTAAGATTTACTCAAATAATGGTCTAGCTGTGTCACTGTTGACTTTACAATGTCATTAGTATTGACTCAGTAAACATTCCCGGCCTTGTGACTTAGGACGGACTGTACAAAATCACATCCAGCAAAATCATGTGTGTCGTTGTTGTTTATCAAACAAGTTGACGGCCCCTCAAAATTTTGTTACTCTGAACAAAAACTCGTTCTGTGATTTAGAGCTAAAATTAGTATTATAGAAAAAAGAGAAAGAGATTTTTAGGAAGGAAATCTTCGACTAAAACGGAAAGTACTCATTAAAGACCTCTCCTACAGTGGTGAATAAAAATATAATAGAATCCCTGACAACCGGACTAAGAAGGCCTTCTGGATATGAGGAATTGGTTCCAAAGTCCGGATATGAGGGATTTATATTTAGATTAAAATAAAAGAACTGAAATCAGGTTTAAAATTTATTTTCAATGTTTTATAGTAAACAAAATAAGCTAATGGCGAGTGAAATATAACGGAAGTGATTTTAAGGAAAAAGAAACAAATTATGTAATGTTAATGAAAATTTATTAAATTAAGTATGCCACGTAAGCAAAACAAATAATGTAACGAGGAATTTTTAATAGCTGTTGCATGATGATTCTTTCTCTTCTAATGTCATTCTCAACTTTTTCCGCATTTCGTTTTGCTTTTGGTCTTGAATTTTTTTAAACGAAAGACACTTTTCTCTCTGCAATCGTCATAGCTGAATGCTGGTTTTCTTTCCATAAAACTGATAACCTTTTCAATAGCTTTTTCAATTTCAGTCCCGGTTTAATCACAATCATGCTTTTTATTTCCTCGTTCTTTGTGACAGTGTGAACGCTGGAGAATAGTTTCTTTAGAAGATTTTATATCATGCAATATTGACTTTCCTCAGTTGAACTCTACCATTAGTTACAATGAACTTTCACCAGCGTCTAGTCTGTTTAAAATTTCCATTTTTTGAAATAACTCCAAAGTTGTTCTTTTCCTCTTATTCCCATCATCTTTTTCACCAATACAAGCCATTAGGGTGAAATAAGCATAAGCAATTATCCAAAGTCAATTTTCCGAAAAACAGAAATTTCAAATCAGTTACGTGTCACCCAAATAGTTCAAATATACACATGAAAATCATGTCCGGATTTGCGGGATTCCAGATATGAGGCACTCCGGATATGAGGGATTCCGGATATGAGGCATTCTACCTTATATATAATCGTTAGACTATGCAATATTTACCACAACATCAGATTCAAAGAGCTCTTAGTAAAGAAAGGTTAGGTTGGTTAATTTGATAACATATCAACTCTTACTGGGTTATTTAATGCCGAATATAATGAGTTTTATCGGATAAAAAATAATGACTTAATAGATAGGTACATACACGTCTGGTTTTCAGTAGAGACAAAAAGATAGCTCCACATCTAGTTAGAAAAACTCAAAAATTAGAAAAAGATCAGATTTGGACTAGCGTCAAAAAGGTTAAAACGGGCCCAGTTTATAGCAGAGTAACAAAAAAAAAAAATAACGGCAGACAGAGGTCCAGTTTATAGTAGAGTGAAAATGATAGACATGGTGCAGTTTTGTGTCCGATTCAAAAACAGGGTTTAATCGTGATAGATTAAAAAAATATATAGACTTATGTCCAGTTTATACTAGATTAAAAATATAGACATAGGTTCAGTTTACACTAGATTGAAAAATATAAACACAGGTGTAGAACCAAAATGGTAGGTTTTGGTTCAATTTAAGTTAGATTAAAGAGTGTTGACATGAGTCCGGTTTACGTAAGTTTTAGCCGGCTTAAGCTAGCTTCAAAAAAAGGTCCACCTCGGTCCAGTTTACACTAAAGTAAAAAAACAAAAACAAAAATAGATACTTGCAGTTTTCAATCAATTCCTAAAGTTAGATATAGGTCTGTTTTTTACTCGAGTCTGCAAGTATTCAACTGGAAGGTGACCCCATTTTTAAAGCTATCTTACAGTGCATTCAGTTAGTATATTCTCAGCCTGTCGAGAGGGCAAATCAATAAAAAGCAAACTTATTTGCAATTATCTATGAGGCTACATATTTTTGTTCGGGTTGCTACAGTCTTTCCTGCTTTTTAACCCGAATCTAGGCAGAGAAGTGATGGTTTCATGCCTTTCCTAAGGTATGACTTCATTCAGATATGGGCAAATTCTACTGGAATTCGAACTCAGCGCGGTGACTTTTCGTTCAGAACAGCTAACCATTGCAGCACCTTCACATCCGTAAGTCGAAAATAAAGACTCTTATTATTCTTACTTTGAAGAATAGTCATTTTTTGGTGTAAAGCCCCCTCCCTCCCTCCACCGAAATTTTCCTGGCAACTCATGCAGAAGAGTTTCTGGCAAATATATTAAGGAAGAATTTTGATTTATTTTGTTCTTTACAGAAATAAGTAACTCTCTCTCTCTCTATATCTCACTTTCTCTTTCTCTCTCTCTTTCTCTCTCTCTCTCTCTGTTATTGGTTGGTTCCTTCATTTTGTTTAGCGGCATATGAACCTCTCTGGTTTACTTAATACCGAGATCTAAATATTTTGAATGCAATTGTATGCCTTTAACTACAGATAAAATCTATTGCTGGTCATTTTGCTTTAAAAATGCATTGCTGGTCATTTTACTATAAATAGATATTGTTGGTAACTTCGTATAAAAAGTATTGATGGTATTTTTACTGTAAAAATGTATTTTTATACTTTCATATTGTTTTGTTTTTGTTTGGTGTTCACTATTTACCCATAGCTGCGACCCTAACAGGTACTACCACCCAGTCCCTGGGGTGGACCTGAGAACAACAGCAATTAAGAGGTGGTTCCACGCTCCTCAAAATGTCCAATCTCCTGATCAGAGGCCTTGCTGCCGGATGTAGTTTATCGTCATACCCAAGGACTGTGTGCGTGCGCGCGCCCGAAGTTTATGTGTGTGCGTGAGAGAGAAAGAGAGAAAGAGAGAGAGAAAGAGAGAGAGAGAGAGAGATATTCCATTCGGGCTAAGGTTTGTCTTGTCCGAAAGAGAATCGTTGTCTTTGATATTTATTAGAAGAATCGATTAATAGATTTATGATTAATGTAAGGTCCAAGACTATGGCATCGGAAATAACCATTTTCATCATCACTGGACAGCAGTTACTTCTATCTTTATTCCTCTCTCTCTCTCTTTTCTTCTCTGTTTTTGCGCCATAATTCCCACAGGATATGCGCGGTCATTACTCTTCACAGCTTCCTCTCTTTCACGCCTTTATGATCTTTGTTTTTGCCTTACATAATTCTCCTCTCATTTTTCAAAAGATTAATATACAATGTGTGTGTAAAGTATTCGAGAACACATTAAAGACCATAGGAAAAACAACCACATCTGATAAAGCATTAAATTTATTGATACACGACATGACCCACGGATGCAGCGATGGTTGGATTACGGGTTTATTCGACGTAAATGCCTTCACCTGTCCTGATCGAACCGTTGACATACGCGTGTCACATTGTATTGATATTAGACATTACTCAGATAATGGAGGCTTTGTAGGGAATCAGATGACTTGTGCGGACGTCGATTAATCCTCCGTCCAATAACGTCCTCCATGTAATAGTCACGGGGATTTTAGTCTGGCGAGTTGGATGGCCACAGATTTTGTGTGATTGGCTGCCATTCAATCTTGGGTCACCACAGCTTTGTGACAAGGTGTAGAGACCTGTTAAAACATAGATGGCCTTCCATCGAATACAAGATCTATCCAGGGTTTCACAACTGTTACCACTACCTCCGTGTAGCCAGTAGCATTCAGCCGATAACCCTGTTGACGTGTTGGGGTGACGTGATGTTTTCTTCCTTACTCACCACCCCTAAAACAATCACAGAGGAGGGGAAACTTGGTGTGCATAACAGAGGGGGCATCAGAAGGACTAGCATATAACCATCTGGCATTTCTCCGATTCATTTTAAAATCCTGGGTTGAAATTTCTTTCGTCTGTAAAAAAAAAAAAAAACAGAACATCCCAGGTTCTTCTGGATGTTTTTACTTATCCAGTAATCGTTTTGTTCAGAGTAACCATTTTTATTGTGCGTGTGCAGGCATGAACTGCCCTTTCTCTCATCACATATGACTTGTACCGAATGTCGTCGTACACAAAATATGCGATTTGTGCGCTCGAACACCCAGATATCTCAGGCAATGCCCCTCAAAGGCATTCTGTGGTTGCCGTCGGCAATGTTCTGCACCCGCTGAACGGATTCTAGCGTCGTCGTCATATTGTCCTAACACTGAGTGCTTTTTACACTTCACTACAAGCAACGCATCCTCGCCAGAGACTTCCAACTTCTTCCGAACTTTGTGCAAAAACAACTTCTAAAAATCGTGCAATCTCAACATCGCTGTGGTTTGCGTGTATCGCAACCTTTACAGCATGTCGCTTCATCTGATGCGTGTGGTTGATACTTTTGAAACGATAAAAGCCCATTAATTGATTATCCCTATAACCGCAGGCGCACATGTCCTTAAAGTACCTTGTATATAGCAGCTTCATCTATGAACGCGGTTACAATGCAATGGCCATATCTAAAGACATATCTACCTTGCAGTCATGGCTGCATTACATGTTTATTCGATGTGACCATCTTCAGTACGGGACTGATATCTTCAGTGCGGGACTGGTGTCGTTGACATGCATATATCATATGATAAAAGTACATTGATAATCACATAACCGCAGGCACATAATCACATGTCCTCAAATACCTTACGCACTCTATATATTTGTCGCTATTTCCTCTGTTTCTGTTGTCCTCGTGTCGATGTCCTGTGCGTGTTAAATTATCAAGGCCTGCTTTCCTTATTACAGCTGTTTCTTTCTTCTTCTTAACAGCAATTTCTTTGTATTTTCTGTTTCTAAATGAACATATTCAGTTGTCACGTGCGCACTGTGACCTTGAGATTGCTCGTTAGAAATAACCTCTTTGTCGCTTAAAGTATTTTGCTTTATTTGTGTCGAAATTCTTCCTCATTCACTTTCATATTGCAGTTTGGACAGCTACCCCCACTCACTGTTTTCTTTGTTTCTAATGTTATTTTTCGATTACTTAACGTAGTAGTCACGTGTGCAGGTGGCGTAGTAGTTAATGACGCAGGGAATGGAATCGGCAGGCCGGGTTCAAATACTAGCCGAGAGAGTTACGTTTATTTTTGTACAAATTCCTTACGGATGTATCTCATCGCCTTCAGCTATTAGTAAAACTATTTTCAACCTTGAGAGGACAACCAGTTTAATGAGGACTTTCAAAATAAAGGCGAAAAGGCTATAGAAAGCCACTAACTTTCCCAAGAACAGTCATGGCGAATCTCACTTGACAGAAATGAAAGAAAGGATATATTATAAAGAGTCATGATCACTGAGGTCAGGTAGGGGGGATATATAGTTTTAAAGATACTTTCCTCATTTTCTGAAAAGTAACTTTCGTTAAATCCTCTGTGGTTTGAACATTTCTATGTCCCACTTTCTTTCGTCAGTGCAGATTTGGATTTCCTTGTTGTCTAACGAACATCAGATACTCCAGTTAAAAAAGTAGAAATAAAAATGTGAATAAAGCAGCAAACATACAACCGGTGAACGACTGAGGGAGTTCGCCGACTGGACAAATCACTGCATTTGTTATGTTTAAATTACAGTTTGCGTCAGTGTGCAGAAACATCGAGAAGGGCCCGGTTTGCGTTCACAACGGAATAGAAAGCGAAATATCGTCACAGTGACAACCGAAAGCACAAATACTTTTTTCATTATATGGATCAATTTCTTTATAGATTCACCTGGAACAGTGTCAGACTAGGCGGGTTATACTTTGGACATCTTCAATGCTAAATTCTTCTTCTCTTACGACATACTAACAGAATAAATCTTCCCTTCAGTCAGCGTGAAATCCAACCGTCTCTCTCTCTCTCCTTACCTAACTCCACCTCTTTACCGCTCTACTGACAGCCTGTTACCCCTCAAAAGACGGTTCGTAGCTAATTTACTTCAACTGTGTTTCTTCCTATATAAGCCCATAACAGAAACTTCCGGCCGTGTAACACTTGTTCCCGAAAGTTTTAATTTATTTATTTGCCTCATTTTCATTCTGCCTATCGGAATGACTGTTCTCAAGACTTCATATCAA
Organism: Acanthosepion esculentum; assembly: GCA_964036315.1. Classification (NCBI taxonomy): domain Eukaryota; kingdom Metazoa; phylum Mollusca; class Cephalopoda; order Sepiida; family Sepiidae; genus Acanthosepion; species Acanthosepion esculentum. The sequence continues at coordinate 3,771,478 of OZ038502.1, read as the reverse complement.
GACGTTTACTGTTAGTTATAAAACCTCAAACCCTTCAGTTCCAATTCAGTTTACTTGATTTCATTGTTGTTTTGCTCCCATTGTATCACAACGAATCTAATTACGGTAATTGAAGGGATATAAAATACATTTTTTCAGTAAATTCCTCTTGCCATGGGAGACGGGACACTTTCTGAGGTTGATATTTACTTAAGTCAAGTGTTGTTAATTGAATAACTCAAGCTGAATTGAGGGGAGCCGGTTCGTTCCTTGTGCATTTCATATGCCATCAGATACTCTACTTCTGGTCAAAGTTCGCAATATTCATTTCAAACACTATTCTCTTTAGGACACCCACGTCAGAAATATTAATTACGATTAATTAAGAGCGCATTTTAAATTGTTCTTCCGTTTCATCTACACTAATTAAGAACAATTTTACAAATCAATCTCTGACGTCATAACTCCGTTCTGCCAGTGAGAAAATTTCACAGAATGTCTTTGAAGAAAATCAATTTTTTCTGTTAGTTTATTACGCACGTTGATTTTCCAAGAAGGATTTTTTAAAAAATTATGTGAGCGAAAATTGAAATCTGGATCGAAATTGTAAAGAAATAATTATAACAAAAACGGCCATCGATTGATTGCAATCGATTCAGTATCGGAATATTGAAGAGAAAACATACCAATAACAAAAAACTAATCGGAATGTGCGGAAACGTTAATTTGAAAAAGATATAACTTATTCGGTACAGTCTGTCTGTGGATGACAAAAATATTGGCTCCTGAAAAATTAATTTCGGTTGAGCTCTCTGGTTTGAGGTGTGAGTTTGTAAACAGTGACTATTTAAGCTAATATTGCACGACTCTTCGGCAGAATTGAGTCACTGTCAGTCACTGTGTGTTTATCTAAATCTAAAAATAAACACGCTAAAATTCACCTTCATCCCTGCCATGCACCGACGGCTTAGTGGTAGAAGTTCCAACTGACGCAAATTCAGTCGGGTTTCGATCGTAGCTAGAGGCAACCGGACGTCTAGCCACACTGATGAGCTGTGAAACAGCGAAATAGTCTGTCTGTGGATGACAAATATATATATATTTATATATACAAGAGTCTATTTGTATATCTCTCCCCCCCATATATATATATCATTCGCAGACAGTACTGTTTCGTAGCTCCTCAGTGCGACTAGACATCCAAATACTTCAAGCCCAGATCGAAACCCAACCGATTTGGTGTCAGTCAGAGTTTCTACCACTGAGCTATCTTCATTCGACAGACAGAAGCAACTAAATCCAGCTTATTGTTATAATGATTGTAAGCAAATGCCAATCAGCCGGAGTGCTCAATTCATTTTACTGAAGAGCCTTCCATTAACATAGGATATCTAAACACTGTTTAAAATAAACGGTTCGTCTACTGAAATACGGGTATCCACGTATTTAAAAGCAAATAGATATTTGCTTGCTTGTGAAACTCTTTGTGGCCGAGCTCTCAAAGCGCAACGGATCAGATGATGGTTTCTCCTGCAAATGAGGCGGCACAGATTCGAATTCTGCCGGTGAATATATTTTGTTTAATATGTTTCCTCAAGTGAACAGGCCGGTAGACATTAAACACCGTTTAAAATAAACAGAGCATCCACTCAAAGACGACCCCAATTTATGCCACGGGAATACATCACACATCAGTACTAGTCTTCAAGGTTGCTCGTTGACATGTGCGATCCGTAGCCTGATCAAACAAAGCCCGAATAGTCCTTTTGAATACATATTTGCCCTATGACCGAAATATACGCATATTGATCAGGAAGGTACTAAGTGGTCGAGTAGTCAGATCTAATGACGGTTTTCCCGAGCAGAAGCAGGTTCGAAACCTGCCGGAGGGTTCATATTTTTCTAACAAGATTTCTCGAAATATTCAGGCCAGGAGATGTAAATAAATAAATATACTGTTTAATAAATAAATAAAAACAGGACATCTACTCAATACGAATATCCATTTAAAATGACGCTTAAGCAAATAAATTTAAAAAAATATGTCAGATTTAATACATTTCTTAAAAAATTGTCCTTTTTTTTTACGTTAGGATACAAAAAAAATGCAGATATGTATATTTTGATAATCGGGAAGATATGTGTTCAAGAGTACTATTCGAAAGTGTTGCTTAATCAAGCGGTCCTACATGGCCGAGTGTACTAAGGCACGTCAGATCTAATGGCGGTTTACCCTACGGGGTGCAGATTCGAATCCTACCGGAGAGCGCATAATTTTCTAACAAGATTTCTCGAATATTCAGGCCGGTAAATGTAAATAATTAATTATTTTTAATCGGTACCATCCCAAGCAAAGGCAATAAAGCCACTAAGACACAAGGGGGTTAAGGTTGTGAAAAAAATAGGAACGAAAACATTAATGATGAGCAGAAAAAGAAGAGAGTAATCAGGTGGACAGTAGATAGCGATTGACATTGTAGGGCTGAATGATCATTTTCCTCCACCATTCCTCAGTTGATAAGACAGTGGGGTTAACACAAAACGATTTTAATCTATTCTCTTTGTTTTAGCTGAATAACTCAAAGGTTTTTTAAGTGATTCTTACGAGATATGGTGTCAAGATGGCTAAACGTCTTATCTGAAAACCTGGAAAAAGAAACTCAGTTGGTTTAGTGTCTTTTTTAGATATTAAATATTTTGTGGGATGGATAATTATGCTGTTACACGATTTGTACAATTTTGCCGTTACACCCGGTATATATATATATATATATATATATATATATATATATATATATATATATATATATATATATATCTTAGCGCTTATCACCTCATCCTCTTACCATAGCCTCTTTATTTCATTTCACTTCCCCTTTTCTTTCGTGTTCCCTTCCTTTTCATCCACCCATGACTACCTAATACATTAGATTCCCTTCCATCTGTACATGTAAATTCTAGAAGACACTTTATGAAAATTTCCAAAGAACCGAAGTGGTGGATATTTCCTTCGATAACTGTATTTCTGGATAAAAAAAAAACAAAATTAGTAACACCATAATTCCCCACCTGATGAGACGTCTAATAAAGGTTTCCCCTTTTTTGACGTTGAAACGAAAATGTACAATTTTATAGTAGATATGTGCATGCTCTAATGCAACACTGCATAAGGTATATATATATATATATATATATATATATATATATATATATATATACACAGGGTGCGATGGATAAATTATCGTCTAAATGGTGACATCTCCTTTTAATATATATTTACCAACATTACGCAAAACATATCTTGAAATACTAAAGAATATATTTAATTAATTTATTTAATAAAATCACCATTGGCTTCCAGACGACTTCAGAATTTCCTGCAAGTCTTCTGGCCTGTCTCTTTGTATAAAAGTTGGTGAATGTTGCCATACTCCTTGGCTTCAGTTCATCGTTGGTCTTGCAAGCAGTTTTGTTGGTCGCTCGCTCAACTGCGCGCTCCACACATAATAATCAAGGGGGTTACAGTCTGGGGGTTAGGTGACCAGATGTAAGGGGTGATGTGGTTGCAGAAAATGTCTAACAGCCATGACTGGGTTCTCCTGCTTGTGTGGCATGGTGCAGAGTCCTGTTGCCAGAAATAGTGTCTTCTAGCAGCCACCCTCTTGACCCAGGGCAGTACTACCTCCTCAAGGCACTTGATGCAGGCCGTGTGGGAAGATGAATGAAGGCATAAAGTCGCCATCATTAGTGATCACTCGAGATCACCATTAGACTCATCCAACTTTTGCCAAATCCTCTCCACTGTAGTGAGATTGACACCGAAACATTCTTAAATTTTCGTATTGGAGCTTTCAACGCGAATGCCAAGTAGTGCAACATGCCGTTTCCAAATTTCTGGCGGAGTGAATTGCGTCATGGTTCTCTTTTTCTCATAGAAGGTGCCCAACTGACCCTATTATTCTGTGCAGTCGACAGAATCAAAAACAAAGAAGGCACATGCGAGAAATCAAAATTATAACATGACGTCAATTTATCCATCGCGTCTTGTATAGTGAGAAACGAACTTTTTTTTTTAAGAAAGGAGATCTTTGAAAAAAATCATAGGCGTTAATAAATATTTTGGAAAGAATCGATAATTATAGTTTTAAGAACCTTTTGCCTAAGTAAGTTATTTTCTTTTTTTAATAAGTACATCATTTCTTATATCGAATTTGTAGTTGAACTTATTTCTTATGCATGACAAATGCATTTGATAAATTGTTATGTATACGACCCCCTTTTTGTATTCATAGATATATGTTTATTTTTCAATTTCTGCAAGTTTCCCGAGTCTATTGCCGCAGATATTTGATATCTCCCTACTTTAGAATTATTATTGTCTTGGGTATTTTGTGTTCTGATCCAATCCATGACAGTTCTGGATGTGGTTGATATTATTTTAATATTATTAAGGTTGGATATATTATTTTGAATAATAATTGTTTAGGAGTTGGTAGGTATAATATATTTGTTTTTAACTAATTTATTATTATTCTTTATTTTAATCATTTCACCCCAAGCAAGGCAATAAAGCCATTAAGACGCAAGGGGTTACTGAGTGTAAAACAATATAATAAAAACATTATTAAGGAGAAAGAACAATAAAAAACAACAATTAAGATTGCATTTAAAATTTTTGAAGATCAAAATCGACAGAAAAACGAGAAGAAGAAGCGCTTAGCATAGAACTTATGGTTACATCTAGTCATCTCTTAAAATAATGAAACCTTGCCGCCAATCTAGTACGGCGCTTAAATTCATAAAGTCTAGGTAACATAGCGAAGAGTTCGTCAGAACAATTGCCAAGAAAGTATTTATAGAAAAGGCACAGGGAAGCTTCATTACAGCGGTGGGAAAAGCGACTGAAGCCGAGATGCCAGGTCAGGACCAATAATATTGATGATTCTTCTTTGAATTTTATCAAGGATCTCTAAATGCATAGCAGGAACACCGAAGAGTCAAACGCTGCGTAAAGAATAGGAGAAAAGAAGATGTAGAGAGCTATGATTATCTACCATGGCTTCTGATTTTAATTGATTGTCATGTACATGCTTTGTCTTGGCAAATTAAGATGGGCTGCAGTAAATATCTTATTCAGTTCCACATATTTTCTTGTCATTAGTCATGACCGTAAGCAGCTAGTCATGTCCCCTGGGGGATAATTCACTGTGCATCTCTCTTCATGAGCGGGGGAGTAAATGAGGAAAGCATCATGGCCAGGAATCGAGAGAAATGCTTATTTTTTTTTGGGGGGGGTTGTCTTTTCTTTTTTTAGTGTTTGAAGGATAAGACAGCAAAAGGGACACACCTGGGGAAAACATGGGAAAATCCTCCATCGAAAACCGTTTGAGTGGACAGGGTTACCCAACTTGAATGTATTTCTAACTGGGACCCACCTGTAAGGTTTGATTTGATCAAAACCTCTCATCATATCGCGTACATTTGGCTGTGAGGCTGTGCCTGGTATACCTTTATCAGGCTGCGTGTAATGATGGGTACGTACGGCTTCGGATATTTGTACTTTTCTTTTAAAGTAATGTTCAACTTCAACTCGAGGCAGAGAGTTACGTTAAGTAGTTCATTTGAATAGGAGGAGAAGATAACGGCTTTCTCTGAACTTGAAAATGTTACTCAAACGTTATTTTGCCATGTCGCGCCTACCGTAGTGCACATTTTAGTAAACTCATCTCAAAGTCTGTTACTTCTGCATGAGTTCGATTTAACTTCTCTTCTTATATATGACAGGTCCTTTCAAAACGTCGTCATGGGTTTGACAATAAACTACATCCGGGAGGTTTTGAGGAGCGTAGAAAAACTTTTAATTGCTGTTGTTCGCAGGTCCTCCCCGACCAGCGGATGGTAATACCTGATAGGATCCCTGCTATAGCAAATAGTAAACCCACGAACTGGAGTCAAAACACTAGGAAAGTATAAAAATACATTTTTAGAGTAAAAATACCAGCAATACATTTTCAGAGCAAAAATATTTTGTAATAATAATATTACAACCAACACATTTTTTTGTAAAAACAAAAATTAGAGGCAATATATTTTTGTAAAAGAAATTCCTAATACTCTCAAGAAAATGAAGTTTCGGCATTAAATAGTCCATAAGGAGTTACTATGCCACTAAACAAACAAAACTTCTAAAATGTGAGTGATTATGTCTCTCCACAACATCCTCTTTTTTTTCTTACTTTCACGAGGTGTTCTGTTACTGCAGCATCATGCTATGGGGAAGACATGGTGCGTCGAAATAAACGTGGGTCAATTAACAACACCTTCGTAACTTATCTCTCTCCTTTTCTTCTTTTTCTCACTAATAACAAAGGAAATGCTTGTTCGCTAGAAAGGACCGGCAATGCAGGTATTGTTGTAATATACACCAACTCAGTCAAGCGACAGAATGACGTCAGAATGAAAGGTAGACGGTTAGGAGTTCTTAAATTCTGTTGTAATGACACCGAACATGACAAGCAATTAAGACCTATCTCAGTGGATATCCTAAAGAATTCTTCCGTTTGACATTCCGGGGAGATAACCAGATCCGATAGACAGTTGAGAAAGGCTGGAGGGGATAGCGGCCAGAACGCTGGGATAAAGACAATAAATTCAAGGAAAATAGATCAAAAGATGCGTTGCATAATCGTACCAAGATTCAGATCGGAAATTCAAGACAGATATATACTGTTTCCATTCCTGTCATATCAATCTGTCAGAAAGGGAATATCCATGGCTGTTTGGAACAGACTGTATGTACCCGAGTGTCTCTTGGACAATGAGTCCGTTTGAATTGATTGCCTTTTTCTAGAACTTGATCCGAAATGCTCTGCTAAATCTATACCCACCAGGGAGTGCAGAATTTGACGTCACAAAGAACTGTCGGAAGTGACATATTTGGGGAGGATATTAGAATTATCTAGAAACAAAACTGGCAGTAAATCATCAGCATGTGGATACAAGATGCGTTCAGCAGATATACAAAAATAGAAGGGGGTGTAAGACAAGGATGCGTCTTCTCACCGGATTATTCGACATATACAGTGAAGTGATTATAATAGAATTAGAAGTCCTACCAAGATTCATTATGGGAGGTCACGATCTTAACAACATAAGATACACAGTGTTGATAGCAGACATATATAAAGGAAACTACAAGAACTCCGACAGAAGGTAGTGAAAGAATGTGAGAAGAAAGAAGTAAACATCAGTTGCAAGAAGATGGAATGCATAGTTGTTAGCTAAAAGGGCTAAAAGACAAGGATGTGTCTTCTCATTGGATGAGGCCATTCTGAGAGAATTACAAGTCTTAACAACATAAGATATGCAAATGTCACAGTGTTGATAGCAGACATATGTAAAGGAAACTCCAAGAACTCCGACAGAAGGTAGTGAAAGAATGTGAGAAGAAAGAAGTAAACATCAGTTGCAAGAAGATGGAATGCATAGTTGTTAGCTAAAAGGGCTAAAAGACAAGGATGTGTCTTCTCATTGGATGAGGCCATTCTGAGAGAATTACAAGACTTAACAACATAAGATATGCAAATGTCACAGTGTTGATAGCAGACATATATAAAGGAAACTCCAAGAACTCCGACAGAAGGTAGTGAAAGAATGAGAGAAGAAAGAACTAAACATCAGTTGCAAGAAGATGGAATGCATAGTTGTTAGCTAAAAGGGCTAAAAGACAAGGATGTGACTTCTCATTGGCTGAGGCCATTCTGAGAGAAGTACAAGTCTTAACAACATAAGATATGCAAATGTCACAGTGTTGATAACAGACATATATAAAGGAAACTCCAAGAACTCCGACAGAAGGTAGTGAAAGAATGAGAGAAGAAAGAACTAAACATCAGTTGCAAGAAGATGGAATGCATAGTTGTTAGCTAAAAGGGCTAAAAGACAAGGATGTGACTTCTCATTGGCTGAGGCCATTCTGAGAGAATTACAAGTCTTAACAACATAAGATATGCAAATGTCACAGTGTTGATAGCAGACATATATAAAGGAAACTCCAAGAACACCGACAGAAGGTAGTGAAAGAATGTGAGAAGAAAGAAGTAAACATCAGTTGCCAGAAGATGGAATGCATAGTGGTTAGCTAAAAGGGCTAAAAGACAAGGATGTGTCTTCTCATTGGATGAGGCCATTCTGAGAGAATTACAAGTCTTAACAACATAAGATATGCAAATGTCACAGTGTTGATAGCAGACATATATAAAGGAAACTCCAAGAACTCCGACAGAAGGTAGTGAAAGAATGAGAGAAGAAAGAACTAAACATCAGCTGCAAGAAGATGGAATGCATAGTTGTTAGCTAAAAGGGCTAAAATACAAGGATGTGTCTTCTCATTGGATGAGGCCATTCTGAAAGAATGACAAGTCTTAACAACATAAGATATGCAAATGTCACAGTGTTGATAGCAGACATATATAAAGGAAACTCCAAGAACTCAGACAGAAGGTAGTGAAAGAATGTGAGAAGAAAGAAGTAAACATCTGTTGCAAGAAGATGGAATGCATAGTTGTTAGCTAAAAGGGCTAAAAAACAAGGATGTGTCTTCTCATTGGATGAGGCCATTCTGAGAGAATTACAAGTCTTAACAACATAAGATATGCAAATGTCACAGTGCTGATAGCAGACATATATAAAGGAAACTCCAAGAACTCCGACAGAAGGTAGTGAAAGAATGAGAGAAGAAAGAACTAAACATCAGTTGCAAGAAGATGGAATGCATAGTTGTTAGCTAAAAGGGCTAAAAGACAAGGATGTGTCTTCTCATTGGATGAGGCCATTCTGAGAGAATTACAAGGCTTAACAACATAAGATATGCAAATGTCACAGTGTTGATAGCAGACATATATAAAGGAAACTCCAAGAAATCTGACAGAAGGTAGTGAAAGAATGTGAGTAGAAAGAACTAAACATCAGTTGCAAGAAGATGGAATGCATAGTTGTTAGCTAAAAGGGCTAAAAAACAAGGATGTGTCTTCTCATTGGATGAGGCCATTCTGAGAGAATTACAAGTCTTAACAACATAAGATATGCAAATGTCACAGTGTTGATAGCAGACATATATAAAGGAAACTCCAAGAACTCTGACAGAAGGTAGTGAAAGAATGTGAGTAGAAAGAAGTAAACATCAGTAGCAAAAAGATGGAATGCATAGTTGTTAGCTAAAAGGGCTAAAAGACAAGGATGTGTCTTCTCATTGGATGAGGCCATTCTGAGAGAATTACAAGTCTTAACAACATAACATATGCAAATGTCAACGTGTTGATAACAGATATATATAAAGGAAACTCCAAGAACTCCGACAGAAGGTAGTGAAAGAATGTGAGAAGAAAGAAGTAAACATCAGTTGCCAGAAGATGGAATGCATAGTTGTTAGCTAAAAGGGCTAAAAGACAAGGATGTGTCTTCTCATTGGATGAGGCCATTCTGAGAGAATTACAAGTCTTACCAACATAAGATATGCAAATGTCACAGTGTTGATAGCAGACATATATAAAGGAAACTCCAAGAACTCCGACAGAAGGTAGTGAAAGAATGTGAGAAGAAAGAAGTAAATGTCAGTTGCAAGAAGATGGAATGCATAGTTGTTAGCTAAAAGGGCTAAAAGACAAGGATGTGTCTTCTCATTGGATGAGGCCATTCTGAGAGAATTACAAGTCTTTCCAACATAAGATATGCAAATGTCACAGTGTTGATAGCAGACATATATAAAGGAAACTCCAAGAACTCCGACAGAAGGTAGTGAAAGAATGTGAGAAGAAAGAACTGAACATCAGTTGCCAGAAGATGGAATGCATAGTTGTTAGCTAAAAGGGCTAAAAGACAAGGATGTGTCTTCTCATTGGATGAGGCCATTCTGAGAGAATTACAAGTCTTAACAACATAAGATATGCAAATGTCACAGTGTTGATAGCAGACATATATAAAGGAAACTCCAAGAACTCCGACAGAAGGTAGTGAAAGAATGTGAGAAGAAAGAAGTAAACATCAGTTGCAAGAAGATGGAATGCATAGTTGTTAGCTAAAAGGGCTAAAAGACAAGGATGTGTCTTCTCATTGGATGAAGCCATTCTGAGAGAATTACAAGTCTTACCAACATAAGATATGCAAATGTCACAGTGTTGATAGCAGACATATATAAAGGAAACTCCAAGAACTCCGACAGAAGGTAGTGAAAGAATGTGAGAAGAAAGAACTGAACATCAGTTGCCAGAAGATGGAATGCATAGTTGTTAGCTAAAAGGGCTAAAAAACAAGGATGTGTCTTCTCATTGGATGAGGCCATTCTGAGAGAATTACAAGTCTTAACAACATAAGATATGCAAATGTCACAGTGTTGATAGCAGACATATATAAAGGAAACTCCAAGAACTCTGACAGAAGGTAGTGAAAGAATGTGAGTAGAAAGAAGTAAACATCAGTTGCAAAAAGATGGAATGCATAGTTGTTAGCTAAAAGGGCTAAAAGACAAGGATGTGTCTTCTCATTGGATGAGGCCATTCTGAGAGAATTACAAGTCTTAACAACATAAGATATGCAAATGTCACAGTGTTGATAGCAGACATATATAAAGGAAACTCCAAGAACTCCGACAGAAGGTAGTGAAAGAATGTGAGAAGAAAGAAGTAAACATCAGTTGCCAGAAGATGGAATGCATAGTTGTTAGCTAAAAGGGCTAAAAGACAAGGATGTGTCTTCTCATTGGATGAGGCCATTCTGAGAGAATTACAAGTCTTACCAACATAAGATATGCAAATGTCACAGTGTTGATAGCAGACATATATAAAGGAAACTCCAAGAACTCCGACAGAAGGTAGTGAAAGAATGTGAGAAGAAAGAAGTAAACATCAGTTGCAAGAAGATGGAATGCATAGTTGTTAGCTAAAAGGGCTAAAAGACAAGGATGTGTCTTCTCATTGGATGAGGCCATTCTGAGAGAATTACAAGTCTTACCAACATAAGATATGCAAATGTCACAGTGTTGATAGCAGACATATATAAAGGAAACTCCAAGAACTCCGACAGAAGGTAGTGAAAGAATGTGAGAAGAAAGAAGTAAACATCAGTTGCAAGAAGATGGAATGCATAGTTGTTAGCTAAAAGGGCTAAAAGACAAGGATGTGTCTTCTCATTGGATGAGGCCATTCTGAGAGAATTACAAGTCTTAACAACATAAGATATGCAAATGTCACAGTGTTGATAGCAGACATATATAAAGGAAACTCCAAGAACTCCGACAGAAGGTAGTGAAAGAATGTGAGAAGAAAGAAGTAAACATCAGTTGCCAGAAGATGGAATGCATAGTTGTTAGCTAAAAGGGCTAAAAGACAAGGATGTGTCTTCTCATTGGATGAGGCCATTCTGAGAGAATTACAAGTCTTACCAACATAAGATATGCAAATGTCACAGTGTTGATAGCAGACATATATAAAGGAAACTCCAAGAACTCCGACAGAAGGTAGTGAAAGAATGTGAGAAGAAAGAACTGAACATCAGTTGCCAGAAGATGGAATGCATAGTTGTTAGCTAAAAGGGCTAAAAGACAAGGATGTGTCTTCTCATTGGATGAGGCCATTCTGAGAGAATTACAAGTCTTAACAACATAAGATATGCAAATGTCACAGTGTTGATAGCAGACATATATAAAGGAAACTCCAAGAACTCCGACAGAAGGTAGTGAAAGAATGTGAGAAGAAAGAAGTAAACATCAGTTGCAAGAAGATGGAATGCATAGTTGTTAGCTAAAAGGGCTAAAAGACAAGGATGTGTCTTCTCATTGGATGAGGCCATTCTGAGAGAATTACAAGTCTTACCAACATAAGATATGCAAATGTCACAGTGTTGATAGCAGACATATATAAAGGAAACTCCAAGAACTCCGACAGAAGGTAGTGAAAGAATGTGAGAAGAAAGAACTGAACATCAGTTGCCAGAAGATGGAATGCATAGTTGTTAGCTAAAAGGGCTAAAAAACAAGGATGTGTCTTCTCATTGGATGAGGCCATTCTGAGAGAATTACAAGTCTTAACAACATAAGATATGCAAATGTCACAGTGTTGATAGCAGACATATATAAAGGAAACTCCAAGAACTCTGACAGAAGGTAGTGAAAGAATGTGAGTAGAAAGAAGTAAACATCAGTTGCAAAAAGATGGAATGCATAGTTGTTAGCTAAAAGGGCTAAAAGACAAGGATGTGTCTTCTCATTGGATGAGGCCATTCTGAGAGAATTACAAGTCTTAACAACATAACATAGGCAAATGTCACAGTGTTGATAGCAGACATATATAAAGGAAACTCCAAGAACTCCGACAGAAGGTAGTGAAAGAATGTGAGTAGAAAGAAGTAAACATCAGTTGCAAAAAGATGGAATGCATAGTTGTTAGCTAAAAGGGCTAAAAGACAAGGATGTGTCTTCTCATTGGATGAGGCCATTCTGAGAGAATTACAAGTCTTAACAACATAACATAGGCAAATGTCAACGTGTTGATAACAGATATATATAAAGGAAACTCCAAGAACTCCGACAGAAGGTAGTGAAAGAATGTGAGAAGAAAGAAGTAAACATCAGTTGCCAGAAGATGGAATGCATAGTTGTTAGCTAAAAGGGCTAAAAGACAAGGATGTGTCTTCTCATTGGATGAGGCCATTCTGAGAGAATTACAAGTCTTAACAACATAAGATATGCAAATGTCACAGTGCTGATAGCAGACATATATAAAGGAAACTCCAAGAACTCCGACAGAAGGTAGTGAAAGAATGAGAGAAGAAAGAACTAAACATCAGTTGCAAGAAGATGGAATGCATAGTTGTTAGCTAAAAGGGCTAAAAGACAAGGATGTGTCTTCTCATTGGATGAGGCCATTCTGAGAGAATTACAAGTCTTAACAACATAAGATATGCAAATGTCACAGTGTTGATAGCAGACATATATAAAGGAAACTCCAAGAAATCTGACAGAAGGTAGTGAAAGAATGTGAGTAGAAAGAACTAAACATCAGTTGCAAGAAGATGGAATGCATAGTTGTTAGCTAAAAGGGCTAAAAAACAAGGATGTGTCTTCTCATTGGATGAGGCCATTCTGAGAGAATTACAAGTCTTAACAACATAAGATATGCAAATGTCACAGTGTTGATAGCAGACATATATAAAGGAAACTCCAAGAACTCTGACAGAAGGTAGTGAAAGAATGTGAGTAGAAAGAAGTAAACATCAGTAGCAAAAAGATGGAATGCATAGTTGTTAGCTAAAAGGGCTAAAAGACAAGGATGTGTCTTCTCATTGGATGAGGCCATTCTGAGAGAATTACAAGTCTTAACAATATAACATAGGCAAATGTCAACGTGTTGATAACAGATATATATAAAGGAAACTCCAAGAACTCCGACAGAAGGTAGTGAAAGAATGTGAGAAGAAAGAAGTAAACATCAGTTGCCAGAAGATGGAATGCATAGTTGTTAGCTAAAAGGGCTAAAAGACAAGGATGTGTCTTCTCATTGGATGAGGCCATTCTGAGAGAATTACAAGTCTTAACAACATAAGATATGCAAATGTCACAGTGCTGATAGCAGACATATATAAAGGAAACTCCAAGAACTCCGACAGAAGGTAGTGAAAGAATGAGAGAAGAAAGAACTAAACATCAGTTGCAAGAAGATGGAATGCATAGTTGTTAGCTAAAAGGGCTAAAAGACAAGGATGTGTCTTCTCATTGGATGAGGCCATTCTGAGAGAATTACAAGGCTTAACAACATAAGATATGCAAATGTCACAGTGTTGATAGCAGACATATATAAAGGAAACTCCAAGAAATCTGACAGAAGGTAGTGAAAGAATGTGAGTAGAAAGAACTAAACATCAGTTGCAAGAAGATGGAATGCATAGTTGTTAGCTAAAAGGGCTAAAAAACAAGGATGTGTCTTCTCATTGGATGAGGCCATTCTGAGAGAATTACAAGTCTTAACAACATAAGATATGCAAATGTCACAGTGTTGATAGCAGACATATATAAAGGAAACTCCAAGAACTCTGACAGAAGGTAGTGAAAGAATGTGAGTAGAAAGAAGTAAACATCAGTAGCAAAAAGATGGAATGCATAGTTGTTAGCTAAAAGGGCTAAAAGACAAGGATGTGTCTTCTCATTGGATGAGGCCATTCTGAGAGAATTACAAGTCTTAACAACATAAGATATGCAAACGTCACAGTGTTGATAGCAGACATATGTAAAGGAAACTCCAAGAACTCCGACAGAAGGTAGTGAAAGAATGAGAGAAGAAAGAAGTAAACATCAGTTGCAAGAAGATGGAATGCATAGTTGTTAGCTAAAAGGGCTAAAAGACAAGGATGTGTCTTCTCATTGGATGAGGCCATTCTGAGAGAATTACAAGTCTTAACAACATAACATAGGCAAATGTCAACGTGTTGATAACAGATATATATAAAGGAAACTCCAAGAACTCCGACAGAAGGTAGTGAAAGAATGTGAGAAGAAAGAAGTAAACATCAGTTGCCAGAAGATGGAATGCATAGTTGTTAGCTAAAAGGGCTAAAAGACAAGGATGTGTCTTCTCATTGGATGAGGCCATTCTGAGAGAATTACAAGTCTTAACAACATAACATATGCAAATGTCAACGTGTTGATAACAGATATATATAAAGGAAACTCCAAGAACTCCGACAGAAGGTAGTGAAAGAATGTGAGAAGAAAGAAGTAAACATCAGTTGCCAGAAGATGGAATGCATAGTTGTTAGCTAAAAGGGCTAAAAGACAAGGATGTGTCTTCTCATTGGATGAGGCCATTCTGAGAGAATTACAAGTCTTACCAACATAAGATATGCAAATGTCACAGTGTTGATAGCAGACATATATAAAGGAAACTCCAAGAACTCCGACAGAAGGTAGTGAAAGAATGTGAGAAGAAAGAAGTAAATGTCAGTTGCAAGAAGATGGAATGCATAGTTGTTAGCTAAAAGGGCTAAAAGACAAGGATGTGTCTTCTCATTGGATGAGGCCATTCTGAGAGAATTACAAGTCTTAACAACATAACATAGGCAAATGTCAACGTGTTGATAACAGATATATATAAAGGAAACTCCAAGAACTCCGACAGAAGGTAGTGAAAGAATGTGAGAAGAAAGAAGTAAACATCAGTTGCCAGAAGATGGAATGCATAGTTGTTAGCTAAAAGGGCTAAAAGACAAGGATGTGTCTTCTCATTGGATGAGGCCATTCTGAGAGAATTACAAGTCTTAACAACATAAGATATGCAAACGTCACAGTGTTGATAGCAGACATATGTAAAGGAAACTCCAAGAACTCCGACAGAAGGTAGTGAAAGAATGAGAGAAGAAAGAAGTAAACATCAGTTGCAAGAAGATGGAATGCATAGTTGTTAGCTAAAAGGGCTAAAAGACAAGGATGTGTCTTCTCATTGGATGAGGCCATTCTGAGAGAATTACAAGTCTTAACAACATAACATAGGCAAATGTCAACGTGTTGATAACAGATATATATAAAGGAAACTCCAAGAACTCCGACAGAAGGTAGTGAAAGAATGTGAGAAGAAAGAAGTAAACATCAGTTGCCAGAAGATGGAATGCATAGTTGTTAGCTAAAAGGGCTAAAAGACAAGGATGTGTCTTCTCATTGGATGAGGCCATTCTGAGAGAATTACAAGTCTTAACAACATAACATATGCAAATGTCAACGTGTTGATAACAGATATATATAAAGGAAACTCCAAGAACTCCGACAGAAGGTAGTGAAAGAATGTGAGAAGAAAGAAGTAAACATCAGTTGCCAGAAGATGGAATGCATAGTTGTTAGCTAAAAGGGCTAAAAGACAAGGATGTGTCTTCTCATTGGATGAGGCCATTCTGAGAGAATTACAAGTCTTACCAACATAAGATATGCAAATGTCACAGTGTTGATAGCAGACATATATAAAGGAAACTCCAAGAACTCCGACAGAAGGTAGTGAAAGAATGTGAGAAGAAAGAAGTAAATGTCAGTTGCAAGAAGATGGAATGCATAGTTGTTAGCTAAAAGGGCTAAAAGACAAGGATGTGTCTTCTCATTGGATGAGGCCATTCTGAGAGAATTACAAGTCTTAACAACATAACATAGGCAAATGTCAACGTGTTGATAACAGATATATATAAAGGAAACTCCAAGAACTCCGACAGAAGGTAGTGAAAGAATGTGAGAAGAAAGAAGTAAACATCAGTTGCCAGAAGATGGAATGCATAGTTGTTAGCTAAAAGGGCTAAAAGACAAGGATGTGTCTTCTCATTGGATGAGGCCATTCTGAGAGAATTACAAGTCTTAACAACATAAGATATGCAAATGTCACAGTGCTGATAGCAGACATATATAAAGGAAACTCCAAGAACTCCGACAGAAGGTAGTGAAAGAATGAGAGAAGAAAGAACTAAACATCAGTTGCAAGAAGATGGAATGCATAGTTGTTAGCTAAAAGGGCTAAAAGACAAGGATGTGTCTTCTCATTGGATGAGGCCATTCTGAGAGAATTACAAGGCTTAACAACATAAGATATGCAAATGTCACAGTGTTGATAGCAGACATATATAAAGGAAACTCCAAGAAATCTGACAGAAGGTAGTGAAAGAATGTGAGTAGAAAGAACTAAACATCAGTTGCAAGAAGATGGAATGCATAGTTGTTAGCTAAAAGGGCTAAAAAACAAGGATGTGTCTTCTCATTGGATGAGGCCATTCTGAGAGAATTACAAGTCTTAACAACATAAGATATGCAAATGTCACAGTGTTGATAGCAGACATATATAAAGGAAACTCCAAGAACTCTGACAGAAGGTAGTGAAAGAATGTGAGTAGAAAGAAGTAAACATCAGTTGCAAAAAGATGGAATGCATAGTTGTTAGCTAAAAGGGCTAAAAGACAAGGATGTGTCTTCTCATTGGATGAGGCCATTCTGAGAGAATTACAAGTCTTAACAACATAACATAGGCAAATGTCAACGTGTTGATAACAGATATATATAAAGGAAACTCCAAGAACTCCGACAGAAGGTAGTGAAAGAATGTGAGAAGAAAGAAGTAAACATCAGTTGCCAGAAGATGGAATGCATAGTTGTTAGCTAAAAGGGCTAAAAGACAAGGATGTGTCTTCTCATTGGATGAGGCCATTCTGAGAGAATTACAAGTCTTACCAACATAAGATATGCAAATGCCACAGTGTTGATAGCAGACATATATAAAGGAAACTCCAAGAACTCCGACAGAAGGTAGTGAAAGAATGTGAGAAGAAAGAAGTAAATGTCAGTTGCAAGAAGATGGAATGCATAGTTGTTAGCTAAAAGGGCTAAAAGACAAGGATGTGTCTTCTCATTGGATGAGGCCATTCTGAGAGAATTACAAGTCTTACCAACATAAGATATGCAAATGTCACAGTGTTGATAGCAGACATATATAAAGGAAACTCCAAGAACTCCGACAGAAGGTAGTGAAAGAATGTGAGAAGAAAGAACTGAACATCAGTTGCCAGAAGATGGAATGCATAGTTGTTAGCTAAAAGGGCTAAAAGACAAGGATGTGTCTTCTCATTGGATGAGGCCATTCTGAGAGAATTACAAGTCTTAACAACATAAGATATGCAAATGTCACAGTGTTGATAGCAGACATATATAAAGGAAACTCCAAGAACTCCGACAGAAGGTAGTGAAAGAATGTGAGAAGAAAGAAGTAAACATCAGTTGCAAGAAGATGGAATGCATAGTTGTTAGCTAAAAGGGCTAAAAGACAAGGATGTGTCTTCTCATTGGATGAGGCCATTCTGAGAGAATTACAAGTCTTACCAACATAAGATATGCAAATGTCAAAGTGTTGATAGCAGACATATATAAAGGAAACTCCAAGAACTCCGACAGAAGGTAGTGAAAGAATGTGAGAAGAAAGAACTGAACATCAGTTGCCAGAAGATGGAATGCATAGTTGTTAGCTAAAAGGGCTAAAAAACAAGGATGTGTCTTCTCATTGGATGAGGCCATTCTGAGAGAATTACAAGTCTTAACAACATAAGATATGCAAATGTCACAGTGTTGATAGCAGACATATATAAAGGAAACTCCAAGAACTCTGACAGAAGGTAGTGAAAGAATGTGAGTAGAAAGAAGTAAACATCAGTTGCAAAAAGATGGAATGCATAGTTGTTAGCTAAAAGGGCTAAAAGACAAGGATGTGTCTTCTCATTGGATGAGGCCATTCTGAGAGAATTACAAGTCTTAACAACATAACATAGGCAAATGTCAACGTGTTGATAACAGATATATATAAAGGAAACTCCAAGAACTCCGACAGAAGGTAGTGAAAGAATGTGAGAAGAAAGAAGTAAACATCAGTTGCCAGAAGATGGAATGCATAGTTGTTAGCTAAAAGGGCTAAAAGACAAGGATGTGTCTTCTCATTGGATGAGGCCATTCTGAGAGAATTACAAGTCTTAACAACATAACATATGCAAATGTCAACGTGTTGATAACAGATATATATAAAGGAAACTCCAAGAACTCCGACAGAAGGTAGTGAAAGAATGTGAGAAGAAAGAAGTAAACATCAGTTGCCAGAAGATGGAATGCATAGTTGTTAGCTAAAAGGGCTAAAAGACAAGGATGTGTCTTCTCATTGGATGAGGCCATTCTGAGAGAATTACAAGTCTTACCAACATAAGATATGCAAATGTCACAGTGTTGATAGCAGACATATATAAAGGAAACTCCAAGAACTCCGACAGAAGGTAGTGAAAGAATGTGAGAAGAAAGAAGTAAATGTCAGTTGCAAGAAGATGGAATGCATAGTTGTTAGCTAAAAGGGCTAAAAGACAAGGATGTGTCTTCTCATTGGATGAGGCCATTCTGAGAGAATTACAAGTCTTACCAACATAAGATATGCAAATGTCACAGTGTTGATAGCAGACATATATAAAGGAAACTCCAAGAACTCCGACAGAAGGTAGTGAAAGAATGTGAGAAGAAAGAACTAAACACCAGTTGCAAGAAGATGGAATGCATAGTTGTTAGCTAAAAGGGCTAAAAGACAAGGATGTGTCTTCTCATTGGATGAGGCCATTCTGAGAGAATTACAAGTCTTACCAACATAAGATATGCAAATGTCAAAGTATTGATAGCAGACATATATAAAGGAAACTCCAAGAACTCCGACAGAAGGTAGTGAAAGAATGTGAGAAGAAAGAACTGAACATCAGTTGCCAGAAGATGGAATGCATAGTTGTTAGCTAAAAGGGCTAAAAAACAAGGATGTGTCTTCTCATTGGATGAGGCCATTCTGAGAGAATTACAAGTCTTAACAACATAAGATATGCAAATGTCACAGTGTTGATAGCAGACATATATAAAGGAAACTCCAAGAACTCTGACAGAAGGTAGTGAAAGAATGTGAGTAGAAAGAAGTAAACATCAGTTGCAAAAAGATGGAATGCATAGTTGTTAGCTAAAAGGGCTAAAAGACAAGGATGTGTCTTCTCATTGGATGAGGCCATTCTGAGAGAATTACAAGTCTTAACAACATAACATAGGCAAATGTCAACGTGTTGATAACAGATATATATAAAGGAAACTCCAAGAACTCCGACAGAAGGTAGTGAAAGAATGTGAGAAGAAAGAAGTAAACATCAGTTGCCAGAAGATGGAATGCATAGTTGTTAGCTAAAAGGGCTAAAAGACAAGGATGTGTCTTCTCATTGGATGAGGCCATTCTGAGAGAATTACAAGTCTTAACAACATAACATATGCAAATGTCAACGTGTTGATAACAGATATATATAAAGGAAACTCCAAGAACTCCGACAGAAGGTAGTGAAAGAATGTGAGAAGAAAGAAGTAAACATCAGTTGCCAGAAGATGGAATGCATAGTTGTTAGCTAAAAGGGCTAAAAGACAAGGATGTGTCTTCTCATTGGATGAGGCCATTCTGAGAGAATTACAAGTCTTACCAACATAAGATATGCAAATGTCACAGTGTTGATAGCAGACATATATAAAGGAAACTCCAAGAACTCCGACAGAAGGTAGTGAAAGAATGTGAGAAGAAAGAAGTAAATGTCAGTTGCAAGAAGATGGAATGCATAGTTGTTAGCTAAAAGGGCTAAAAGACAAGGATGTGTCTTCTCATTGGATGAGGCCATTCTGAGAGAATTACAAGTCTTACCAACATAAGATATGCAAATGTCACAGTGTTGATAGCAGACATATATAAAGGAAACTCCAAGAACTCCGACAGAAGGTAGTGAAAGAATGTGAGAAGAAAGAACTAAACACCAGTTGCAAGAAGATGGAATGCATAGTTGTTAGCTAAAAGGGCTAAAAGACAAGGATGTGTCTTCTCATTGGATGAGGCCATTCTGAGAGAATTACAAGTCTTACCAACATAAGATATGCAAATGTCACAGTGTTGATAGCAGACATATATAAAGGAAACTCCAAGAACTCCGACAGAAGGTAGTGAAAGAATGTGAGAAGAAAGAACTGAACATCAGTTGCCAGAAGATGGAATGCATAGTTGTTAGCTAAAAGGGCTAAATGACAAGGATGTGTCTTCTCATTGGATGAGGCCATTCTGAGAGAATTACAAGTCTTAACAACATAAGATATGCAAATGTCACAGTGTTGATAGCAGACATATATAAAGGAAACTCCAAGAACTCCGACAGAAGGTAGTGAAAGAATGTGAGAAGAAAGAAGTAAACATCAGTTGCAAGAAGATGGAATGCATAGTTGTTAGCTAAAAGGGCTAAAAGACAAGGATGTGTCTTCTCATTGGATGAGGCCATTCTGAGAGAATTACAAGTCTTACCAACATAAGATATGCAAATGTCACAGTGTTGATAGCAGACATATATAAAGGAAACTCCAAGAACTCCGACAGAAGGTAGTGAAAGAATGTGAGAAGAAAGAACTGAACATCAGTTGCCAGAAGATGGAATGCATAGTTGTTAGCTAAAAGGGCTAAAAGACAAGGATGTGTCTTCTCATTGGATGAGGCCATTCTGAGAGAATTACAAGTCTTAACAACATAAGATATGCAAATGTCACAGTGTTGATAGCAGACATATATAAAGGAAACTCCAAGAACTCCGACAGAAGGTAGTGAAAGAATGTGAGTAGAAAGAAGTAAACATCAGTAGCAAAAAGATGGAATGCATAGTTGTTAGCTAAAAGGGCTAAAAGACAAGGATGTGTCTTCTCATTGGATGAGGCCATTCTGAGAGAATTACAAGTCTTAACAACATAAGATATGCAAACGTCACAGTGTTGATAGCAGACATATGTAAAGGAAACTCCAAGAACTCCGACAGAAGGTAGTGAAAGAATGAGAGAAGAATGAAGTAAACATCAGTTGCAAGAAGATGGAATGCATAGTTGTTAGCTAAAAGGGCTAAAAGACAAGGATGTGTCTTCTCATTGGATGAGGCCATTCTGAGAGAATTACAAGTCTTAACAACATAACATAGGCAAATGTCAACGTGTTGATAACAGATATATATAAAGGAAACTCCAAGAACTCCGACAGAAGGTAGTGAAAGAATGTGAGAAGAAAGAAGTAAACATCAGTTGCCAGAAGATGGAATGCATAGTTGTTAGCTAAAAGGGCTAAAAGACAAGGATGTGTCTTCTCATTGGATGAGGCCATTCTGAGAGAATTACAAGTCTTAACAACATAACATATGCAAATGTCAACGTGTTGATAACAGATATATATAAAGGAAACTCCAAGAACTCCGACAGAAGGTAGTGAAAGAATGTGAGAAGAAAGAAGTAAACATCAGTTGCCAGAAGATGGAATGCATAGTTGTTAGCTAAAAGGGCTAAAAGACAAGGATGTGTCTTCTCATTGGATGAGGCCATTCTGAGAGAATTACAAGTCTTACCAACATAAGATATGCAAATGTCACAGTGTTGATAGCAGACATATATAAAGGAAACTCCAAGAACTCCGACAGAAGGTAGTGAAAGAATGTGAGAAGAAAGAAGTAAATGTCAGTTGCAAGAAGATGGAATGCATAGTTGTTAGCTAAAAGGGCTAAAAGACAAGGATGTGTCTTCTCATTGGATGAGGCCATTCTGAGAGAATTACAAGTCTTAACAACATAACATAGGCAAATGTCAACGTGTTGATAACAGATATATATAAAGGAAACTCCAAGAACTCCGACAGAAGGTAGTGAAAGAATGTGAGAAGAAAGAAGTAAACATCAGTTGCCAGAAGATGGAATGCATAGTTGTTAGCTAAAAGGGCTAAAAGACAAGGATGTGTCTTCTCATTGGATGAGGCCATTCTGAGAGAATTACAAGTCTTAACAACATAAGATATGCAAATGTCACAGTGCTGATAGCAGACATATATAAAGGAAACTCCAAGAACTCCGACAGAAGGTAGTGAAAGAATGAGAGAAGAAAGAACTAAACATCAGTTGCAAGAAGATGGAATGCATAGTTGTTAGCTAAAAGGGCTAAAAGACAAGGATGTGTCTTCTCATTGGATGAGGCCATTCTGAGAGAATTACAAGTCTTACCAACATAAGATATGCAAATGTCACAGTGTTGATAGCAGACATATATAAAGGAAACTCCAAGAACTCCGACAGAAGGTAGTGAAAGAATGTGAGAAGAAAGAAGTAAATGTCAGTTGCAAGAAGATGGAATGCATAGTTGTTAGCTAAAAGGGCTAAAAGACAAGGATGTGTCTTCTCATTGGATGAGGCCATTCTGAGAGAATTACAAGTCTTAACAACATAACATAGGCAAATGTCAACGTGTTGATAACAGATATATATAAAGGAAACTCCAAGAACTCCGACAGAAGGTAGTGAAAGAATGTGAGAAGAAAGAAGTAAACATCAGTTGCCAGAAGATGGAATGCATAGTTGTTAGCTAAAAGGGCTAAAAGACAAGGATGTGTCTTCTCATTGGATGAGGCCATTCTGAGAGAATTACAAGTCTTAACAACATAAGATATGCAAATGTCACAGTGCTGATAGCAGACATATATAAAGGAAACTCCAAGAACTCCGACAGAAGGTAGTGAAAGAATGAGAGAAGAAAGAACTAAACATCAGTTGCAAGAAGATGGAATGCATAGTTGTTAGCTAAAAGGGCTAAAAGACAAGGATGTGTCTTCTCATTGGATGAGGCCATTCTGAGAGAATTACAAGTCTTAACAACATAACATAGGCAAATGTCAACGTGTTGATAACAGATATATATAAAGGAAACTCCAAGAACTCCGACAGAAGGTAGTGAAAGAATGTGAGAAGAAAGAAGTAAACATCAGTTGCAAGAAGATGGAATGCATAGTTGTTAGCTAAAAGGGCTAAAAGACAAGGATGTGTCTTCTCATTGGATGAGGCCATTCTGAGAGAATTACAAGTCTTAACAACATAAGATATGCAAATGTCACAGTGTTGATAGCAGACATATATAAAGGAAACTCCAAGAACTCCGACAGAAGGTAGTTAAAGAATGTGAGAAGAAAGAAGTAAACATCAGTTGCAAGAAGATGGAATGCATAGTTGTTAGCTAAAAGGGCTAAAAGACAAGGATGTGTCTTCTCATTGGATGAGGCCATTCTGAGAGAATTACAAGTCTTAACAACATAAGATATGCAAATGTCACAGTGTTGATAGCAGACATATATAAAGGAAACTCCAAGAACTCCGACAGAAGGTAGTTAAAGAATGTGAGAAGAAAGAAGTAAACATCAGTTGCAAGAAGATGGAATGCATAGTTGTTAGCTAAAAGGGCTAAAAGACAAGGATGTGTCTTCTCATTGGATGAGGCCATTCTGAGAGAATTACAAGTCTTAACAACATAAGATATGCAAATGTCACAGTGTTGATAGCAGACATATGTAAAGGAAACTCCAAGAACTCCGACAGAAGGTAGTGAAAGAATGAGAGAAGAAAGAACTAAACATCAGTTGCAAGAAGATGGAATGCATAGTTATTAGCTAAAAGGGCTAAAAGACAAGGATGTGTCTTCTCATTGGATGAGGCCATTCTGAGAGAATTACAAGTCTTACCAACATAAGATATGCAAATGTCACAGTGTTGATAGCAGACATATATAAAGGAAACTCCAAAAACTCCGACAGAAGGTAGTTAAAGAATGTGAGAAGAAAGAAGTAAACATCAGTTGCAAGAAGATGGAATGCATAGTTGTTAGCTAAAAGGGCTAAAAGACAAGGATGTGTCTTCTCATTGGATGAGGCCATTCTGAGAGAATTACAAGTCTTAACAACATAAGATATGCAAATGTCACAGTGCTGATAGCAGACATATATAAAGGAAACTCCAAGAACTCCGACAGAAGGTAGTGAAAGAATGAGAGAAGAAAGAACTAAACATCAGTTGCAAGAAGATGGAATGCATAGTTGTTAGCTAAAAGGGCTAAAAGACAAGGATGTGTCTTCTCATTGGATGAGGCCATTCTGAGAGAATTACAAGGCTTAACAACATAAGATATGCAAATGTCACAGTGTTGATAGCAGACATATATAAAGGAAACTCCAAGAAATCTGACAGAAGGTAGTGAAAGAATGTGAGTAGAAAGAACTAAACATCAGTTGCAAGAAGATGGAATGCATAGTTGTTAGCTAAAAGGGCTAAAAAACAAGGATGTGTCTTCTCATTGGATGAGGCCATTCTGAGAGAATTACAAGTCTTACCAACATAAGATATGCAAATGTCACAGTGTTGATAGCAGACATATATAAAGGAAACTCCAAGAACTCCGACAGAAGGTAGTGAAAGAATGTGAGAAGAAAGAAGTAAATGTCAGTTGCAAGAAGATGGAATGCATAGTTGTTAGCTAAAAGGGCTAAAAGACAAGGATGTGTCTTCTCATTGGATGAGGCCATTCTGAGAGAATTACAAGTCTTAACAACATAACATAGGCAAATGTCAACGTGTTGATAACAGATATATATAAAGGAAACTCCAAGAACTCCGACAGAAGGTAGTGAAAGAATGTGAGAAGAAAGAAGTAAACATCAGTTGCCAGAAGATGGAATGCATAGTTGTTAGCTAAAAGGGCTAAAAGACAAGGATGTGTCTTCTCATTGGATGAGGCCATTCTGAGAGAATTACAAGTCTTAACAACATAAGATATGCAAATGTCACAGTGCTGATAGCAGACATATATAAAGGAAACTCCAAGAACTCCGACAGAAGGTAGTGAAAGAATGAGAGAAGAAAGAACTAAACATCAGTTGCAAGAAGATGGAATGCATAGTTGTTAGCTAAAAGGGCTAAAAGACAAGGATGTGTCTTCTCATTGGATGAGGCCATTCTGAGAGAATTACAAGTCTTAACAACATAACATAGGCAAATGTCAACGTGTTGATAACAGATATATATAAAGGAAACTCCAAGAACTCCGACAGAAGGTAGTGAAAGAATGTGAGAAGAAAGAAGTAAACATCAGTTGCAAGAAGATGGAATGCATAGTTGTTAGCTAAAAGGGCTAAAAGACAAGGATGTGTCTTCTCATTGGATGAGGCCATTCTGAGAGAATTACAAGTCTTAACAACACAAGATATGCAAATGTCACAGTGTTGATAGCAGACATATATAAAGGAAACTCCAAGAACTCCGACAGAAGGTAGTTAAAGAATGTGAGAAGAAAGAAGTAAACATCAGTTGCAAGAAGATGGAATGCATAGTTGTTAGCTAAAAGGGCTAAAAGACAAGGATGTGTCTTCTCATTGGATGAGGCCATTCTGAGAGAATTACAAGTCTTAACAACATAAGATATGCAAATGTCACAGTGTTGATAGCAGACATATATAAAGGAAACTCCAAGAACTCCGACAGAAGGTAGTTAAAGAATGTGAGAAGAAAGAAGTAAACATCAGTTGCAAGAAGATGGAATGCATAGTTGTTAGCTAAAAGGGCTAAAAGACAAGGATGTGTCTTCTCATTGGATGAGGCCATTCTGAGAGAATTACAAGTCTTAACAACATAAGATATGCAAATGTCACAGTGTTGATAGCAGACATATGTAAAGGAAACTCCAAGAACTCCGACAGAAGGTAGTGAAAGAATGAGAGAAGAAAGAACTAAACATCAGTTGCAAGAAGATGGAATGCATAGTTATTAGCTAAAAGGGCTAAAAGACAAGGATGTGTCTTCTCATTGGATGAGGCCATTCTGAGAGAATTACAAGTCTTACCAACATAAGATATGCAAATGTCACAGTGTTGATAGCAGACATATATAAAGGAAACTCCAAGAACTCCGACAGAAGGTAGTGAAAGAATGAGAGAAGAAAGAACTAAACATCAGTTGCAAGAAGATGGAATGCATAGTTGTTAGCTAAAAGGGCTAAAAGACAAGGATGTGTCTTCTCATTGGATGAGGCCATTCTGAGAGAATTACAAGTCTTAACAACATAACATAGGCAAATGTCAACGTGTTGATAACAGATATATATAAAGGAAACTCCAAGAACTCCGACAGAAGGTAGTGAAAGAATGTGAGAAGAAAGAAGTAAACATCAGTTGCAAGAAGATGGAATGCATAGTTGTTAGCTAAAAGGGCTAAAAGACAAGGATGTGTCTTCTCATTGGATGAGGCCATTCTGAGAGAATTACAAGTCTTAACAACATAAGATATGCAAATGTCACAGTGTTGATAGCAGACATATATAAAGGAAACTCCAAGAACTCCGACAGAAGGTAGTTAAAGAATGTGAGAAGAAAGAAGTAAACATCAGTTGCAAGAAGATGGAATGCATAGTTGTTAGCTAAAAGGGCTAAAAGACAAGGATGTGTCTTCTCATTGGATGAGGCCATTCTGAGAGAATTACAAGTCTTAACAACATAAGATATGCAAATGTCACAGTGTTGATAGCAGACATATATAAAGGAAACTCCAAGAACTCCGACAGAAGGTAGTTAAAGAATGTGAGAAGAAAGAAGTAAACATCAGTTGCAAGAAGATGGAATGCATAGTTGTTAGCTAAAAGGGCTAAAAGACAAGGATGTGTCTTCTCATTGGATGAGGCCATTCTGAGAGAATTACAAGTCTTAACAACATAAGATATGCAAATGTCACAGTGTTGATAGCAGACATATGTAAAGGAAACTCCAAGAACTCCGACAGAAGGTAGTGAAAGAATGAGAGAAGAAAGAACTAAACATCAGTTGCAAGAAGATGGAATGCATAGTTATTAGCTAAAAGGGCTAAAAGACAAGGATGTGTCTTCTCATTGGATGAGGCCATTCTGAGAGAATTACAAGTCTTACCAACATAAGATATGCAAATGTCACAGTGTTGATAGCAGACATATATAAAGGAAACTCCAAGAACTTCGACAGAAGGTAGTTAAAGAATGTGAGAAGAAAGAAGTAAACATCAGTTGCAAGAAGATGGAATGCATAGTTGTTAGCTAAAAGGGCTAAAAGACAAGGATGTGTCTTCTCATTGGATGAGGCCATTCTGAGAGAATTACAAGTCTTAACAACATAAGATATGCAAATGTCACAGTGCTGATAGCAGACATATATAAAGGAAACTCCAAGAACTCCGACAGAAGGTAGTGAAAGAATGAGAGAAGAAAGAACTAAACATCAGTTGCAAGAAGATGGAATGCATAGTTGTTAGCTAAAAGGGCTAAAAGACAAGGATGTGTCTTCTCATTGGATGAGGCCATTCTGAGAGAATTACAAGGCTTAACAACATAAGATATGCAAATGTCACAGTGTTGATAGCAGACATATATAAAGGAAACTCCAAGAAATCTGACAGAAGGTAGTGAAAGAATGTGAGTAGAAAGAACTAAACATCAGTTGCAAGTAGATGGAATGCATAGTTGTTAGCTAAAAGGGCTAAAAAACAAGGATGTGTCTTCTCATTGGATGAGGCCATTCTGAGAGAATTACAAGTCTTAACAACATAAGATATGCAAATGTCACAGTGTTGATAGCAGACATATATAAAGGAAACTCCAAGAACTCTGACAGAAGGTAGTGAAAGAATGTGAGTAGAAAGAAGTAAACATCAGTTGCAAAAAGATGGAATGCATAGTTGTTAGCTAAAAGGGCTAAAAGACAAGGATGTGTCTTCTCATTGGATGAGGCCATTCTGAGAGAATTACAAGTCTTAACAACATAACATAGGCAAATGTCAACGTGTTGATAACAGATATATATAAAGGAAACTCCAAGAACTCCGACAGAAGGTAGTGAAAGAATGTGAGAAGAAAGAAGTAAACATCAGTTGCCAGAAGATGGAATGCATAGTTGTTAGCTAAAAGGGCTAAAAGACAAGGATGTGTCTTCTCATTGGATGAGGCCATTCTGAGAGAATTACAAGTCTTAACAACATAACATATGCAAATGTCAACGTGTTGATAACAGATATATATAAAGGAAACTCCAAGAACTCCGACAGAAGGTAGTGAAAGAATGTGAGAAGAAAGAAGTAAACATCAGTTGCCAGAAGATGGAATGCATAGTTGTTAGCTAAAAGGGCTAAAAGACAAGGATGTGTCTTCTCATTGGATGAGGCCATTCTGAGAGAATTACAAGTCTTACCAACATAAGATATGCAAATGTCACAGTGTTGATAGCAGACATATATAAAGGAAACTCCAAGAACTCCGACAGAAGGTAGTGAAAGAATGTGAGAAGAAAGAAGTAAATGTCAGTTGCAAGAAGATGGAATGCATAGTTGTTAGCTAAAAGGGCTAAAAGACAAGGATGTGTCTTCTCATTGGATGAGGCCATTCTGAGAGAATTACAAGTCTTACCAACATAAGATATGCAAATGTCACAGTGTTGATAGCAGACATATATAAAGGAAACTCCAAGAACTCCGACAGAAGGTAGTGAAAGAATGTGAGAAGAAAGAAGTAAACATCAGTTGCAAGAAGATGGAATGCATAGTTGTTAGCTAAAAGGGCTAAAAGACAAGGATGTGTCTTCTCATTGGATGAGGCCATTCTGAGAGAATTACAAGTCTTACCAACATAAGATATGCAAATGTCAAAGTGTTGATAGCAGACATATATAAAGGAAACTCCAAGAACTCCGACAGAAGGTAGTGAAAGAATGTGAGAAGAAAGAACTGAACATCAGTTGCCAGAAGATGGAATGCATAGTTGTTAGCTAAAAGGGCTAAAAAACAAGGATGTGTCTTTTCATTGGATGAGGCCATTCTGAGAGAATTACAAGTCTTAACAACATAAGATATGCAAATGTCACAGTGTTGATAGCAGACATATATAAAGGAAACTCCAAGAACTCTGACAGAAGGTAGTGAAAGAATGTGAGTAGAAAGAAGTAAACATCAGTTGCAAAAAGATGGAATGCATAGTTGTTAGCTAAAAGGGCTAAAAGACAAGGATGTGTCTTCTCATTGGATGAGGCCATTCTGAGAGAATTACAAGTCTTAACAACATAACATAGGCAAATGTCAACGTGTTGATAACAGATATATATAAAGGAAACTCCAAGAACTCCGACAGAAGGTAGTGAAAGAATGTGAGAAGAAAGAAGTAAACATCAGTTGCCAGAAGATGGAATGCATAGTTGTTAGCTAAAAGGGCTAAAAGACAAGGATGTGTCTTCTCATTGGATGAGGCCATTCTGAGAGAATTACAAGTCTTAACAACATAACATATGCAAATGTCAACGTGTTGATAACAGATATATATAAAGGAAACTCCAAGAACTCCGACAGAAGGTAGTGAAAGAATGTGAGAAGAAAGAAGTAAACATCAGTTGCCAGAAGATGGAATGCATAGTTGTTAGCTAAAAGGGCTAAAAGACAAGGATGTGTCTTCTCATTGGATGAGGCCATTCTGAGAGAATTACAAGTCTTACCAACATAAGATATGCAAATGTCACAGTGTTGATAGCAGACATATATAAAGGAAACTCCAAGAACTCCGACAGAAGGTAGTGAAAGAATGTGAGAAGAAAGAAGTAAATGTCAGTTGCAAGAAGATGGAATGCATAGTTGTTAGCTAAAAGGGCTAAAAGACAAGGATGTGTCTTCTCATTGGATGAGGCCATTCTGAGAGAATTACAAGTCTTACCAACATAAGATATGCATATGTCACAGTGTTGATAGCAGACATATATAAAGGAAACTCCAAGAACTCCGACAGAAGGTAGTGAAAGAATGTGAGAAGAAAGAACTAAACACCAGTTGCAAGAAGATGGAATGCATAGTTGTTAGCTAAAAGGGCTAAAAGACAAGGATGTGACTTCTCATTGGATGAGGCCATTCTGAGAGAATTACAAGTCTTACCAACATAAGATATGCAAATGTCACAGTGTTGATAGCAGACATATATAAAGGAAACTCCAAGAACTCCGACAGAAGGTAGTGAAAGAATGTGAGAAGAAAGAACTGAACATCAGTTGCCAGAAGATGGAATGCATAGTTGTTAGCTAAAAGGGCTAAAAGACAAGGATGTGTCTTCTCATTGGATGAGGCCATTCTGAGAGAATTACAAGTCTTAACAACATAAGATATGCAAATGTCACAGTGTTGATAGCAGACATATATAAAGGAAACTCCAAGAACTCCGACAGAAGGTAGTGAAAGAATGTGAGAAGAAAGAAGTAAACATCAGTTGCAAGAAGATGGAATGCATAGTTGTTAGCTAAAAGGGCTAAAAGACAAGGATGTGTCTTCTCATTGGATGAGGCCATTCTGAGAGAATTACAAGTCTTACCAACATAAGATATGCAAATGTCACAGTGTTGATAGCAGACATATATAAAGGAAACTCCAAGAACTCCGACAGAAGGTAGTGAAAGAATGTGAGAAGAAAGAACTGAACATCAGTTGCCAGAAGATGGAATGCATAGTTGTTAGCTAAAAGGGCTAAAAGACAAGGATGTGTCTTCTCATTGGATGAGGCCATTCTGAGAGAATTACAAGTCTTACCAACATAAGATATGCAAATGTCACAGTGTTGATAGCAGACATATATAAAGGAAACTCCAAGAACCCCGACAGAAGGTAGTGAAAGAATGTGAGAAGAAAGAACTGAACATCAGTTGCCAGAAGATGGAATGCATAGTTGTTAGCTAAAAGGGCTAAAAGACAAGGATGTGTCTTCTCATTGGATGAGGCCATTCTGAGAGAATTACAAGTCTTAACAACATAAGATATGCAAATGTCACAGTGTTGATAGCAGACATATATAAAGGAAACTCCAAGAACTCCGACAGAAGGTAGTGAAAGAATGAGAGAAGAAAGAACTAAACATCAGTTGCAAGAAGATGGAATGCATAGTTGTTAGCTAAAAGGGCTAAAAGACAAGGATGTGACTTCTCATTGGATGAGGCCATTCTGAGAGAATTACAAGTCTTACCAACATAAGATATGCAAATGTCACAGTGTTGATAGCAGACATATATAAAGGAAACTCCAAGAACTCCGACAGAAGGTAGTGAAAGAATGTGAGAAGAAAGAACTGAACATCAGTTGCAAGAAGATGGAATGCATAGTTGTTAGCTAAAAGGGCTAAAAGACAAGGATGTGACTTCTCATTGGATGAGGCCATTCTGAGAGAATTACAAGTCTTAACAACATAAGATATGCAAATGTCACAGTGTTGATAGCAGACATATATAAAGGAAACTCCAAGAACTCCGACAGAAGGTAGTGAAAGAATGTGAGAAGAAAGAAGTAAACATCAGTTGCAAGAAGATGGAATGCATAGTTGTTAGCTAAAAGGGCTAAAAGACAAGGATGTGTCTTCTCATTGGATGAGGCCATTCTGGGAGAATTACAAGTCTTACCAACATAAGATATGCAAATGTCACAGTGTTGATAGCAGACATATATAAAGGAAACTCCAAGAACTCCGACAGAAGGTAGTTAAAGAATGTGAGAAGAAAGAAGTAAACATCAGTTGCAAGAAGATGGAATGCATAGTTGTTAGCTAAAAGGGCTAAAAGACAAGGATGTGTCTTCTCATTGGATGAGGCCATTCTGGGAGAATTACAAGTCTTACCAACATAAGATATGCAAATGTCACAGTGTTGATAGCAGACATATATAAAGGAAACTCCAAGAACTCCGACAGAAGGTAGTGAAAGAATGTGAGAAGAAAGAACTGAACATCAGTGGCAAGAAGATGGAATGCATAGTTGTTAGCTAAAAGGGCTAAAAGACAAGGATGTGTCTTCTCATTGGATGAGACCATTCTGAGAGAATTACAAGTCTTAACAACATAAGATATGCAAATGTCACAGTGTTGATAGCAGACATATATAAAGGAAACTCCAAGAACTCCGACAGAAGGTAGTGAAAGAATGTGAGAAGAAAGAACTGAACATCAGTTGCAAGAAGATGGAATGCATAGTTGTTAGCTAAAAGGGCTAAAAGACAAGGATGTGTCTTCTCATTGGATGAGACCATTCTGAGAGAATTACAAGTCTTAACAACATAAGATATGCAAATGTCACAGTGTTGATAGCAGACATATATAAAGGAAACTCCAAGAACTCCGACAGAAGGTAGTGAAAGAATGTGAGAAGAAAGAACTGAACATCAGTTGCAAGAAGATGGAATGCATAGTTGTTAGCTAAAAGGGCTAAAAGACAAGGATGTGTCTTCTCATTGGATGAGACCATTCTGAGAGAATTACAAGTCTTAACAACATAAGATATGCAAATGTCACAGTGTTGATAGCAGACATATATAAAGGAAACTCCAAGAACTCCGACAGAAGGTAGTGAAAGAATGTGAGAAGAAAGAACTGAACATCAGTTGCAAGAAGATGGAATGCATAGTTGTTAGCTAAAAGGGCTAAAAGACTAGGATGTGTCTTCTCATTGGATGAGGCCATTCTGGGAGAATTACAAGTCTTACCAACATAAGATATGCAAATGTCACAGTGTTGATAGCAGACATATATAAAGGAAACTCCAAGAACTCCGACAGAAGGTAGTTAAAGAATGTGAGAAGAAAGAAGTAAACATCAGTTGCAAGAAGATGGAATGCATAGTTGTTAGCTAAAAGGGCTAAAAGACAAGGATGTGTCTTCTCATTGGATGAGGCCATTCTGGGAGAATTACAAGTCTTACCAACATAAGATATGCAAATGTCACAGTGTTGATAGCAGACATATATAAAGGAAACTCCAAGAACTCCGACAGAAGGTAGTGAAAGAATGTGAGAAGAAATAACTGAACATCAGTTGCAAGAAGATGGAATGCATAGTTGTTAGCTAAAAGGGCTAAAAGACAAGGATGTGTCTTCTCATTGGATGAGGCCATTCTGAGAGAATTACAAGTCTTAACAACATAAGATATGCAAATGTCACAGTGTTGATAGCAGACATATATAAAGGAAACTCCAAGAACTCCGACAGAAGGTAGTGAAAGAATGTGAGAAGAAAGAACTGAACATCAGTTGCAAGAAGATGGAATGCATAGTTGTTAGCTAAAAGGGCTAAAAGACAAGGATGTGACTTCTCATTGGATGAGGCCATTCTGAGAGAATTACAAGTCTTACCAACATAAGATATGCAAATGTCACAGTGTTGATAGCAGACATATATAAAGGAAACTCCAAGAACTCCGACAGAAGGTAGTGAAAGAATGTGAGAAGAAAGAACTGAACATCAGTTGCAAGAAGATGGAATGCATAGTTGTTAGCTAAAAGGGCTAAAAGACAAGGATGTGTCTTCTCATTGGATGAGGCCATTCTGGGAGAATTACAAGTCTTACCAACATAAGATATGCAAATGTCACAGTGTTGATAGCAGACATATATAAAGGAAACTCCAAGAACTCCGACAGAAGGTAGTTAAAGAATGTGAGAAGAAAGAAGTAAACATCAGTTGCAAGAAGATGGAATGCATAGTTGTTAGCTAAAAGGGCTAAAAGACAAGGATGTGTCTTCTCATTGGATGAGGCCATTCTGGGAGAATTACAAGTCTTACCAACATAAGATATGCAAATGTCACAGTGTTGATAGCAGACATATATAAAGGAAACTCCAAGAACTCCGACAGAAGGTAGTGAAAGAATGTGAGAAGAAAGAACTGAACATCAGTTGCAAGAAGATGGAATGCATAGTTGTTAGCTAAAAGGGCTAAAAGACAAGGATGTGTCTTCTCATTGGATGAGGCCATTCTGGGAGAATTACAAGTCTTAACAACATAAGATATGCAAATGTCACAGTGTTGATAGCAGACATATATAAAGGAAACTCCAAGAACTCCGACAGAAGGTAGTTAAAGAATGTGAGAAGAAAGAAGTAAACATCAGTTGCAAGAAGATGGAATGCATAGTTGTTAGCTAAAAGGGCTAAAAGACAAGGATGTGTCTTCTCATTGGATGAGGCCATTCTGGGAGAATTACAAGTCTTACCAACATAAGATATGCAAATGTCACAGTGTTGATAGCAGACATATATAAAGGAAACTCCAAGAACTCCGACAGAAGGTAGTGAAAGAATGTGAGAAGAAAGAACTGAACATCAGTTGCAAGAAGATGGAATGCATAGTTGTTAGCTAAAAGGGCTAAAAGACAAGGATGTGTCTTCTCATTGGATGAGGCCATTCTGGGAGAATTACAAGTCTTACCAACATAAGATATGCAAATGTCACAGTGTTGATAGCAGACATATATAAAGGAAACTCCAAGAACTCCGACAGAAGGTAGTTAAAGAATGTGAGAAGAAAGAAGTAAACATCAGTTGCAAGAAGATGGAATGCATAGTTGTTAGCTAAAAGGGCTAAAATACAAGGATGTGTCTTCTCATTGGATGAGGCCATTCTGAGAGAATTACAAGTCTTAACAACATAAGATATGCAAATGTCACAGTGTTGATAGCAGACATATATAAAGGAAACTCCAAGAACTCCGACAGAAGGTAGTGAAAGAATGAGAGAAGAAAGAACTAAACATCAGTTGCAAGAAGATGGAATGCATAGTTGTTAGCTAAAAGGGCTAAAAGACAAGGATGTGACTTCTCATTGGATGAGGCCATTCTGAGAGAATTACAAGTCTTACCAACATAAGATATGCAAATGTCACAGTGTTGATAGCAGACATATATAAAGGAAACTCCAAGAACTCCGACAGAAGGTAGTGAAAGAATGTGAGAAGAAAGAACTGAACATCAGTTGCAAGAAGATGGAATGCATAGTTGTTAGCTAAAAGGGCTAAAAGACAAGGATGTGTCTTCTCATTGGATGAGGCCATTCTGGGAGAATTACAAGTCTTACCAACATAA
Source organism: Acanthosepion esculentum (assembly GCA_964036315.1). Classification (NCBI taxonomy): domain Eukaryota; kingdom Metazoa; phylum Mollusca; class Cephalopoda; order Sepiida; family Sepiidae; genus Acanthosepion; species Acanthosepion esculentum. The sequence goes on along the minus strand of OZ038502.1, from coordinate 3,736,189 downwards.
GATATGCAAATGTCACAGTGTTGATAGCAGACATATATAAAGGAAACTCCAAGAACTCCGACAGAAGGTAGTTAAAGAATGTGAGAAGAAAGAAGTAAACATCAGTTGCAAGAAGATGGAATGCATAGTTGTTAGCTAAAAGGGCTAAAAGACAAGGATGTGTCTTCTCATTGGATGAGGCCATTCTGGGAGAATTACAAGTCTTACCAACATAAGATATGCAAATGTCACAGTGTTGATAGCAGACATATATAAAGGAAACTCCAAGAACTCCGACAGAAGGTAGTGAAAGAATGTGAGAAGAAAGAACTGAACATCAGTTGCAAGAAGATGGAATGCATAGTTGTTAGCTAAAAGGGCTAAAAGACAAGGATGTGTCTTCTCATTGGATGAGGCCATTCTGGGAGAATTACAAGTCTTACCAACATAAGATATGCAAATGTCACAGTGTTGATAGCAGACATATATAAAGGAAACTCCAAGAACTCCGACAGAAGGTAGTTAAAGAATGTGAGAAGAAAGAAGTAAACATCAGTTGCAAGAAGATGGAATGCATAGTTGTTAGCTAAAAGGGCTAAAAGACAAGGATGTGTCTTCTCATTGGATGAGGCCATTCTGGGAGAATTACAAGTCTTACCAACATAAGATATGCAAATGTCACAGTGTTGATAGCAGACATATATAAAGGAAACTCCAAGAACTCCGACAGAAGGTAGTGAAAGAATGTGAGAAGAAAGAACTGAACATCAGTTGCAAGAAGATGGAATGCATAGTTGTTAGCTAAAAGGGCTAAAAGACAAGGATGTGTCTTCTCATTGGATGAGGCCATTCTGGGAGAATTACAAGTCTTACCAACATAAGATATGCAAATGTCACAGTGTTGATAGCAGACATATATAAAGGAAACTCCAAGAACTCCGACAGAAGGTAGTTAAAGAATGTGAGAAGAAAGAAGTAAACATCAGTTGCAAGAAGATGGAATGCATAGTTGTTAGCTAAAAGGGCTAAAAGACAAGGATGTGTCTTCTCATTGGATGAAGCCATTCTGGGAGAATTACAAGTCTTACCAACATAAGATATGCAAATGTCACAGTGTTGATAGCAGACATATATAAAGGAAACTCCAAGAACTCCGACAGAAGGTAGTGAAAGAATGTGAGAAGAAAGAACTGAACATCAGTTGCAAGAAGATGGAATGCATAGTTGTTAGCTAAAAGGGCTAAAAGACAAGGATGTGTCTTCTCATTGGATGAGGCCATTCTGAGAGAATTACAAGTCTTAACAACATAAGATATGCAAATGTCACAGTGTTGATAGCAGACATATATAAAGGAAACTCCAAGAACTCCGACAGAAGGTAGTGAAAGAATGAGAGAAGAAAGAACTAAACATCAGTTGCAAGAAGATGGAATGCATAGTTGTTAGCTAAAAGGGCTAAAAGACAAGGATGTGACTTCTCATTGGATGAGGCCATTCTGAGAGAATTACAAGTCTTACCAACATAAGATATGCAAATGTCACAGTGTTGATAGCAGACATATATAAAGGAAACTCCAAGAACTCCGACAGAAGGTAGTGAAAGAATGTGAGAAGAAAGAACTGAACATCAGTTGCAAGAAGATGGAATGCATAGTTGTTAGCTAAAAGGGCTAAAAGACAAGGATGTGTCTTCTCATTGGATGAGGCCATTCTGGGAGAATTACAAGTCTTACCAACATAAGATATGCAAATGTCACAGTGTTGATAGCAGACATATATAAAGGAAACTCCAAGAACTCCGACAGAAGGTAGTTAAAGAATGTGAGAAGAAAGAAGTAAACATCAGTTGCAAGAAGATGGAATGCATAGTTGTTAGCTAAAAGGGCTAAAAGACAAGGATGTGTCTTCTCATTGGATGAGGCCATTCTGGGAGAATTACAAGTCTTACCAACATAAGATATGCAAATGTCACAGTGTTGATAGCAGACATATATAAAGGAAACTCCAAGAACTCCGACAGAAGGTAGTGAAAGAATGTGAGAAGAAAGAACTGAACATCAGTTGCAAGAAGATGGAATGCATAGTTGTTAGCTAAAAGGGCTAAAAGACAAGGATGTGTCTTCTCATTGGATGAGGCCATTCTGAGAGAATTACAAGTCTTAACAACATAAGATATGCAAATGTCACAGTGTTGATAGCAGACATATATAAAGGAAACTCCAAGAACTCCGACAGAAGGTAGTGAAAGAATGTGAGAAGAAAGAACTGAACATCAGTTGCAAGAAGATGGAATGCATAGTTGTTAGCTAAAAGGGCTAAAAGACAAGGATGTGACTTCTCATTGGATGAGGCCATTCTGAGAGAATTACAAGTCTTACCAACATAAGATATGCAAATGTCACAGTGTTGATAGCAGACATATATAAAGGAAACTCCAAGAACTCCGACAGAAGGTAGTGAAAGAATGTGAGAAGAAAGAACTGAACATCAGTTGCAAGAAGATGGAATGCATAGTTGTTAGCTAAAAGGGCTAAAAGACAAGGATGTGTCTTCTCATTGGATGAGGCCATTCTGGGAGAATTACAAGTCTTACCAACATAAGATATGCAAATGTCACAGTGTTGATAGCAGACATATATAAAGGAAACTCCAAGAACTCCGACAGAAGGTAGTTAAAGAATGTGAGAAGAAAGAAGTAAACATCAGTTGCAAGAAGATGGAATGCATAGTTGTTAGCTAAAAGGGCTAAAAGACAAGGATGTGTCTTCTCATTGGATGAGGCCATTCTGGGAGAATTACAAGTCTTACCAACATAAGATATGCAAATGTCACAGTGTTGATAGCAGACATATATAAAGGAAACTCCAAGAACTCCGACAGAAGGTAGTGAAAGAATGTGAGAAGAAAGAACTGAACATCAGTTGCAAGAAGATGGAATGCATAGTTGTTAGCTAAAAGGGCTAAAAGACAAGGATGTGTCTTCTCATTGGATGAGGCCATTCTGAGAGAATTACAAGTCTTAACAACATAAGATATGCAAATGTCACAGTGTTGATAGCAGACATATATAAAGGAAACTCCAAGAACTCCGACAGAAGGTAGTGAAAGAATGTGAGAAGAAAGAACTGAACATCAGTTGCAAGAAGATGGAATGCATAGTTGTTAGCTAAAAGGGCTAAAAGACAAGGATGTGACTTCTCATTGGATGAGGCCATTCTGAGAGAATTACAAGTCTTAACAACATAAGATATGCAAATGTCACAGTGTTGATAGCAGACATATATAAAGGAAACTCCAAGAACTCCGACAGAAGGTAGTGAAAGAATGTGAGAAGAAAGAACTGAACATCAGTTGCAAGAAGATGGAATGCATAGTTGTTAGCTAAAAGGGCTAAAAGACAAGGATGTGACTTCTCATTGGATGAGGCCATTCTGAGAGAATTACAAGTCTTAACAACATAAGATATGCAAATGTCACAGTGTTGATAGCAGACATATATAAAGGAAACTCCAAGAACTCCGACAGAAGGTAGTGAAAGAATGTGAGAAGAAAGAACTGAACATCAGTTGCAAGAAGATGGAATGCATAGTTGTTAGCTAAAAGGGCTAAAAGACAAGGATGTGTCTTCTCATTGGATGAGGCCATTCTGAGAGAATTACAAGTCTTAACAACATAAGATATGCAAATGTCACAGTGTTGATAGCAGACATATATAAAGGAAACTCCAAGAACTCCGACAGAAGGTAGTGAAAGAATGAGAGAAGAAAGAACTAAACATCAGTTGCAAGAAGATGGAATGCATAGTTGTTAGCTAAAAGGGCTAAAAGACAAGGATGTGACTTCTCATTGGATGAGGCCATTCTGAGAGAATTACAAGTCTTACCAACATAAGATATGCAAATGTCACAGTGTTGATAGCAGACATATATAAAGGAAACTCCAAGAACTCCGACAGAAGGTAGTGAAAGAATGTGAGAAGAAAGAACTGAACATCAGTTGCAAGAAGATGGAATGCATAGTTGTTAGCTAAAAGGGCTAAAAGACAAGGATGTGTCTTCTCATTGGATGAGGCCATTCTGGGAGAATTACAAGTCTTACCAACATAAGATATGCAAATGTCACAGTGTTGATAGCAGACATATATAAAGGAAACTCCAAGAACTCCGACAGAAGGTAGTGAAAGAATGTGAGAAGAAAGAACTGAACATCAGTTGCAAGAAGATGGAATGCATAGTTGTTAGCTAAAAGGGCTAAAAGACAAGGATGTGTCTTCTCATTGGATGAGGCCATTCTGAGAGAATTACAAGTCTTAACAACATAAGATATGCAAATGTCACAGTGTTGATAGCAGACATATATAAAGGAAACTCCAAGAACTCCGACAGAAGGTAGTGAAAGAATGTGAGAAGAAAGAACTGAACATCAGTTGCAAGAAGATGGAATGCATAGTTGTTAGCTAAAAGGGCTAAAAGACAAGGATGTGACTTCTCATTGGATGAGGCCATTCTGAGAGAATTACAAGTCTTACCAACATAAGATATGCAAATGTCACAGTGTTGATAGCAGACATATATAAAGGAAACTCCAAGAACTCCGATAGAAGGTAGTGAAAGAATGTGAGAAGAAAGAACTGAACATCAGTTGCAAGAAGATGGAATGCATAGTTGTTAGCTAAAAGGGCTAAAAGACAAGGATGTGTCTTCTCATTGGATGAGGCCATTCTGGGAGAATTACAAGTCTTACCAACATAAGATATGCAAATGTCACAGTGTTGATAGCAGACATATATAAAGGAAACTCCAAGAACTCCGACAGAAGGTAGTTAAAGAATGTGAGAAGAAAGAAGTAAACATCAGTTGCAAGAAGATGGAATGCATAGTTGTTAGCTAAAAGGGCTAAAAGACAAGGATGTGTCTTCTCATTGGATGAGGCCATTCTGGGAGAATTACAAGTCTTACCAACATAAGATATGCAAATGTCACAGTGTTGATAGCAGACATATATAAAGGAAACTCCAAGAACTCCGACAGAAGGTAGTGAAAGAATGTGAGAAGAAAGAACTGAACATCAGTTGCAAGAAGATGGAATGCATAGTTGTTAGCTAAAAGGGCTAAAAGACAAGGATGTGTCTTCTCATTGGATGAGGCCATTCTGAGAGAATTACAAGTCTTAACAACATAAGATATGCAAATGTCACAGTGTTGATAGCAGACATATATAAAGGAAACTCCAAGAACTCCGACAGAAGGTAGTGAAAGAATGTGAGAAGAAAGAACTGAACATCAGTTGCAAGAAGATGGAATGCATAGTTGTTAGCTAAAAGGGCTAAAAGACAAGGATGTGACTTCTCATTGGATGAGGCCATTCTGAGAGAATTACAAGTCTTAACAACATAAGATATGCAAATGTCACAGTGTTGATAGCAGACATATATAAAGGAAACTCCAAGAACTCCGACAGAAGGTAGTGAAAGAATGTGAGAAGAAAGAACTGAACATCAGTTGCAAGAAGATGGAATGCATAGTTGTTAGCTAAAAGGGCTAAAAGACAAGGATGTGTCTTCTCATTGGATGAGGCCATTCTGAGAGAATTACAAGTCTTACCAACATAAGATATGCAAATGTCACAGTGTTGATAGCAGACATATATAAAGGAAACTCCAAGAACTCCGACAGAAGGTAGTGAAAGAATGTGAGAAGAAAGAACTGAACATCAGTTGCAAGAAGATGGAATGCATAGTTGTTAGCTAAAAGGGCTAAAAGACAAGGATGTGTCTTCTCATTGGATGAGGCCATTCTGAGAGAATTACAAGTCTTAACAACATAAGATATGCAAATGTCACAGTGTTGATAGCAGACATATATAAAGGAAACTCCAAGAACTCCGACAGAAGGTAGTGAAAGAATGTGAGAAGAAAGAACTGAACATCAGTTGCAAGAAGATGGAATGCATAGTTGTTAGCTAAAAGGGCTAAAAGACAAGGATGTGTCTTCTCATTGGATGAGGCCATTCTGAGAGAATTACAAGTCTTACCAACATAAGATATGCAAATGTCACAGTGTTGATAGCAGACATATATAAAGGAAACTCCAAGAACTCCGACAGAAGGTAGTGAAAGAATGTGAGAAGAAAGAACTGAACATCAGTTGCAAGAAGATGGAATGCATAGTTGTTAGCTAAAAGGGCTAAAAGACAAGGATGTGTCTTCTCATTGGATGAGGCCATTCTGAGAGAATTACAAGTCTTAACAACATAAGATATGCAAATGTCACAGTGTTGATAGCAGACATATATAAAGGAAACTCCAAGAACTCCGACAGAAGGTAGTGAAAGAATGTGAGAAGAAAGAACTGAACATCAGTTGCAAGAAGATGGAATGCATAGTTGTTAGCTAAAAGGGCTAAAAGTCAAGGATGTGACTTCTCATTGGATGAGGCCATTCTGAGAGAATTACAAGTCTTACCAACATAAGATATGCAAATGTCACAGTGTTGATAGCAGACATATATAAAGGAAACTCCAAGAAATCCGACAGAAGGTAGTGAAAGAATGTGAGAAGAAAGAACTGAACATCAGTTGCAAGAAGATGGAATGCATAGTTGTTAGCTAAAAGGGCTAAAAGACAAGGATGTGTCTTCTCATTGGATGAGGCCATTCTGAGAGAATTACAAGTCTTAACAACATAAGATATGCAAATGTCACAGTGTTGATAGCAGACATATATAAAGGAAACTCCAAGAACTCCGACAGAAGGTAGTGAAAGAATGTGAGAAGAAAGAACTGAACATCAGTTGCAAGAAGATGGAATGCATAGTTGTTAGCTAAAAGGGCTAAAAGACAAGGATGTGACTTCTCATTGGATGAGGCCATTCTGAGAGAATTACAAGTCTTACCAACATAAGATATGCAAATGTCACAGTGTTGATAGCAGACATATATAAAGGAAACTCCAAGAACTCCGACAGAAGGTAGTGAAAGAATGTGAGAAGAAAGAACTGAACATCAGTTGCAAGAAGATGGAATGCATAGTTGTTAGCTAAAAGGGCTAAAAGACAAGGATGTGTCTTCTCATTGGATGAGGCCATTCTGAGAGAATTACAAGTCTTAACAACATAAGATATGCAAATGTCACAGTGTTGATAGCAGACATATATAAAGGAAACTCCAAGAACTCCGACAGAAGGTAGTGAAAGAATGAGAGAAGAAAGAACTAAACATCAGTTGCAAGAAGATGGAATGCATAGTTGTTAGCTAAAAGGGCTAAAAGACAAGGATGTGTCTTCTCATTGGATGAGGCCATTCTGGGAGAATTACAAGTCTTACCAACATAAGATATGCAAATGTCACAGTGTTGATAGCAGACATATATAAAGGAAACTCCAAGAACTCCGACAGAAGGTAGTTAAAGAATGTGAGAAGAAAGAAGTAAACATCAGTTGCAAGAAGATGGAATGCATAGTTGTTAGCTAAAAGGGCTAAAAGACAAGGATGTGTCTTCTCATTGGATGAGGCCATTCTGAGAGAATTACAAGTCTTACCAACATAAGATATGCAAATGTCACAGTGTTGATAGCAGACATATATAAAGGAAACTCCAAGAACCCCGACAGAAGGTAGTGAAAGAATGTGAGAAGAAAGAACTGAACATCAGTTGCAAGAAGATGGAATGCATAGTTGTTAGCTAAAAGGGCTAAAAGACAAGGATGTGTCTTCTCATTGGATGAGGCCATTCTGGGAGAATTACAAGTCTTACCAACATAAGATATGCAAATGTCACAGTGTTGATAGCAGACATATATAAAGGAAACTCCAAGAACTCCGACAGAAGGTAGTTAAAGAATGTGAGAAGAAAGAAGTAAACATCAGTTGCAAGAAGATGGAATGCATAGTTGTTAGCTAAAAGGGCTAAAATACAAGGATGTGTCTTCTCATTGGCTGAGGCCATTCTGAGAGAATTACAAGTCTTAACAACATAAGATATGCAAATGTCACAGTGTTGATAGCAGACATATATAAAGGAAACTCCAAGAACTCCGACAGAAGGTAGTGAAAGAATGAGAGAAGAAAGAACTGAACATCAGTTGCAAGAAGATGGAATGCATAGTTGTTAGCTAAAAGGGCTAAAAGACAAGGATGTGTCTTCTCATTGGATGAGGCCATTCTGAGAGAATTACAAGTCTTAACAACATAAGATATGCAAATGTCACAGTGTTGATAGCAGACATATATAAAGGAAACTCCAAGAACCCCGACAGAAGGTAGTGAAAGAATGTGAGAAGAAAGAACTGAACATCAGTTGCCAGAAGATGGAATGCATAGTTGTTAGCTAAAAGGGCTAAAAGACAAGGATGTGTCTTCTCATTGGATGAGGCCATTCTGAGAGAATTACAAGTCTTAACAACATAAGATATGCAAATGTCACAGTGTTGATAGCAGACATATATAAAGGAAACTCCAAGAACTCCGACAGAAGGTAGTGAAAGAATGTGAGAAGAAAGAACTGAACATCAGTTGCAAGAAGATGGAATGCATAGTTGTTAGCTAAAAGGGCTAAAAGACAAGGATGTGTCTTCTCATTGGATGAGGCCATTCTGAGAGAATTACAAGTCTTAACAACATAAGATATGCAAATGTCACAGTGTTGATAGCAGACATATATAAAGGAAACTCCAAGAACCCCGACAGAAGGTAGTGAAAGAATGTGAGAAGAAAGAACTGAACATCAGTTGCCAGAAGATGGAATGCATAGTTGTTAGCTAAAAGGGCTAAAAGACAAGGATGTGTCTTCTCATTGGATGAGGCCATTCTGAGAGAATTACAAGTCTTACCAACATAAGATATGCAAATGTCACAGTGTTGATAGCAGACATATATAAAGGAAACTCCAAGAACTCCGACAGAAGGTAGTGAAAGAATGTGAGAAGAAAGAACTGAACATCAGTTGCAAGAAGATGGAATGCATAGTTGTTAGCTAAAAGGGCTAAAAGACAAGGATGTGTCTTCTCATTGGATGAGGCCATTCTGGGAGAATTACAAGTCTTACCAACATAAGATATGCAAATGTCACAGTGTTGATAGCAGACATATATAAAGGAAACTCCAAGAACTCCGACAGAAGGTAGTTAAAGAATGTGAGAAGAAAGAAGTAAACATCAGTTGCAAGAAGATGGAATGCATAGTTGTTAGCTAAAAGGGCTAAAAGACAAGGATGTGTCTTCTCATTGGATGAGGCCATTCTGGGAGAATTACAAGTCTTACCAACATAAGATATGCAAATGTCACAGTGTTGATAGCAGACATATATAAAGGAAACTCCAAGAACTCCGACAGAAGGTAGTGAAAGAATGTGAGAAGAAAGAACTGAACATCAGTTGCAAGAAGATGGAATGCATAGTTGTTAGCTAAAAGGGCTAAAAGACAAGGATGTGTCTTCTCATTGGATGAGGCCATTCTGAGAGAATTACAAGTCTTAACAACATAAGATATGCAAATGTCACAGTGTTGATAGCAGACATATATAAAGGAAACTCCAAGAACTCCGACAGAAGGTAGTGAAAGAATGTGAGAAGAAAGAACTGAACATCAGTTGCAAGAAGATGGAATGCATAGTTGTTAGCTAAAAGGGCTAAAAGACAAGGATGTGACTTCTCATTGGATGAGGCCATTCTGAGAGAATTACAAGTCTTAACAACATAAGATATGCAAATGTCACAGTGTTGATAGCAGACATATATAAAGGAAACTCCAAGAACTCCGACAGAAGGTAGTGAAAGAATGTGAGAAGAAAGAACTGAACATCAGTTGCAAGAAGATGGAATGCATAGTTGTTAGCTAAAAGGGCTAAAAGACAAGGATGTGACTTCTGATTGGATGAGGCCATTCTGAGAGAATTACAAGTCTTACCAACATAAGATATGCAAATGTCACAGTGTTGATAGCAGACATATATAAAGGAAACTCCAAGAACTCCGACAGAAGGTAGTGAAAGAATGTGAGAAGAAAGAACTGAACATCAGTTGCAAGAAGATGGAATGCATAGTTGTTAGCTAAAAGGGCTAAAAGACAAGGATGTGTCTTCTCATTGGATGAGGCCATTCTGGGAGAATTACAAGTCTTACCAACATAAGATATGCAAATGTCACAGTGTTGATAGCAGACATATATAAAGGAAACTCCAAGAACTCCGACAGAAGGTAGTTAAAGAATGTGAGAAGAAAGAAGTAAACATCAGTTGCAAGAAGATGGAATGCATAGTTGTTAGCTAAAAGGGCTAAAAGACAAGGATGTGTCTTCTCATTGGATGAGGCCATTCTGGGAGAATTACAAGTCTTACCAACATAAGATATGCAAATGTCACATTGTTGATAGCAGACATATATAAAGGAAACTCCAAGAACTCCGACAGAAGGTAGTGAAAGAATGTGAGAAGAAAGAACTGAACATCAGTTGCAAGAAGATGGAATGCATAGTTGTTAGCTAAAAGGGCTAAAAGACAAGGATGTGTCTTCTCATTGGATGAGGCCATTCTGGGAGAATTACAAGTCTTACCAACATAAGATATGCAAATGTCACAGTGTTGATAGCAGACATATATAAAGGAAACTACAAGAACTCCGACAGAAGGTAGTTAAAGAATGTGAGAAGAAAGAAGTAAACATCAGTTGCAAGAAGATGGAATGCATAGTTGTTAGCTAAAAGGGCTAAAAGACAAGGATGTGTCTTCTCATTGGATGAGGCCATTCTGGGAGAATTACAAGTCTTACCAACATAAGATATGCAAATGTCACAGTGTTGATAGCAGACATATATAAAGGAAACTCCAAGAACTCCGACAGAAGGTAGTGAAAGAATGTGAGAAGAAAGAACTGAACATCAGTTGCAAGAAGATGGAATGCATAGTTGTTAGCTAAAAGGGCTAAAAGACAAGGATGTGTCTTCTCATTGGATGAGGCCATTCTGGGAGAATTACAAGTCTTACCAACATAAGATATGCAAATGTCACAGTGTTGATAGCAGACATATATAAAGGAAACTCCAAGAACTCCGACAGAAGGTAGTTAAAGAATGTGAGAAGAAAGAAGTAAACATCAGTTGCAAGAAGATGGAATGCATAGTTGTTAGCTAAAAGGGCTAAAAGACAAGGATGTGTCTTCTCATTGGATGAAGCCATTCTGGGAGAATTACAAGTCTTACCAACATAAGATATGCAAATGTCACAGTGTTGATAGCAGACATATATAAAGGAAACTCCAAGAACTCCGACAGAAGGTAGTGAAAGAATGTGAGAAGAAAGAACTGAACATCAGTTGCAAGAAGATGGAATGCATAGTTGTTAGCTAAAAGGGCTAAAAGACAAGGATGTGTCTTCTCATTGGATGAGGCCATTCTGAGAGAATTACAAGTCTTAACAACATAAGATATGCAAATGTCACAGTGTTGATAGCAGACATATATAAAGGAAACTCCAAGAACTCCGACAGAAGGTAGTGAAAGAATGAGAGAAGAAAGAACTAAACATCAGTTGCAAGAAGATGGAATGCATAGTTGTTAGCTAAAAGGGCTAAAAGACAAGGATTTGTCTTCTCATTGGATGAGGCCATTCTGAGAGAATTACAAGTCTTAACAACATAAGATATGCAAATGTCACAGTGTTGATAGCAGACATATATAAAGGAAACTCCAAGAACTCCGACAGAAGGTAGTGAAAGAATGTGAGAAGAAAGAACTGAACATCAGTTGCAAGAAGATGGAATGCATAGTTGTTAGCTAAAAGGGCTAAAAGACAAGAATGTGACTTCTCATTGGATGAGGCCATTCTGAGAGAATTACAAGTCTTACCAACATAAGATATGCAAATGTCACAGTGTTGATAGCAGACATATATAAAGGAAACTCCAAGAACTCCGACAGAAGGTAGTGAAAGAATGTGAGAAGAAAGAACTGAACATCAGTTGCAAGAAGATGGAATGCATAGTTGTTAGCTAAAAGGGCTAAAAGACAAGGATGTGTCTTCTCATTGGATGAGGCCATTCTGGGAGAATTACAAGTCTTACCAACATAAGATATGCAAATGTCACAGTGTTGATAGCAGACATATATAAAGGAAACTCGAAGAACTCCGACAGAAGGTAGTTAAAGAATGTGAGAAGAAAGAAGTAAACATCAGTTGCAAGAAGATGGAATGCATAGTTGTTAGCTAAAAGGGCTAAAAGACAAGGATGTGTCTTCTCATTGGATGAGGCCATTCTGGGAGAATTACAAGTCTTACCAACATAAGATATGCAAATGTCACAGTGTTGATAGCAGACATATATAAAGGAAACTCCAAGAACTCCGACAGAAGGTAGTGAAAGAATGTGAGAAGAAAGAACTAAACATCAGTTGCAAGAAGATGGAATGCATAGTTGTTAGCTAAAAGGGCTAAAAGACAAGGATGTGTCTTCTCATTGGATGAGGCCATTCTGAGAGAATTACAAGTCTTAACAACATAAGATATGCAAATGTCACAGTGTTGATAGCAGACATATATAAAGGAAACTCCAAGAACTCCGACAGAAGGTAGTGAAAGAATGTGAGAAGAAAGAAGTAAACATCAGTTGCAAGAAGATGGAATGCATAGTTGTTAGCTAAAAGGGCTAAAAGACAAGGATGTGTCTTCTCATTGGATGAGGCCATTCTGAGAGAATTACAAGTCTTAACAACATAAGATATGCAAATGTCACAGTGTTGATAGCAGACATATATAAAGGAAACTCCAAGAACTCCGACAGAAGGTAGTGAAAGAATGTGAGAAGAAAGAAGTAAACATCAGTTGCAAGAAGATGGAATGCATAGTTGTTAGCTAAAAGGGCTAAAAGACAAGGATGTGACTTCTCATTGGATGAGGCGATTCTGAGAGAATTACAAGTCTTACCAACATAAGATATGCAAATGTCACAGTGTTGATAGCAGACATATATAAAGGAAACTCCAAGAACTCCGACAGAAGGTAGTGAAAGAATGTGAGAAGAAAGAACTGAACATCAGTTGCCAGAAGATGGAATGCATAGTTGTTAGCTAAAAGGGCTAAAAGACAAGGATGTGTCTTCTCATTGGATGAGGCCATTCTGAGAGAATTACAAGTCTTAACAACATAAGATATGCAAATGTCACAGTGTTGATAGCAGACATATATAAAGGAAACTCCAAGAACTCCGACAGAAGGTAGTGAAAGAATGTGAGAAGAAAGAACTGAACATCAGTTGCCAGAAGATGGAATGCATAGTTGTTAGCTAAAAGGGCTAAAAGACAAGGATGTGTCTTCTCATTGGATGAGGCCATTCTGAGAGAATTACAAGTCTTACCAACATAAGATATGCAAATGTCACAGTGTTGATAGCAGACATATATAAAGGAAACTCCAAGAACTCCGACAGAAGGTAATGAAAGAATGTGAGAAGAAAGAAGTAAACATCAGTTGCAAGAAGATGGAATGCATAGTTGTTAGCTAAAAGGGCTAAAAGACAAGGATGTGTCTTCTCATTGGATGAGGCCATTCTGAGAGAATTACAAGTCTTACCAACATAAGATATGCAAATGTCACAGTGTTGATAGCAGACATATATAAAGGAAACTCCAAGAACTCCGACTGAAGGTAGTGAAAGAATGTGAGAAGAAAGAAGTAAACATCAGTTGCAAGAAGATGGAATGCATAGTTGTTAGCTAAAAGGGTTAAAAGACAAGGATGTGTCTTCTCATTGGATGAGGCCATTCTGAGAGAATTACAAGGCTTACCAACATAAGATATGCAAATGTCACAGTGTTGATAGCAGACATATATAAAGGAAACTCCAAGAACTCCGACAGAAGGTAGTGAAAGAATGTGAGAAGAAAGAACTGAACATCAGTTGCCAGAAGATGGAATGCATAGTTGTTAGCTAAAAGGGCTAAAAGACAAGGATGTGTCTTCTCATTGGATGAGGCCATTCTGAGAGAATTACAAGTCTTAACAACATAAGATATGCAAATGTCACAGTGTTGATAGCAGACATATATAAAGGAAACTCCAAGAACTCCGACAGAAGGTAGTGAAAGAATGTGAGAAGAAAGAACTGAACATCAGTTGCCAGAAGATGGAATGCATAGTTGTTAGCTAAAAGGGCTAAAAGACAAGGATGTGTCTTCTCATTGGATGAGGCCATTCTGAGAGAATTACAAGTCTTACCAACATAAGATATGCAAATGTCACAGTGTTGATAGCAGACATATATAAAGGAAACTCCAAGAACTCCGACAGAAGGTAATGAAAGAATGTGAGAAGAAAGAAGTAAACATCAGTTGCAAGAAGATGGAATGCATAGTTGTTAGCTAAAAGGGCTAAAAGACAAGGATGTGTCTTCTCATTGGATGAGGCCATTCTGAGAGAATTACAAGTCTTACCAACATAAGATATGCAAATGTCACAGTGTTGATAGCAGACATATATAAAGGAAACTCCAAGAACTCCGACTGAAGGTAGTGAAAGAATGTGAGAAGAAAGAAGTAAACATCAGTTGCAAGAAGATGGAATGCATAGTTGTTAGCTAAAAGGGTTAAAAGACAAGGATGTGTCTTCTCATTGGATGAGGCCATTCTGAGAGAATTACAAGGCTTACCAACATAAGATATGCAAATGTCATAGTGTTGATAGCAGACATATATAAAGGAAACTCCAAGAACTCCGACAGAAGGTAGTGAAAGAATGTGAGAAGAAAGAAGTAAACATCAGTTGCAAGAAGATGGAATGCATAGTTGTTAGCTAAAAGGGCTAAAAGACAAGGATGTGTCTTCTCATTGGATGAGGCCATTCTGAGAGAATTATAAGGCTTACCAACATAAGATATGCAAATGTCATAGTGTTGATAGCAGACATATATAAAGGAAACTCCAAGAACTCCGACAGAAGGTAGTGAAAGAATGTGAGAAGAAAGAAGTAAACATCAGTTGCAAGAAGATGGAATGCATAGTTGTTAGCTAAAAGGGCTAAAAGACAAGGATGTGTCTTCTCATTGGATGAGGCCATTCTGAGAGAATTACAAGTCTTAACAACATAAGATATGCAAATGTCACAGTGTTGATAGCAGACATATATAAAGGAAACTCCAAGAACTCCGACAGAAGGTAGTGAAAGAATGTGAGAAGAAAGAACTGAACATCAGTTGCAAGAAGATGGAATGCATAGTTGTTAGCTAAAAGGGCTAAAAGACAAGGATGTGTCTTCTCATTGGATGAGGCCATTCTGAGAGAATTACAAGTCTTACCAACATAAGATATGCAAATGTCACAGTGTTGATAGCAGACATATATAAAGGAAACTCCAAGAAGTCCGACAGAAGGTAATGAAAGAATGTGAGAAGAAAGAAGTAAACATCAGTTGCAAGAAGATGGAATGCATAGTTGTTAGCTAAAAGGGCTAAAAGACAAGGATGTGTCTTCTCATTGGATGAGGCCATTCTGAGAGAATTACAAGTCTTACCAACATAAGATATGCAAATGTCACAGTGTTGATAGCAGACATATATAAAGGAAACTCCAAGAACTCCGACTGAAGGTAGTGAAAGAATGTGAGAAGAAAGAAGTAAACATCAGTTGCAAGAAGATGGAATGCATAGTTGTTAGCTAAAAGGGCTAAAAGACAAGGATGTGTCTTCTCATTGGATGAGGCCATTCTGAGAGAATTACAAGGCTTACCAACATAAGATATGCAAATGTCATAGTGTTGATAGCAGACATATATAAAGGAAACTCCAAGAACTCCGACAGAAGGTAGTGAAAGTATGTGAGAAGAAAGAAGTAAACATCAGTTGCAAGAAGATGGAATGCATAGTTGTTAGCTAAAAGGGCTAAAAGACAAGGATGTGTCTTCTCATTGGATGAGGCCATTCTGAGAGAATTACAAGTCTTAACAACATAAGATATGCAAATGTCACAGTGTTGATAGCAGACATATATAAAGGAAACTCCAAGAACTCCGACAGAAGGTAGTGAAAGAATGTGAGAAGAAAGAACTGAACATCAGTTGCAAGAAGATGGAATGCATAGTTGTTAGCTAAAAGGGCTAAAAGACAAGGATGTGTCTTCTCATTGGATGAGGCCATTCTGAGAGAATTACAAGTCTTACCAACATAAGATATGCAAATGTCACAGTGTTGATAGCAGACATATATAAAGGAAACTCCAAGAACTCCGACAGAAGGTAATGAAAGAATGTGAGAAGAAAGAAGTAAACATCAGTTGCAAGAAGATGGAATGCATAGTTGTTAGCTAAAAGGGCTAAAAGACAAGGATGTGTCTTCTCATTGGATGAGGCCATTCTGAGAGAATTACAAGTCTTACCAACATAAGATATGCAAATGTCACAGTGTTGATAGCAGACATATATAAAGGAAACTCCAAGAACTCCGACTGAAGGTAGTGAAAGAATGTGAGAAGAAAGAAGTAAACATCAGTTGCAAGAAGATGGAATGCATAGTTGTTAGCTAAAAGGGCTAAAAGACAAGGATGTGACTTCTCATTGGATGAGGCCATTCTGAGAGAATTACAAGTCTTAACAACATAAGATATGCAAATGTCACAGTGTTGATAGCAGACATATATAAAGGAAACTCCAAGAACTCCGACAGAAGGTAGTGAAAGAATGTGAGAAGAAAGAACTGAACATCAATTGCAAGAAGATGGAATGAATAGTTGTTAGCTAAAAGGGCTAAAAGACAAGGATGTGTCTTCTCATTGGATGAGGCCATTCTGAGAGAATTACAAGTCTTAACAACATAAGATATGCAAATGTCACAGTGTTGATAGCAGACATATATAAAGGAAACTCCAAGAACTCCGACAGAAGGTAGTGAAAGAATGTGAGAAGAAAGAACTGAACATCAATTGCAAGAAGATGGAATGCATAGTTGTTAGCTAAAAGGGCTAAAAGACAAGGATGTGACTTCTCATTGGATGAGGCCATTCTGAGAGAATTACAAGTCTTAACAACATAAGATATGCAAATGTCACAGTGTTGATAGCAGACATATATAAAGGAAACTCCAAGAACTCCGACAGAAGGTAGTGAAAGAATGTGAGAAGAAAGAACTGAACATCAATTGCAAGAAGATGGAATGAATAGTTGTTAGCTAAAAGGGCTAAAAGACAAGGATGTGTCTTCTCATTGGATGAGGCCATTCTGAGAGAATTACAAGTCTTAACAACATAAGATATGCAAATGTCACAGTGTTGATAGCAGACATATATAAAGGAAACTCCAAGAACTCCGACAGAAGGTAGTGAAAGAATGTGAGAAGAAAGAACTGAACATCAATTGCAAGAAGATGGAATGAATAGTTGTTAGCTAAAAGGGCTAAAAGACAAGGATGTGACTTCTCATTGGATGAGGCCATTCTGAGAGAATTACAAGTCTTACCAACATAAGATATGCAAATGTCACAGTGTTGATAGCAGACATATATAAAGGAAACTCCAAGAACTCCGACTGAAGGTAGTGAAAGAATGTGAGAAGAAAGAAGTAAACATCAGTTGCAAGAAGATGGAATGCATAGTTGTTAGCTAAAAGGGCTAAAAGACAAGGATGTGACTTCTCATTGGATGAGGCCATTCTGAGAGAATTACAAGGCTTACCAACATAAGATATGCAAATGTCATAGTGTTGATAGCAGACATATATAAAGGAAACTCCAAGAACTCCGATAGAAGGTAGTGAAAGAAAGTGAGAAGAAAGAAGTAAACATCAGTTGCAAGAAGATGGAATGCATAGTTGTTAGCTAAAAGGGCTAAAAGACAAGGATGTGACTTCTCATTGGATGAGGCCATTCTGAGAGAATTACAAGTCTTAACAACATAAGATATGCAAATGTCACAGTGTTGATAGCAGACATATATAAAGGAAACTCCAAGAACTCCGACAGAAGGTAGTGAAAGAATGTGAGAAGAAAGAACTGAACATCAATTGCAAGAAGATGGAATGAATAGTTGTTAGCTAAAAGGGCTAAAAGACAAGGATGTGTCTTCTCATTGGATGAGGCCATTCTGAGAGAATTACAAGTCTTACCAACATAAGATATGCAAATGTCACAGTGTTGATAGCAGACATATATAAAGGAAACTCCAAGAACTCCGACAGAAGGTAGTGAAAGAATGTGAGAAGAAAGAACTGAACATCAATTGCAAGAAGATGGAATGCATAGTTGTTAGCTAAAAGGGCTAAAAGACAAGGATGTGTCTTCTCATTGGATGAGGCCATTCTGAGAGAATTACAAGTCTTAACAACATAAGATATGCAAATGTCACAGTGTTGATAGCAGACATATATAAAGGAAACTCCAAGAACTCCGACAGAAGGTAGTGAAAGAATGTGAGAAGAAAGAACTGAACATCAATTGCAAGAAGATGGAATGCATAGTTGTTAGCTAAAAGGGCTAAAAGACAAGGATGTGTCTTCTCATTGGATGAGGCCATTCTGAGAGAATTACAAGTCTTAACAACATAAGATATGCAAATGTCACAGTGTTGATAGCAGACATATATAAAGGAAACTCCAAGAACTCCGACAGAAGGTAGTGAAAGAATGAGAGAAGAAAGAACTAAACATCAGTTGCAAGAAGATGGAATGCATAGTTGTTAGCTAAAAGGGCTAAAAGACAAGGATGTGACTTCTCATTGGATGAGGCCATTCTGAGAGAATTACAAGTCTTAACAACATAAGATATGCAAATGTCACAGTGTTGATAGCAGACATATATAAAGGAAACTCCAAGAACTCCGACTGAAGGTAGTGAAAGAATGTGAGAAGAAAGAAGTAAACATCAGTTGCAAGAAGATGGAATGCATAGTTGTTAGCTAAAAGGGCTAAAAGACAAGGATGTGACTTCTCATTGGATGAGGCCATTCTGAGAGAATTACAAGTCTTAACAACATAAGATATGCAAATGTCACAGTGTTGATAGCAGACATATATAAAGGAAACTCCAAGAACTCCGACAGAAGGTAGTGAAAGAATGTGAGAAGAAAGAACTGAACATCAATTGCAAGAAGATGGAATGAATAGTTGTTAGCTAAAAGGGCTAAAAGACAAGGATGTGTCTTCTCATTGGATGAGGCCATTCTGAGAGAATTACAAGTCTTAACAACATAAGATATGCAAATGTCACAGTGTTGATAGCAGACATATATAAAGGAAACTCCAAGAACTCCGACAGAAGGTAGTGAAAGAATGTGAGAAGAAAGAACTGAACATCAATTGCAAGAAGATGGAATGCATAGTTGTTAGCTAAAAGGGCTAAAAGACAAGGATGTGACTTCTCATTGGATGAGGCCATTCTGAGAGAATTACAAGTCTTAACAACATAAGATATGCAAATGTCACAGTGTTGATAGCAGACATATATAAAGGAAACTCCAAGAACTCCGACAGAAGGTAGTGAAAGAATGTGAGAAGAAAGAACTGAACATCAATTGCAAGAAGATGGAATGAATAGTTGTTAGCTAAAAGGGCTAAAAGACAAGGATGTGTCTTCTCATTGGATGAGGCCATTCTGAGAGAATTACAAGTCTTAACAACATAAGATATGCAAATGTCACAGTGTTGATAGCAGACATATATAAAGGAAACTCCAAGAACTCCGACAGAAGGTAGTGAAAGAATGTGAGAAGAAAGAACTGAACATCAATTGCAAGAAGATGGAATGAATAGTTGTTAGCTAAAAGGGCTAAAAGACAAGGATGTGACTTCTCATTGGATGAGGCCATTCTGAGAGAATTACAAGTCTTACCAACATAAGATATGCAAATGTCACAGTGTTGATAGCAGACATATATAAAGGAAACTCCAAGAACTCCGACTGAAGGTAGTGAAAGAATGTGAGAAGAAAGAAGTAAACATCAGTTGCAAGAAGATGGAATGCATAGTTGTTAGCTAAAAGGGCTAAAAGACAAGGATGTGACTTCTCATTGAATGAGGCCATTCTGAGAGAATTACAAGGCTTACCAACATAAGATATGCAAATGTCATAGTGTTGATAGCAGACATATATAAAGGAAACTCCAAGAACTCCGATAGAAGGTAGTGAAAGAAAGTGAGAAGAAAGAAGTAAACATCAGTTGCAAGAAGATGGAATGCATAGTTGTTAGCTAAAAGGGCTAAAAGACAAGGATGTGACTTCTCATTGGATGAGGCCATTCTGAGAGAATTACAAGTCTTAACAACATAAGATATGCAAATGTCACAGTGTTGATAGCAGACATATATAAAGGAAACTCCAAGAACTCCGACAGAAGGTAGTGAAAGAATGTGAGAAGAAAGAACTGAACATCAATTGCAAGAAGATGGAATGAATAGTTGTTAGCTAAAAGGGCTAAAAGACAAGGATGTGTCTTCTCATTGGATGAGGCCATTCTGAGAGAATTACAAGTCTTACCAACATAAGATATGCAAATGTCACAGTGTTGATAGCAGACATATATAAAGGAAACTCCAAGAACTCCGACAGAAGGTAGTGAAAGAATGTGAGAAGAAAGAACTGAACATCAATTGCAAGAAGATGGAATGCATAGTTGTTAGCTAAAAGGGCTAAAAGACAAGGATGTGTCTTCTCATTGGATGAGGCCATTCTGAGAGAATTACAAGTCTTAACAACATAAGATATGCAAATGTCACAGTGTTGATAGCAGACATATATAAAGGAAACTCCAAGAACTCCGACAGAAGGTAGTGAAAGAATGTGAGAAGGATGAACTGAACATCAATTGCAAGAAGATGGAATGCATAGTTGTTAGCTAAAAGGGCTAAAAGACAAGGATGTGTCTTCTCATTGGATGAGGCCATTCTGAGAGAATTACAAGTCTTAACAACATAAGATATGCAAATGTCACAGTGTTGATAGCAGACATATATAAAGGAAACTCCAAGAACTCCGACAGAAGGTAGTGAAAGAATGTGAGAAGAAAGAACTGAACATCAATTGCAAGAAGATGGAATGCATAGTTGTTAGCTAAAAGGGCTAAAAGACAAGGATGTGTCTTCTCATTGGATGAGGCCATTCTGAGAGAATTACAAGTCTTAACAACATAAGATATGCAAATGTCACAGTGTTGATAGCAGACATATATAAAGGAAACTCCAAGAACTCCGGCAGAAGGTAGTGAAAGAATGTGAGAAGAAAGAAGTAAACATCAGTTGCAAGAAGATGGAATGCATAGTTGTTAGCTAAAAGGGCTAAAAGACAAGGATGTGTCTTCTCATTGGATGAGGCCATTCTGAGAGAATTACAAGTCTTAACAACATAAGATATGCAAATGTCACAGTGTTGATAGCAGACATATATAAAGGAAACTCCAAGAACTCCGACAGAAGGTAGTGAAAGAATGTGAGAAGAAAGAACTGAACATCAATTGCAAGAAGATGGAATGCATAGTTGTTAGCTAAAAGGGCTAAAAGACAAGGATGTGTCTTCTCATTGGATGAGGCCATTCTGAGAGAATTACAAGTCTTAACAACATAAGATATGCAAATGTCACAGTGTTGATAGCAGACATATATAAAGGAAACTCCAAGAACTCCGACAGAAGGTAGTGAAAGAATGTGAGAAGAAAGAACTGAACATCAGTTGCAAGAAGATGGAATGCATAGTTGTTAGCTAAAAGGGCTAAAAGACAAGGATGTGTCTTCTCATTGGATGAGGCCATTCTGAGAGAATTACAAGTCTTACCAACATAAGATATGCAAATGTCACAGTGTTGATAGCAGACATATATAAAGGAAACTCCAAGAACTCCGACAGAAGGTAATGAAAGAATGTGAGAAGAAAGAAGTAAACATCAGTTGCAAGAAGATGGAATGCATAGTTGTTAGCTAAAAGGGCTAAAAGACAAGGATGTGTCTTCTCATTGGATGAGGCCATTCTGAGAGAATTACAAGTCTTACCAACGTAAGATATGCAAATGTCACAGTGTTGATAGCAGACATATATAAAGGAAACTCCAAGAACTCCGACTGAAGGTAGTGAAAGAATGTGAGAAGAAAGAAGTAAACATCAGTTGCAAGAAGATGGAATGCATAGTTGTTAGCTAAAAGGGCTAAAAGACAAGGATGTGTCTTCTCATTGGATGAGGCCATTCTGAGAGAATTACAAGGCTTACCAACATAAGATATGCAAATGTCATAGTGTTGATAGCAGACATATATAAAAGAAACTCCAAGAACTCCGACAGAAGGTAGTGAAAGAATGTGAGAAGAAAGAAGTAAACATCAGTTGCAAGAAGATGGAATGCATAGTTGTTAGCTAAAAGGGCTAAAAGACAAGGATGTGTCTTCTCATTGGATGAGGCCATTCTGAGAGAATTACAAGTCTTAACAACATAAGATATGCAAATGTCACAGTGTTGATAGCAGACATATATAAAGGAAACTCCAAGAACTCCGACAGAAGGTAGTGAAAGAATGTGAGAAGAAAGAAGTAAACATCAGTTGCAAGAAGATGGAATGCATAGTTGTTAGCTAAAAGGGCTAAAAGACAAGGATGTGTCTTCTCATTGGATGAGGCCATTCTGAGAGAATTACAAGTCTTAACAACATAAGATATGCAAATGTCACAGTGTTGATAGCAGATATATATAAAGGAAACTCCAAGAACTCCGACAGAAGGTAGTGAAAGAATGTGAGAAGAAAGAACTGAACATCAGTTGCAAGAAGATGGAATGCATAGTTGTTAGCTAAAAGGGCTAAAAGACAAGGATGTGTCTTCTCATTGGATGAGGCCATTCTGAGAGAATTACAAGTCTTACCAACATAAGATATGCAAATGTCACAGTGTTGATAGCAGACATATATAAAGGAAACTCCAAGAACTCCGACAGAAGGTAATGAAAGAATGTGAGAAGAAAGAAGTAAACATCAGTTGCAAGAAGATGGAATGCATAGTTGTTAGCTAAAAGGGCTAAAAGACAAGGATGTGTCTTCTCATTGGATGAGGCCATTCTGAGAGAATTACAAGTCTTACCAACATAAGATATGCAAATGTCACAGTGTTGATAGCAGACATATATAAAGGAAACTCCAAGAACTCCGACTGAAGGTAGTGAAAGAATGTGAGAAGAAAGAAGTAAACATCAGTTGCAAGAAGATGGAATGCATAGTTGTTAGCTAAAAGGGCTAAAAGACAAGGATGTGTCTTCTCATTGGATGAGGCCATTCTGAGAGAATTACAAGGCTTACCAACATAAGATATGCAAATGTCATAGTGTTGATAGCAGACATATATAAAGGAAACTCCAAGAACTCCGACAGAAGGTAGTGAAAGAATGAGAGAAGAAAGAAGTAAACATCAGTTGCAAGAAGATGGAATGCATAGTTGTTAGCTAAAAGGGCTAAAAGACAAGGATGTGACTTCTCATTGGATGAGGCCATTCTGAGAGAATTACAAGTCTTAACAACATAAGATATGCAAATGTCACAGTGTTGATAGCAGACATATATAAAGGAAACTCCAAGAACTCCGACAGAAGGTAGTGAAAGAATGTGAGAAGAAAGAAGTAAACATCAGTTGCAAGAAGATGGAATGCATAGTTGTTAGCTAAAAGGGCTAAAAGACAAGGATGTGTCTTCTCATTGGATGAGGCCATTCTGAGAGAATTACAAGTCTTAACAACATAAGATATGCAAATGTCACAGTGTTGATAGCAGACATATATAAAGGAAACTCCAAGAACTCCGACAGAAGGTAGTGAAAGAATGTGAGAAGAAAGAAGTAAACATCAGTTGCAAGAAGATGGAATGCATAGTTGTTAGCTAAAAGGGCTAAAAGACAAGGATGTGTCTTCTCATTGGATGAGGCCATTCTGAGAGAATTACAAGTCTTAACAACATAAGATATGCAAATGTCACAGTGTTGATAGCAGACATATATAAAGGAAACTCCAAGAACTCCGACTGAAGGTAGTGAAAGAATGTGAGAAGAAAGAAGTAAACATCAGTTGCAAGAAGATGGAATGCATAGTTGTTAGCTAAAAGGGCTAAAAGACAAGGATGTGTCTTCTCATTGGATGAGGCCATTCTGAGAGAATTACAAGGCTTACCAACATAAGATATGCAAATGTCATAGTGTTGATAGCAGACATATATAAAGGAAACTCCAAGAACTCCGACAGAAGGTAGTGAAAGAATGTGAGAAGAAAGAAGTAAACATCAGTTGCAAGAAGATGGAATGCATAGTTGTTAGCTAAAAGGGCTAAAAGACAAGGATGTGTCTTCTCATTGGATGAGGCCATTCTGAGAGAATTACAAGGCTTACCAACATAAGATATGCAAATGTCATAGTGTTGATAGCAGACATATATAAAGGAAACTCCAAGAACTCCGACAGAAGGTAGTGAAAGAATGAGAGAAGAAAGAAGTAAACATCAGTTGCAAGAAGATGGAATGCATAGTTGTTAGCTAAAAGGGCTAAAAGACAAGGATGTGTCTTCTCATTGGATGAGGCCATTCTGAGAGAATTACAAGTCTTAACAACATAAGATATGCAAATGTCACAGTGTTGATAGCAGACATATATAAAGGAAACTCCAAGAACTCCGACAGAAGGTAGTGAAAGAATGTGAGAAGAAAGAAGTAAACATCAGTTGCAAGAAGATGGAATGCATAGTTGTTAGCTAAAAGGGCTAAAAGACAAGGATGTGACTTCTGATTGGATGAGGCCATTCTGAGAGAATTACAAGTCTTAACAACATAAGATATGCAAATGTCACAGTGTTGATAGCAGACATATATAAAGGAAACTCCAAGAACTCCGACAGAAGGTAGTGAAAGAATGTGAGAAGAAAGAACTGAACATCAATTGCAAGAAGATGGAATGCATAGTTGTTAGCTAAAAGGGCTAAAAGACAAGGATGTGTCTTCTCATTGGATGAGGCCATTCTGAGAGAATTACAAGTCTTACCAACATAAGACATGCAAATGTCACAGTGTTGATAGCAGACATATATAAAGGAAACTCCAAGATCTCCGACAGAAGGTAGTGAAAGAATGTGAGAAGAAAGAACTGAACATCAATTGCAAGAAGATGGAATGCATAGTTGTTAGCTAAAAGTGCTAAAAGACAAGGATGTGTCTTCTCATTGGATGAGGCCATTCTGAGAGAATTACAAGTCTTAACAACATAAGATATGCAAATGTCACAGTGTTGATAGCAGACATATATAAAGGAAACTCCAAGAACTCCGACAGAAGGTAGTGAAAGAATGTGAGAAGAAAGAACTGAACATCAATTGCAAGAAGATGGAATGCATAGTTGTTAGCTAAAAGGGCTAAAAGACAAGGATGTGTCTTCTCATTGGATGAGGCCATTCTGAGAGAATTACAAGTCTTAACAACATAAGATATGCAAATGTCACAGTGTTGATAGCAGACATATATAAAGGAAACTCCAAGAACTCCGACAGAAGGTAGTGAAAGAATGTGAGAAGAAAGAACTGAACATCAATTGCAAGAAGATGGAATGCATAGTTGTTAGCTAAAAGTGCTAAAAGACAAGGATGTGTCTTCTCATTGGATGAGGCCATTCTGAGAGAATTACAAGTCTTAACAACATAAGATATGCAAATGTCACAGTGTTGATAGCAGACATATATAAAGGAAACTCCAAGAACTCCGACAGAAGGTAGTGAAAGAATGTGAGAAGAAAGAACTGAACATCAATTGCAAGAAGATGGAATGCATAGTTGTTAGCTAAAAGTGCTAAAAGACAAGGATGTGTCTTCTCATTGGATGAGGCCATTCTGAGAGAATTACAAGTCTTAACAACATAAGATATGCAAATGTCACAGTGTTGATAGCAGACATATATAAAGGAAACTCCAAGAACTCCGACAGAAGGTAGTGAAAGAATGTGAGAAGAAAGAACTGAACATCAATTGCAAGAAGATGGAATGCATAGTTGTTAGCTAAAAGGGCTAAAAGACAAGGATGTGTCTTCTCATTGGATGAGGCCATTCTGAGAGAATTACAAGTCTTAACAACATAAGATATGCAAATGTCACAGTGTTGATAGCAGACATATATAAAGGAAACTCCAAGAACTCCGACAGAAGGTAGTGAAAGAATGTGAGAAGAAAGAACTGAACATCAATTGCAAGAAGATGGAATGCATAGTTGTTAGCTAAAAGGGCTAAAAGACAAGGATGTGTCTTCTCATTGGCTGAGGCCATTCTGAGAGAATTACAAGTCTTAACAACATAAGATATGCAAATGTCACAGTGTTGATAGCAGACATATATAAAGGAAACTCCAAGAACTCCGACAGAAGGTAGTGAAAGAATGTGAGAAGAAAGAACTGAACATCAATTGTAAGAAGATGGAATGCATAGTTGTTAGCTAAAAGGGCTAAAAGACAAGGATGTGTCTTCTCATTGGATGAGGCCATTCTGAGAGAATTACAAGTCTTAACAACATAAGATATGCAAATGTCACAGTGTTGATAGCAGACATATATAAAGGAAACTCCAAGAACTCCGACTGAAGGTAGTGAAAGAATGAGAGAAGAAAGACGTAAACATCAGTTGCAAGAAGATGGAATGCATAGTTGTTAGCTAAAAGGGCTAAAAGACAAGGATGTGTCTTCTCATTGGATGAGGCCATTCTGAGAGAATTACAAGTCTTAACAACATAAGATATGCAAATGTCACAGTGTTGATAGCAGAAATATATAAAG
This sequence comes from Acanthosepion esculentum, assembly GCA_964036315.1. Lineage (NCBI taxonomy): Eukaryota > Metazoa > Mollusca > Cephalopoda > Sepiida > Sepiidae > Acanthosepion > Acanthosepion esculentum. The sequence goes on along the minus strand of OZ038502.1, from coordinate 3,709,487 downwards.
GAAACTCCAAGAACTCCGACAGAAGGTAGTGAAAGAATGTGAGAAGAAAGAACTAAACATCAGTTGCAAGAAGATGGAATGCATAGTTGTTAGCTAAAAGGGCTAAAAGACAAGGATGTGTCTTCTCATTGGATGAGGCCATTCTGAGAGAATTACAAGTCTTAACAACATAAGATATGCAAATGTCACAGTGTTGATAGCAGACATATATAAAGGAAACTCCAAGAACTCCGACAGAAGGCAGTGAAAGAATGTGAGAAGAAAGAAGTAAACATCAGTTGCAAGAAGATGGAATGCATAGTTGTTAGCTAAAAGGGCTAAAAGACAAGGATGTGTCTTCTCATTGGATGAGGCCATTCTGAGAGAATTACAAGTCTTACCAACATAAGATATGCAAATGTCACAGTGTTGATAGCAGACATATATAAAGGAAACTCCAAGAACTCCGACTGAAGGTAGTGAAAGAATGAGAGAAGAAAGACGTAAACATCAGTTTCAAGAAGATGGAATGCATAGTTGTTAGCTAAAAGGGCTAAAAGACAAGGATGTGTCTTCTCATTGGATGAGGCCATTCTGAGAGAATTACAAGTCTTAACAACATAAGATATGCAAATGTCACAGTGTTGATAGCAGAAATATATAAAGGAAACTCCAAGAACTCCGACAGAAGGTAGTGAAAGAATGTGAGAAGAAAGAACTAAACATCAGTTGCAAGAAGATGGAATGCATAGTTGTTAGCTAAAAGGGCTAAAAGACAAGGATGTGTCTTCTCATTGGATGAGGCCATTCTGAGAGAATTACAAGTCTTAACAACATAAGATATCCAAATGTCACAGTGTTGATAGCAGACATATATAAAGGAAACTCCAAGAACTCCGACAGAAGGCAGTGAAAGAATGTGAGAAGAAAGAAGTAAACATCAGTTGCAAGAAGATGGAATGCATAGTTGTTAGCTAAAAGGGCTAAAAGACAAGGATGTGACTTCTCATTGGATGAGGCAATTCTGAGAGAATTACAAGGCTTACCAACATAAGATATGCAAATGTCATAGTGTTGATAGCAGACATATATAAAGGAAACTCCAAGAACTCCGACAGAAGGTAGTGAAAGAATGTGAGAAGAAAGAACTGAACATCAATTGCAAGAAGATGGAATGCATAGTTGTTAGCTAAAAGGGCTAAAAGACAAGGATGTGTCTTCTCATTGGATGAGGCCATTCTGAGAGAATTACAAGTCTTACCAACATAAGATATGCAAATGTCACAGTGTTGATAGCAGACATATATAAAGGAAACTCCAAGAACTCCGACAGAAGGTAGTGAAAGAATGTGAGAAGAAAGAACTGAACATCAATTGCAAGAAGATGGAATGCATAGTTGTTAGCTAAAATGGCTAAAAGACAAGGATGTGTCTTCTCATTGGATGAGGCCATTCTGAGAGAATTACAAGTCTTAACAACATAAGATATGCAAATGTCACAGTGTTGATAGCAGACATATATAAAGGAAACTCCAAGAACTCCGACAGAAGGTAGTGAAAGAATGTGAGAAGAAAGAACTGAACATCAGTTGCAAGAAGATGGAATGCATAGTTGTTAGCTAAAAGGGCTAAAAGACAAGGATGTGTCTTCTCATTGGATGAGGCCATTCTGAGAGAATTACAAGTCTTAACAACATAAGATATGCAAATGTCACAGTGTTGATAGCAGACATATATAAAGGAAACTCCAAGAACTCCGACAGAAGGTAGTGAAAGAATGTGAGAAGAAAGAACTGAACATCAGTTGCAAGAAGATGGAATGCATAGTTGTTAGCTAAAGGGGCTAAAAGACAAGGATGTGTCTTCTCATTGGATGAGGCCATTCTGAGAGAATTACAAGTCTTACCAACATAAGATATGCAAATGTCACAGTGTTGATAGCAGACATATATAAAGGAAACTCCAAGAACTCCGACTGAAGGTAGTGAAAGAATGTGAGAAGAAAGAAGTAAACATCAGTTGCAAGAAGATGGAATGCATAGTTGTTAGCTAAAAGGGCTAAAAGACAAGGATGTGTCTTCTCATTGGATGAGGCCATTCTGAGAGAATTACAAGGCTTACCAACATAAGATATGCAAATGTCATAGTGTTGATAGCAGACATATATAAAGGAAACTCCAAGAACTCCGACAGAAGGTAGTGAAAGAATGTGAGAAGAAAGAAGTAAACATCAGTTGCAAGAAGATGGAATGCATAGTTGTTAGATAAAAGGGCTAAAAGACAAGGATGTGTCTTCTCATTGGATGAGGCCATTCTGAGAGAATTACAAGTCTTAACAACATAAGATATGCAAATGTCACAGTGTTGATAGCAGACATATATAAAGGAAACTCCAAGAACTCCGACAGAAGGTAGTGAAAGAATGTGAGAAGAAAGAAGTAAACATCAGTTGCAAGAAGATGGAATGCATAGTTGTTAGCTAAAAGGGCTAAAAGACAAGGATGTGTCTTCTCATTGGATGAGGCCATTCTGAGAGAATTACAAGTCTTAACAACATAAGATATGCAAATGTCACAGTGTTGATAGCAGACATATATAAAGGAAACTCCAAGAACTCCGACAGAAGGTAATGAAAGAATGTGAGAAGAAAGAAGTAAACATCAGTTGCAAGAAGATGGAATGCATAGTTGTTAGCTAAAAGGGCTAAAAGACAAGGATGTGTCTTCTCATTGGATGAGGCCATTCTGAGAGAATTACAAGTCTTACCAACATAAGATATGCAAATGTCACAGTGTTGATAGCAGACATATATAAAGGAAACTCCAAGAACTCCGACTGAAGGTAGTGAAAGAATGTGAGAAGAAAGAAGTAAACATCAGTTGCAAGAAGATGGAATGCATAGTTGTTAGCTAAAAGGGCTAAAAGACAAGGATGTGTCTTCTCATTGGATGAGGCCATTCTGAGAGAATTACAAGGCTTACCAACATAAGATATGCAAATGTCATAGTGTTGATAGCAGACATATATAAAGGAAACTCCAAGAACTCCGACAGAAGGTAGTGAAAGAATGTGAGAAGAAAGAAGTAAACATCAGTTGCAAGAAGATGGAATGCATAGTTGTTAGCTAAAAGGGCTAAAAGACAAGGATGTGACTTCTCATTGGATGAGGCCATTCTGAGAGAATTACAAGTCTTAACAACATAAGATATGCAAATGTCACAGTGTTGATAGCAGACATATATAAAGGAAACTCCAAGAACTCCGACAGAAGGTAGTGAAAGAATGTGAGAAGAAAGAACTGAACATCAATTGCAAGAAGATGGAATGCATAGTTGTTAGCTAAAAGGGCTAAAAGACAAGGATGTGTCTTCTCATTGGATGAGGCCATTCTGAGAGAATTACAAGTCTTACCAACATAAGATATGCAAATGTCACAGTGTTGATAGCAGACATATATAAAGGAAACTCCAAGAACTCCGACTGAAGGTAGTGAAAGAATGTGAGAAGAAAGAAGTAAACATCAGTTGCAAGAAGATGGAATGCATAGTTGTTAGCTAAAAGGGCTAAAAGACAAGGATGTGTCTTCTCATTGGATGAGGCCATTCTGAGAGAATTACAAGGCTTACCAACATAAGATATGCAAATGTCATAGTGTTGATAGCAGACATATATAAAGGAAACTCCAAGAACTCCGACAGAAGGTAGTGAAAGAATGTGAGAAGAAAGAAGTAAACATCAGTTGCAAGAAGATGGAATGCATAGTTGTTAGCTAAAAGGGCTAAAAGACAAGGATGTGACTTCTCATTGGATGAGGCCATTCTGAGAGAATTACAAGTCTTAACAACATAAGATATGCAAATGTCACAGTGTTGATAGCAGACATATATAAAGGAAACTCCAAGAACTCCGACAGAAGGTAGTGAAAGAATGTGAGAAGAAAGAACTGAACATCAATTGCAAGAAGATGGAATGCATAGTTGTTAGCTAAAAGGGCTAAAAGACAAGGACGTGTCTTCTCATTGGATGAGGCCATTCTGAGAGAATTACAAGTCTTAACAACATAAGATATGCAAATGTCACAGTGTTGATAGCAGACATATATAAAGGAAACTCCAAGAACTCCGACAGAAGGTAGTGAAAGAATGTGAGAAGAAAGAACTGAACATCATGGCAAGAAGATGGAATGCATAGTTGTTAGCTAAAAGGGCTAAAAGACAAGGATGTGTCTTCTCATTGGATGAGGCCATTCTGAGAGAATTACAAGTCTTAAAAACATAAGATATGCAAATGTCACAGTGTTGATAGCAGACATATATAAAGGAAACTCCAAGAACTCCGACAGAAGGAAGTGAAAGAATGTGAGAAGAAAGAAGTAAACATCAGTTGCAAGAAGATGGAATGCATAGTTGTTAGCTAAAAGGGCTAAAAGACAAGGATGTGTCTTCTCATTGGATGAGGCCATTCTGAGAGAATTACAAGTCTTAACAACATAAGATATGCAAATGTCACAGTGTTGATAGCAGACATATATAAAGGAAACTCCAAGAACTCCGACAGAAGGTAGTGAAAGAATGTGAGAAGAAAGAACTGAACATCAATTGCAAGAAGATGGAATGCATAGTTGTTAGCTAAAAGGGCTAAAAGACAAGGATGTGTCTTCTCATTGGATGAGGCCATTCTGAGAGAATTACAAGTCTTAACAACATAAGATATGCAAATGTCACAGTGTTGATAGCAGACATATATAAAGGAAACTCCAAGAACTCCGACAGAAGGTAGTGAAAGAATGTGAGAAGAAAGAAGTAAACATCAGTTGCAAGAAGATGGAATGCATAGTTGTTAGCTAAAAGGGCTAAAAGACAAGGATGTGTCTTCTCATTGGATGAGGCCATTCTGAGAGAATTACAAGTCTTAACAACATAAGATATGCAAATGTCACAGTGTTGATAGCAGACATATATAAAGGAAACTCCAAGAACTCCGACAGAAGGTAGTGAAAGAATGTGAGAAGAAAGAAGTAAACATCAGTTGCAAGAAGATGGAATGCATAGTTGTTAGCTAAAAGGGCTAAAAGACAAGGATGTGTCTTCTCATTGGATGAGGCCATTCTGAGAGAATTACAAGTCTTAACAACATAAGATATGCAAATGTCACAGTGTTGATAGCAGACATATATAAAGGAAACTCCAAGAACTCCGACAGAAGGTAGTGAAAGAATGTGAGAAGAAAGAACTAAACATCAGTTGCAAGAAGATGGAATGCATAGTTGTTAGCTAAAAGGGCTAAAAGACAAGGATGTGTCTTCTCATTGGATGAGGCCATTCTGAGAGAATTACAAGTCTTAAAAACATAAGATATGCAAATGTCACAGTGTTGATAGCAGACATATATAAAGGAAACTCCAAGAACTCCGACAGAAGGCAGTGAATGAATGTGAGAAGAAAGAAGTAAACATCAGTTGCAAGAAGATGGAATGCATAGTTGTTAGCTAAAAGGGCTAAAAGACAAGGATGCGTCTTCTCATTGGATGAGGCAATTCTGAGAGAATTACAAGGCTTACCAACATAAGATATGCAAATGTCATAGTGTTGATAGCAGACATATATAAAGGAAACTCCAAGAACTCCGACAGAAGGTAGTGAAAGAATGTGAGAAGAAAGAACTAAACATCAGTTGCAAGAAGATGGAATGCATAGTTGTTAGCTAAAAGGGCTAAAAGACAAGGATGTGTCTTCTCATTGGATGAGGCCATTCTGAGAGAATTACAAGTCTTACCAACATAAGATATGCAAATGTCACAGTGTTGATAGCAGACATATATAAAGGAAACTCCAAGAACTCCGACAGAAGGTAGTGAAAGAATGTGAGAAGAAAGAACTAAACATCAGTTGCAAGAAGATGGAATGCATAGTTGTTAGCTAAAAGAGCTAAGAGACAAGGATGTGTCTTCTCATTGGATGAGGCCATTCTGAGAGAATTACAAGTCTTACCAACATAAGATATGAAAATGTCACAGTGTTGATAGCATACATATATAAAGGAAACTCCAAGAACTCCGACAGAAGGTAGTTAAAGAATGTGAGAAGAAAGAACTAAACATCAGTTGCAAGAAGATGGAATGCATAGTTGTTAGCTAAAAGGGCTAAAAGACAAGGATGTGTCTTCTCATTGGATGAGGCCATTCTGAGAGAATTACAAGTCTTAACAACATAAGATATGCAAATGTCACAGTGTTGATAGCAGACATATATAAAGGAAACTCCAAGAACTCCGACAGAAGGTAGTGAAAGAATGTGAGAAGAAAGAACTGAACATCAGTTGCAAGAAGATGGAATGCATAGTTGTTAGCTAAAAGGGGTAAAAGACAAGGATGTGTCTTCTCATTGGATGAGGCCATTCTGAGAGAATTACAAGTCTTAACAACATAAGATATGCAAATGTCACAGTGTTGATAGCAGCCATATATAAAGGAAACTCCAAGAACTCCGACAGAAGGTAGTGAAAGAATGTGAGAAGAAAGAAGTAAACATCAGTTGCAAGAAGATGGAATGCATAGTTGTTAGCTAAAAGGGCTAAAAGACAAGGATGTGTCTTCTCATTGGATGAGGCCATTCTGAGAGAATTACAAGTCTTAACAACATAAGATATGCAAATGTCACAGTGTTGATAGCAGACATATATAAAGGAAACTCCAAGAAATCCGACAGAAGGTAGTGAAAGAATGTGAGAAGAAAGAAGTAAACATCAGTTGCAAGAAGATGGAATGCATAGTTGTTAGCTAAAAGGGCTAAAAGACAAGGATGTGTCTTCTCATTGGATGAGGCCATTCTGAGAGAATTACAAGTCTTACCAACATAAGATATGCAAATGTCACAGTGTTGATAGCAGACATATATAAAGGAAACTCCAAGAAATCCGACAGAAGGTAGTGAAAGAATGTGAGAAGAAAGAAGTAAACATCAGTTGCAAGAAGATGGAATGCATAGTTGTTAGCTAAAAGGGCTAAAAGACAAGGATGTGTCTTCTCATTGGATGAGGCCATTCTGAGAGAATTACAAGTCTTACCAACATAAGATATGCAAATGTCACAGTGTTGATAGCAGACATATATAAAGGAAACTCCAAGAAATCCGACAGAAGGTAGTGAAAGAATGTGAGAAGAAAGAAGTAAACATCAGTTGCAAGAAGATGGAATGCATAGTTGTTAGCTAAAAGGGCTAAAAGACAAGGATGTGTCTTCTCATTGGATGAGGCCATTCTGAGAGAATTTACAAGTCTTAACAACATAAGATATGCAAATGTCACAGTGTTGATAGCAGACATATGTAAAGGAAACTCCAAGAAATCCGACAGAAGGTAGTGAAAGAATGTGAGAAGAAAGAACTGAACATCAGTTGCAAGAAGATGGAATGCATAGTTGTTAGCTCAAAGGGCTAAAAGACAAGGATGTGTCTTCTCATTGGATGAGGCCATTCTGATAGAATTACAAGTCTTACCAACATAAGATATGCAAATGTCACAGTGTTGATAGCACACATATATAAAGGAAACTCCAAGAACTCCGACAGAAGGTAGTGAAAGAATGTGAGAAGAAAGAAGTAAACATCAGTTGCAAGAAGATGGAATGCATAGTTGTTAGCTAAAAGGGCTAAAAGACAAGGATGTGTCTTCTCATTGGATGAGGCCATTCTGAGAGAATTACAAGTCTTACCAACATAAGATATGCAAATGTCACAGTGTTGATAGCAGACATATATAAAGGAAACTCCAAGAACTCCGACAGAAGGTATTGAAAATTGTGAGAAGAAAGAAGTAAACATCAGCTGCAAGAAGATGGAATGCATAGTTGTTAGCTAAAAGGGCTAAAAGACAAGGATGTTTCTTCTCATTGGATGAGGCCATTCTGAGAGAATTACAAGTCTTAACAACATAAGATATGCAAATGTCACAGTGTTGATAGCAGACATATATAAAGGAAACTCCAAGAACTCCGACAGAAGGTAGTGAAAGAATGTGAGAAGAAAGAAGTAAACATCAGCTGCAAGAAGATGGAATGCATAGTTGTTAGCTAAAAGGGCTAAAAGACAAGGATGTGTCTTCTCATTGGATGAGGCCATTCTGAGAGAATTACAAGTCTTAACAACATAAGATATGCAAATGTCACAGTGTTGATAGCAGACATATATAAAGGAAACTCCAAGAACTCCGACAGAAGGTAGTGAAAGAATGTGAGAAGAAAGAACTAAACATCATTGCAAGAAGATGGAATGCATAGTTGTTAGCTAAAAGGGCTAAAAGACAAGGATGTGTCTTCTCATTGGATGAGGCCATTCTGAGAGAATTACAAGTCTTACCAACATAAGATATGCAAATGTCACAGTGTTGATAGCAGACATATATAAAGGAAACTCCAAGAACTCCGACAGAAGGTAGTGAAAAAATGTGAGAAGAAAGAAGTAAACATCAGCTGCAAGAAGATGGAATGCATAGTTGTTAGCTAAAAGGGCTAAAAGACAAGGATGTTTCTTCTCATTGGATGAGGCCATTCTGAGAGAATTACAAGTCTTAACATCATAAGATATGCAAATGTCACAGTGTTGATAGCAGACATATATAAAGGAAACTCCAAGAACTCCGATAGAAGGCAGTGAAAGAATGTGAGAAGAAAGAAGTAAACATCAGTTGCAAGAAGATGGAATGCATAGTTGTTAGCTAAAAGGGCTAAAAGACAAGGATGTGTCTTCTCATTGGATGAGGCCATTCTGAGAGAATTACAAGTCTTAACAACATAAGATATGCAAATGTCACAGTGTTGATAGCAGACAAATGTAAAGGAAACTCCAAGAACTCCGACAGAAGGTATTGAAAGAATGTGAGAAGAAAGAAGTAAACATCAGTTGCAAGATGATGGAATGCATAGTTGTTAGCTAAAAGGGCTAAAAGACAAGGATGTGTCTTCTCATTGGATGAGGCCATTCTGAGAGAATTACAAGTCTTACCAACATAAGATATGCAAATGTCACAGTGTTGATAGCAGACATATATAAAGGAAACTCCAAGAACTCCGACAGAAGGTAGTGAAAGAATGTGAGAAGAAAGAAGTAAACATCAGCTGCAAGAAGATGGAATGCATAGTTGTTAGCTAAAAGGGCTAAAAGACAAGGATGTGTCTTCTCATTGGATGAGGCCATTCTGAGAGAATTACAAGTCTTAACAACATAAGATATGCAAATGTCACAGTGTTGATAGCAGACATATATAAAGGAAACTCCAAGAACTCCGACAGAAGGTAGTGAAAGAATGTGAGAAGAAAGAAGTAAACATCAGTTGCAAGAAGATGGAATGCATAGTTGTTAGCTAAAAGGGCTAAAAGACAAGGATGTGTCTTCTCATTGGATGAGGCCATTCTGAGAGTATTACAAGTCTTAACAACATAAGATATGCAAATGGCACAGTGTTGATAGCAGACATATGTAAAGGAAACTACAAGAAGTCCGACAGAAGGTAGTGAAAGAATGTGAGAAGAAAGAACTGAACATCAGTTGCAAGAAGATGGAATGCATAGTTGTTAGCTCAAAGGGCTAAAAGACAAGGATGTGTCTTCTCATTGGATGAGGCCATTCTGAGAGAATTACAAGTCTTAACAACATAAGATATGCAAATGGCACAGTGTTGATAGCAGACATATGTAAAGGAAACTACAAGAAGTCCGACAGAAGGTAGTGAAAGAATGTGAGAAGAAAGAACTGAACATCAGTTGCAAGAAGATGGAATGCATAGTTGTTAGCTCAAAGGGCTAAAAGACAAGGATGTGTCTTCTCATTGGATGAGGCCATTCTGAGAGAATTACAAGTCTTACCAACATAAGATATGCAAATGTCACAGTGTTGATAGCAGACATATATAAAGGAAACTCCAAGAACTCCGACAGAAGGTAGTGAAAGAATGTGAGAAGAAAGAAGTAAACATCAGCTGCAAGAAGATGGAATGCATAGTTGTTAGCTAAAAGGGCTAAAAGACAAGGATGTGTCTTCTCATTGGATGAGGCCATTCTGAGAGAATTACAAGTCTTAACAACATAAGATATGCAAATGTCACAGTGTTGATAGCAGACAAATGTAAAGGAAACTCCAAGAACTCCGACAGAAGGTATTGAAAGAATGTGAGAAGAAAGAAGTAAACATCAGTTGCAAGAAGATGGAATGCATAGTTGTTAGCTAAAAGGGCTAAAAGACAAGGATGTGTCTTCTCATTGGATGAGGCCATTCTGAGAGAATTACAAGTCTTAACAACATAAGATATGCAAATGTCACAGTGTTGATAGCAGACATATATAAAGGAAACTCCAAGAACTCCGACAGAAGGTAGTGAAAGAATGTGAGAAGAAAGAAGTAAACATCAGCTGCAAGAAGATGGAATGCATAGTTGTTAGCTAAAAGGGCTAAAAGACAAGGATGTGTCTTCTCATTGGATGAGGCCATTCTGAGAGAATTACAAGTCTTAACAACATAAGATATGCAAATGTCACAGTGTTGATAGCAGACATATATAAAGGAAACTCCAAGAACTCCGACAGAAGGTAGTGAAAGAATGTGAGAAGAAAGAACTAAACATCATTGCAAGAAGATGGAATGCATAGTTGTTAGCTAAAAGGGCTAAAAGACAAGGATGTGTCTTCTCATTGGATGAGGCCATTCTGAGAGAATTACAAGTCTTAACAACATAAGATATGCAAATGGCACAGTGTTGATAGCAGACATATGTAAAGGAAACTACAAGAATTCCGACAGAAGGTAGTGAAAGAATGTGAGAAGAAAGAACTAAACATCATTGCAAGAAGATGGAATGCATAGTTGTTAGCTAAAAGGGCTAAAAGACAAGGATGTGTCTTCTCATTGGATGAGGCCATTCTGAGAGAATTACAAGTCTTAACAACATAAGATATGCAAATGGCACAGTGTTGATAGCAGACATATGTAAAGGAAACTACAAGAACTCCGACAGAAGGTAGTGAAAGAATGTGAGAAGAAAGAACTAAACATCATTGCAAGAAGATGGAATGCATAGTTGTTAGCTAAAAGGGCTAAAAGACAAGGATGTGTCTTCTCATTGGATGAGGCCATTCTGAGAGAATTACAAGTCTTACCAACATAAGATATGCAAATGTCACAGTGTTGATAGCAGACATATATAAAGGAAACTCCAAGAACTCCGACAGAAGGTAGTGAAAAAATGTGAGAAGAAAGAAGTAAACATCAGCTGCAAGAAGATGGAATGCAGAGTTGTTAGCTAAAAGGGCTAAAAGACAAGGATGTTTCTTCTCATTGGATGAGGCCATTCTGAGAGAATTACAAGTCTTAACAACATAAGATATGCAAATGTCACAGTGTTGATAGCAGACATATATAAAGGAAACTCCAAGAACTCCGATAGAAGGCAGTGAAAGAATGTGAGAAGAAAGAAGTAAACATCAGTTGCAAGAAGATGGAATGCATAGTTGTTAGCTAAAAGGGCTAAAAGACAAGGATGTGTCTTCTCATTGGATGAGGCCATTCTGAGAGAATTACAAGTCTTAACAACATAAGATATGCAAATGTCACAGTGTTGATAGCAGACAAATGTAAAGGAAACTCCAAGAACTCCGACAGAAGGTATTGAAAGAATGTGAGAAGAAAGAAGTAAACATCAGTTGCAAGATGATGGAATGCATAGTTGTTAGCTAAAAGGGCTAAAAGACAAGGATGTGTCTTCTCATTGGATGAGGCCATTCTGAGAGAATTACAAGTCTTACCAACATAAGATATGCAAATGTCACAGTGTTGATAGCAGACATATATAAAGGAAACTCCAAGAACTCCGACAGAAGGTAGTGAAAGAATGTGAGAAGAAAGAAGTAAACATCAGCTGCAAGAAGATGGAATGCATAGTTGTTAGCTAAAAGGGCTAAAAGACAAGGATGTGTCTTCTCATTGGATGAGGCCATTCTGAGAGAATTACAAGTCTTAACAACATAAGATATGCAAATGTCACAGTGTTGATAGCAGACATATATAAAGGAAACTCCAAGAACTCCGACAGAAGGTAGTGAAAGAATGTGAGAAGAAAGAAGTAAACATCAGTTGCAAGAAGATGGAATGCATAGTTGTTAGCTAAAAGGGCTAAAAGACAAGGATGTGTCTTCTCATTGGATGAGGCCATTCTGAGAGTATTACAAGTCTTAACAACATAAGATATGCAAATGGCACAGTGTTGATAGCAGACATATGTAAAGGAAACTACAAGAAGTCCGACAGAAGGTAGTGAAAGAATGTGAGAAGAAAGAACTGAACATCAGTTGCAAGAAGATGGAATGCATAGTTGTTAGCTCAAAGGGCTAAAAGACAAGGATGTGTCTTCTCATTGGATGAGGCCATTCTGAGAGAATTACAAGTCTTAACAACATAAGATATGCAAATGGCACAGTGTTGATAGCAGACATATGTAAAGGAAACTACAAGAAGTCCGACAGAAGGTAGTGAAAGAATGTGAGAAGAAAGAACTGAACATCAGTTGCAAGAAGATGGAATGCATAGTTGTTAGCTCAAAGGGCTAAAAGACAAGGATGTGTCTTCTCATTGGATGAGGCCATTCTGAGAGAATTACAAGTCTTACCAACATAAGATATGCAAATGTCACAGTGTTGATAGCAGACATATATAAAGGAAACTCCAAGAACTCCGACAGAAGGTAGTGAAAGAATGTGAGAAGAAAGAAGTAAACATCAGCTGCAAGAAGATGGAATGCATAGTTGTTAGCTAAAAGGGCTAAAAGACAAGGATGTGTCTTCTCATTGGATGAGGCCATTCTGAGAGAATTACAAGTCTTAACAACATAAGATATGCAAATGTCACAGTGTTGATAGCAGACAAATGTAAAGGAAACTCCAAGAACTCCGACAGAAGGTATTGAAAGAATGTGAGAAGAAAGAAGTAAACATCAGTTGCAAGAAGATGGAATGCATAGTTGTTAGCTAAAAGGGCTAAAAGACAAGGATGTGTCTTCTCATTGGATGAGGCCATTCTGAGAGAATTACAAGTCTTAACAACATAAGATATGCAAATGTCACAGTGTTGATAGCAGACATATATAAAGGAAACTCCAAGAACTCCGACAGAAGGTAGTGAAAGAATGTGAGAAGAAAGAAGTAAACATCAGCTGCAAGAAGATGGAATGCATAGTTGTTAGCTAAAAGGGCTAAAAGACAAGGATGTGTCTTCTCATTGGATGAGGCCATTCTGAGAGAATTATAAGTCTTAACAACATAAGATATGCAAATGTCACAGTGTTGATAGCAGACATATATAAAGGAAACTCCAAGAACTCCGACAGAAGGTAGTGAAAGAATGTGAGAAGAAAGAACTAAACATCATTGCAAGAAGATGGAATGCATAGTTGTTAGCTAAAAGGGCTAAAAGACAAGGATGTGTCTTCTCATTGGATGAGGCCATTCTGAGAGAATTACAAGTCTTAACAACATAAGATATGCAAATGGCACAGTGTTGATAGCAGACATATGTAAAGGAAACTACAAGAATTCCGACAGAAGGTAGTGAAAGAATGTGAGAAGAAAGAACTGAACATCAGTTGCAAGAAGATGGAATGCATAGTTGTTAGCTCAAAGGGCTAAAAGACAAGGATGTGTCTTCTCATTGGATGAGGCCATTCTGAGAGAATTACAAGTCTTACCAACATAAGATATGCAAATGTCACAGTGTTGATAGCACACATATATAAAGGAAACTCCAAGAACTCCGACAGAAGGTAGTGAAAGAATGTGAGAAGAAAGAAGTAAACATCAGTTGCAAGAAGATGGAATGCATAGTTGTTAGCTAAAAGGGCTAAAAGACAAGGATGTGCCTTCTCATTGGATGAGGCCAATCTGAGAGAATTACAAGTCTTAACAACATAAGATATGCAAATGTCACAGTGTTGATAGCAGACATATGTAAAGGAAACTCCAAGAACTCCGACAGAAGGTAGTGAAAGAATGTGAGAAGAAAGAACTGAACATCAGTTGCAAGAAGATGGAATGCATAGTTGTTAGCTCAAAGGGCTAAAAGACAAGGATGTGTCTTCTCATTGGATGAGGCCATTCTGAGAGAATTACAAGTCTTAACAACATAAGATATGCAAATGTCACAGTGTTGATAGCAGACATATATAAAGGAAACTCCAAGAACTCCGACAGAAGGTAGTGAAAGAATGTGAGAAGAAAGAAGTAAACATCAGTTGCAAGAAGATGGAATGCATAGTTGTTAGCTAAAAGGGCTAAAAGACAAGGATGTGTCTTCTCATTGGATGAGGCCATTCTGAGAGAATTACAAGTCTTAACAACATAAGATATGCAAATGTCACAGTGTTGATAGCAGACATATATAAAGGAAACTCCAAGAACTCTGACAGAAGGTAGTGAAAGAATGTGAGAAGAAAGAAGTAAACATCAGTTGCAAGAAGATGGAATGCATAGTTGTTAGCTAAAAGGGCTAAAAGACAAGGATGTGTCTTCTCATTGGATGAGGCCATTCTGAGAGAATTACAAGTCTTAACAACATAAGATATGCAAATGTCACAGTGTTGATAGCAGACATATATAAAGGAAACTCCAAGAACTCCGACAGAAGGTAGTGAAAGAATGTGAGAAGAAAGAACTAAACATCAGTTGCAAGAAGATGGAATGCATAGTTGTTAGCTAAAAGGGCTAAAAGACAAGGATGTGTCTTCTCATTGGATGAGGCCATTCTGAGAGAATTACAAGTCTTAAAAACATAAGATATGCAAATGTCACAGTGTTGATAGCAGACATATATAAAGGAAACTCCAAGAACTCCGACAGAAGGCAGTGAAAGAATGTGAGAAGAAAGAAGTAAACATCAGTTGCAAGAAGATGGAATGCATAGTTGTTAGCTAAAAGGGCTAAAAGACAAGGATGTGACTTCTCATTGGATGAGGCAATTCTGAGAGAATTACAAGGCTTACCAACATAAGATATGCAAATGTCATAGTGTTGCTAGCAGACATATATAAAGGAAACTCCAAGAACTCCGACAGAAGGTAGTGAAAGAATGTGAGAAGAAAGAACTAAACATCAGTTGCAAGAAGATGGAATGCATAGTTGTTAGCTAAAAGGGCTAAAAGACAAGGATGTGTCTTCTCATTGGATGAGGCCATTCTGAGAGAATTACAAGTCTTAACAACATAAGATATGCAAATGTCACAGTGTTGATAGCAGACATATATAAAGGAAACTCCAAGAACTCCGACAGAAGGTAGTGAAAGAATGTGAGAAGAAAGAACTAAACATCAGTTGCAAGAAGATGGAATGCATAGTTGTTAGCTAAAAGAGCTAAGAGACAAGGATGTGTCTTCTCATTGGATGAGGCCATTCTGAGAGAATTACAAGTCTTACCAACATAAGATATGAAAATGTCACAGTGTTGATAGCATACATATATAAAGGAAACTCCAAGAACTCCGACAGAAGGTAGTGAAAGAATGTGAGAAGAAAGAACTAAACATCAGTTGCAAGAAGATGGAATGCATAGTTGTTAGCTAAAAGGGCTAAAAGACAAGGATGTGTCTTCTCATTGGATGAGGCCATTCTGAGAGAATTACAAGTCTTAACAACATAAGATATGCAAATGTCACAGTGTTGATAGCAGACATATATAAAGGAAACTCCAAGAACTCCGACAGAAGGTAGTGAAAGAATGTGAGAAGAAAGAACTGAACATCAGTTGCAAGAAGATGGAATGCATAGTTGTTAGCTAAAAGGGCTAAAAGACAAGGATGTGTCTTCTCATTGGATGAGGCCATTCTGAGAGAATTACAAGTCTTAACAACATAAGATATGCAAATGTCACAGTGTTGATAGCAGACATATATAAAGGAAACTCCAAGAACTCTGACAGAAGGTAGTGAAAGAATGTGAGAAGAAAGAAGTAAACATCAGTTGCAAGAAGATGGAATGCATAGTTGTTAGCTAAAAGGGCTAAAAGACAAGGATGTGTCTTCTCATTGGATGAGGCCATTCTGAGAGAATTACAAGTCTTAACAACATAAGATATGCAAATGTCACAGTGTTGATAGCAGACATATATAAAGGAAACTCCAAGAACTCCGACAGAAGGTAGTGAAAGAATGTGAGAAGAAAGAACTAAACATCAGTTGCAAGAAGATGGAATGCATAGTTGTTAGCTAAAAGGGCTAAAAGACAAGGATGTGTCTTCTCATTGGATGAGGCCATTCTGAGAGAATTACAAGTCTTAAAAACATAAGATATGCAAATGTCACAGTGTTGATAGCAGACATATATAAAGGAAACTCCAAGAACTCCGACAGAAGGCAGTGAAAGAATGTGAGAAGAAAGAAGTAAACATCAGTTGCAAGAAGATGGAATGCATAGTTGTTAGCTAAAAGGGCTAAAAGACAAGGATGTGACTTCTCATTGGATGAGGCAATTCTGAGAGAATTACAAGGCTTACCAACATAAGATATGCAAATGTCATAGTGTTGCTAGCAGACATATATAAAGGAAACTCCAAGAACTCCGACAGAAGGTAGTGAAAGAATGTGAGAAGAAAGAACTAAACATCAGTTGCAAGAAGATGGAATGCATAGTTGTTAGCTAAAAGGGCTAAAAGACAAGGATGTGTCTTCTCATTGGATGAGGCCATTCTGAGAGAATTACAAGTCTTACCAACATAAGATATGCAAATGTCACAGTGTTGATAGCAGACATATATAAAGGAAACTCCAAGAACTCCGACAGAAGGTAGTGAAAGAATGTGAGAAGAAAGAACTAAACATCAGTTGCAAGAAGATGGAATGCATAGTTGTTAGCTAAAAGAGCTAAGAGACAAGGATGTGTCTTCTCATTGGATGAGGCCATTCTGAGAGAATTACAAGTCTTACCAACATAAGATATGAAAATGTCACAGTGTTGATAGCATACATATATAAAGGAAACTCCAAGAACTCCGACAGAAGGTAGTGAAAGAATGTGAGAAGAAAGAACTAAACATCAGTTGCAAGAAGATGGAATGCATAGTTGTTAGCTAAAAGGGCTAAAAGACAAGGATGTGTCTTCTCATTGGATGAGGCCATTCTGAGAGAATTACAAGTCTTAACAACATAAGATATGCAAATGTCACAGTGTTGATAGCAGACATATATAAAGGAAACTCCAAGAACTCCGACAGAAGGTAGTGAAAGAATGTGAGAAGAAAGAACTGAACATCAGTTGCAAGAAGATGGAATGCATAGTTGTTAGCTAAAAGGGGTAAAAGACAAGGATGTGTCTTCTCATTGGATGAGGCCATTCTGAGAGAATTACAAGTCTTAACAACATAAGATATGCAAATGTCACAGTGTTGATAGCAGCCATATATAAAGGAAACTCCAAGAACTCCGACAGAAGGTAGTGAAAGAATGTGAGAAGAAAGAAGTAAACATCAGTTGCAAGAAGATGGAATGCATAGTTGTTAGCTAAAAGGGCTAAAAGACAAGGATGTGTCTTCTCATTGGATGAGGCCATTCTGAGAGAATTACAAGTCTTAACAACATAAGATATGCAAATGTCACAGTGTTGATAGCAGACATATATAAAGGAAACTCCAAGAAATCCGACAGAAGGTAGTGAAAGAATGTGAGAAGAAAGAAGTAAACATCAGTTGCAAGAAGATGGAATGCATAGTTGTTAGCTAAAAGGGCTAAAAGACAAGGATGTGTCTTCTCATTGGATGAGGCCATTCTGAGAGAATTTACAAGTCTTAACAACATAAGTTATGCAAATGTCACAGTGTTGATAGCAGACATATGTAAAGGAAACTCCAAGAAATCCGACAGAAGGTAGTGAAAGAATGTGAGAAGAAAGAACTGAACATCAGTTGCAAGAAGATGGAATGCATAGTTGTTAGCTCAAAGGGCTAAAAGACAAGGATGTGTCTTCTCATTGGATGAGGCCATTCTGATAGAATTACAAGTCTTACCAACATAAGATATGCAAATGTCACAGTGTTGATAGCACACATATATAAAGGAAACTCCAAGAACTCCGACAGAAGGTAGTGAAAGAATGTGAGAAGAAAGAAGTAAACATCAGTTGCAAGAAGATGGAATGCATAGTTGTTAGCTAAAAGGGCTAAAAGACAAGGATGTGTCTTCTCATTGGATGAGGCCATTCTGAGAGAATTACAAGTCTTACCAACATAAGATATGCAAATGTCACAGTGTTGATAGCAGACATATATAAAGGAAACTCCAAGAACTCCGACAGAAGGTATTGAAAAAATGTGAGAAGAAAGAAGTAAACATCAGCTGCAAGAAGATGGAATGCATAGTTGTTAGCTAAAAGGGCTAAAAGACAAGGATGTTTCTTCTCATTGGATGAGGCCATTCTGAGAGAATTACAAGTCTTAACAACATAAGATATGCAAATGTCACAGTGTTGATAGCAGACATATATAAAGGAAACTCCAAGAACTCCGACAGAAGGCAGTGAAAGAATGTGAGAAGAAAGAAGTAAACATCAGTTGCAAGAAGATGGAATGCATAGTTGTTAGCTAAAAGGGCTAAAAGACAAGGATGTGTCTTCTCATTGGATGAGGCCATTCTGAGAGAATTACAAGTCTTAACAACATAAGATATGCAAATGTCACAGTGTTGATAGCTGACAAATGTAAAGGAAACTCCAAGAACTCCGACAGAAGGTATTGAAAGAATGTTAGAAGAAAGAAGTAAACATCAGTTGCAAGAAGATGGAATGCATAGTTGTTAGCTAAAAGGGCTAAAAGACAAGGATGTGTCTTCTCATTGGATGAGGCCATTCTGAGAGAATTACAAGTCTTACCAACATAAGATATGCAAATGTCACAGTGTTGATAGCAGACATATATAAAGGAAACTCCAAGAACTCCGACAGAAGGTAGTGAAAGAATGTGAGAAGAAAGAAGTAAACATCAGCTGCAAGAAGATGGAATGCATAGTTGTTAGCTAAAAGGGCTAAAAGACAAGGATGTGTCTTCTCATTGGATGAGGCCATTCTGAGAGAATTACAAGTCTTAACAACATAAGATATGCAAATGTCACAGTGTTGATAGCAGACATATATAAAGGAAACTCCAAGAACTCCGACAGAAGGTAGTGAAAGAATGTGAGAAGAAAGAACTAAACATCATTGCAAGAAGATGGAATGCATAGTTGTTAGCTAAAAGGGCTAAAAGACAAGGATGTGTCTTCTCATTGGATGAGGCCATTCTGAGAGAATTACAAGTCTTAACAACATAAGATATGCAAATGGCACAGTGTTGATAGCAGACATATGTAAAGGAAACTACAAGAATTCCGACAGAAGGTAGTGAAAGAATGTGAGAAGAAAGAACTGAACATCAGTTGCAAGAAGATGGAATGCATAGTTGTTAGCTCAAAGGGCTAAAAGACAAGGATGTGTCTTCTCATTGGATGAGGCCATTCTGAGAGAATTACAAGTCTTACCAACATAAGATATGCAAATGTCACAGTGTTGATAGCACACATATATAAAGGAAACTCCAAGAACTCCGACAGAAGGTAGTGAAAGAATGTGAGAAGAAAGAAGTAAACATCAGTTGCAAGAAGATGGAATGCATAGTTGTTAGCTAAAAGGGCTAAAAGACAAGGATGTGCCTTCTCATTGGATGAGGCCAATCTGAGAGAATTACAAGTCTTAACAACATAAGATATGCAAATGTCACAGTGTTGATAGCAGACATATGTAAAGGAAACTCCAAGAACTCCGACAGAAGGTAGTGAAAGAATGTGAGAAGAAAGAACTGAACATCAGTTGCAAGAAGATGGAATGCATAGTTGTTAGCTAAAAGGGCTAAAAGACAAGGATGTGTCTTCTCATTGGATGAGGCCATTCTGGGAGAATTACAAGTCTTAACAACATAAGATATGCAAATGGCACAGTGTTGATAGCACACATATATAAAGGAAACTCCAAGAACTCCGACAGAAGGTAGTGAAAGAATGTGAGAAGAAAGAAGTAAACACCAGTTGCAAGAAGATGGAATGCATAGTTGTTAGCTAAAAGGGCTAAAAGACAAGGATGTGTCTTCTCATTGGATGAGGCCATTCTGAGAGAATTACAAGTCTTACCAACATAAGATATGCAAATGTCACAGTGTTGATAGCACACATATATAAAGGAAACTCCAAGAACTCCGACAGAAGGTAGTGAAAGAATGTGAGAAGAAAGAAGTAAACACCAGTTGCAAGAAGATGGAATGCATAGTTGTTAGCTCAAAGGGCTAAAAGACAAGGATGTGTCTTCTCATTGGATGAGGCCATTCTGAGAGAATTACAAGTCTTAACAACATAAGATATGCAAATGGCACAGTGTTGATAGCACACATATATAAAGGAAACTCCAAGAACTCCGACAGAAGGTAGTGAAAGAATGTGAGAAGAAAGAAGTAAACACCAGTTGCAAGAAGATGGAATGCATAGTTGTTAGCTAAAAGGGCTAAAAGACAAGGATGTGTCTTCTCATTGGATGAGGCCATTCTGAGAGAATTACAAGTCTTACCAACATAAGATATGCAAATGTCACAGTGTTGATAGCACACATATATAAAGGAAACTCCAAGAACTCCGACAGAAGGTAGTGAAAGAATGTGAGAAGAAAGAAGTAAACATCAGTTGCAAGAAGATGGAATGCATAGTTGTTAGCTAAAAGGGCTAAAAGACAAGGATGTGCCTTCTCATTGGATGAGGCCATTCTGAGAGAATTACAAGTCTTAACAACATAAGATATGCAAATGTCACAGTGTTGATAGCAGACATATATAAAGGAAACTCCAAGAACTCCGACAGAAGGTAGTGAAAGAATGTGAGAAGAAAGAACTAAACATCATTGCAAGAAGATGGAATGCATAGTTGTTAGCTAAAAGGGCTAAAAGACAAGGATGTGTCTTCTCATTGGATGAGGCCATTCTGAGAGAATTACAAGTCTTAACAACATAAGATATGCAAATGGCACAGTGTTGATAGCAGACATATGTAAAGGAAACTACAAGAATTCCGACAGAAGGTAGTGAAAGAATGTGAGAAGAAAGAACTGAACATCAGTTGCAAGAAGATGGAATGCATAGTTGTTAGCTCAAAGGGCTAAAAGACAAGGATGTGTCTTCTCATTGGATGAGGCCATTCTGAGAGAATTACAAGTCTTACCAACATAAGATATGCAAATGTCACAGTGTTGATAGCACACATATATAAAGGAAACTCCAAGAACTCCGACAGAAGGTAGTGAAAGAATGTGAGAAGAAAGAAGTAAACATCAGTTGCAAGAAGATGGAATGCATAGTTGTTAGCTAAAAGGGCTAAAAGACAAGGATGTGCCTTCTCATTGGATGAGGCCAATCTGAGAGAATTACAAGTCTTAACAACATAAGATATGCAAATGTCACAGTGTTGATAGCAGACATATGTAAAGGAAACTCCAAGAACTCCGACAGAAGGTAGTGAAAGAATGTGAGAAGAAAGAACTGAACATCAGTTGCAAGAAGATGGAATGCATAGTTGTTAGCTAAAAGGGCTAAAAGACAAGGATGTGTCTTCTCATTGGATGAGGCCATTCTGGGAGAATTACAAGTCTTAACAACATAAGATATGCAAATGGCACAGTGTTGATAGCACACATATATAAAGGAAACTCCAAGAACTCCGACAGAAGGTAGTGAAAGAATGTGAGAAGAAAGAAGTAAACACCAGTTGCAAGAAGATGGAATGCATAGTTGTTAGCTAAAAGGGCTAAAAGACAAGGATGTGTCTTCTCATTGGATGAGGCCATTCTGAGAGAATTACAAGTCTTACCAACATAAGATATGCAAATGTCACAGTGTTGATAGCACACATATATAAAGGAAACTCCAAGAACTCCGACAGAAGGTAGTGAAAGAATGTGAGAAGAAAGAAGTAAACACCAGTTGCAAGAAGATGGAATGCATAGTTGTTAGCTCAAAGGGCTAAAAGACAAGGATGTGTCTTCTCATTGGATGAGGCCATTCTGAGAGAATTACAAGTCTTAACAACATAAGATATGCAAATGGCACAGTGTTGATAGCACACATATATAAAGGAAACTCCAAGAACTCCGACAGAAGGTAGTGAAAGAATGTGAGAAGAAAGAAGTAAACACCAGTTGCAAGAAGATGGAATGCATAGTTGTTAGCTAAAAGGGCTAAAAGACAAGGATGTGTCTTCTCATTGGATGAGGCCATTCTGAGAGAATTACAAGTCTTACCAACATAAGATATGCAAATGTCACAGTGTTGATAGCACACATATATAAAGGAAACTCCAAGAACTCCGACAGAAGGTAGTGAAAGAATGTGAGAAGAAAGAAGTAAACATCAGTTGCAAGAAGATGGAATGCATAGTTGTTAGCTAAAAGGGCTAAAAGACAAGGATGTGCCTTCTCATTGGATGAGGCCAATCTGAGAGAATTACAAGTCTTAACAACATAAGATATGCAAATGTCACAGTGTTGATAGCAGACATATGTAAAGGAAACTCCAAGAACTCCGACAGAAGGTAGTGAAAGAATGTGAGAAGAAAGAAGTAAACATCAGCTGCAAGAAGATGGAATGCATAGTTGTTAGCTAAAAGGGCTAAAAGACAAGGATGTGTCTTCTCATTGGATGTGGCCATTCTGAGAGAATTACAAGTCTTAACAACATAAGATATGCAAATGTCACAGTGTTGATAGCAGACATATATAAAGGAAACTCCAAGAACTCCGACAGAAGGTAGTGAAAGAATGTGAGAAGAAAGAAGTAAACATCAGCTGCAAGAAGATGGAATGCATAGTTGTTAGCTAAAAGGGCTAAAAGACAAGGATGTGTCTTCTCATTGGATGTGGCCATTCTGAGAGAATTACAAGTCTTAACAACATAAGATATGCAAATGTCACAGTGTTGATAGCAGACATATATAAAGGAAACTCCAAGAACTCCGACAGAAGGTAGTGAAAGAATGTGAGAAGAAAGAACTAAACATCATTGCAAGAAGATGGAATGCATAGTTGTTAGCTAAAAGGGCTAAAAGACAAGGATGTGTCTTCTCATTGGATGAGGCCATTCTGAGAGAATTACAAGTCTTAACAACATAAGATATGCAAATGTCACAGTGTTGATAGCAGACATATGTAAAGGAAACTACAAGAAGTCCGACAGAAGGTAGTGAAAGAATGTGAGAAGAAAGAACTGAACATCAGTTGCAAGAAGATGGAATGCATCGTTGTTAGCTCAAAGGGCTAAAAGACAAGGATGTGTCTTCTCATTGGATGAGGCCATTCTGAGAGAATTACAAGTCTTACCAACATAAGATATGCAAATGTCACAGTGTTGATAGCAGACATATATAAAGGAAACTCCAAGAACTCCGACAGAAGGTAGTGAAAGAATGTGAGAAGAAAGAAGTAAACATCAGCTGCAAGAAGATGGAATGCATAGTTGTTAGCTAAAAGGGCTAAAAGACAAGGATGTGTCTTCTCATTGGATGAGGCCATTCTGAGAGAATTACAAGTCTTAACAACATAAGATATGCAAATGTCACAGTGTTGATAGCAGACAAATGTAAAGGAAACTCCAAGAACTCCGACAGAAGGTATTGAAAGAATGTGAGAAGAAAGAAGTAAACATCAGTTGCAAGAAGATGGAATGCATAGTTGTTAGCTAAAAGGGCTAAAAGACAAGGATGTGTCTTCTCATTGGATGAGGCCATTCTGAGAGAATTACAAGTCTTACCAACATAAGATATGCAAATGTCACAGTGTTGATAGCAGACATATATAAAGGAAACTCCAAGAACTCCGACAGAAGGTAGTGAAAGAATGTGAGAAGAAAGAAGTAAACATCAGCTGCAAGAAGATGGAATGCATAGTTGTTAGCTAAAAGGGCTAAAAGACAAGGATGTGTCTTCTCATTGGATGAGGCCATTCTGAGAGAATTACAAGTCTTAACAACATAAGATATGCAAATGTCACAGTGTTGATAGCAGACATATATAAAGGAAACTCCACGAACTCCGACAGAAGGTAGTGAAAGAATGTGAGAAGAAAGAACTAAACATCATTGCAAGAAGATGGAATGCATAGTTGTTAGCTAAAAGGGCTAAAAGACAAGGATGTGTCTTCTCATTGGATGAGGCCATTCGGAGAGAATTACAAGTCTTAACAACATAAGATATGCAAATGGCACAGTGTTGATAGCAGACATATGTAAAGGAAACTACAAGAATTCCGACAGAAGGTAGTGAAAGAATGTGAGAAGAAAGAACTGAACATCAGTTGCAAGAAGATGGAATGCATAGTTGTTAGCTCAAAGGGCTAAAAGACAAGGATGTGTCTTCTCATTGGATGAGGCCATTCTGAGAGAATTACAAGTCTTACCAACATAAGATATGCAAATGTCACAGTGTTGATAGCACACATATATAAAGGAAACTCCAAGAACTCCGACAGAAGGTAGTGAAAGAATGTGAGAAGAAAGAAGTAAACATCAGTGGCAAGAAGATGGAATGCATAGTTGTTAGCTAAAAGGGCTAAAAGACAAGGATGTGTCTTCTCATTGGATGAGGCCATTCTGAGAGAATTACAAGTCTTACCAACATAAGATATGCAAATGGCACAGTGTTGATAGCAGACATATATAAAGGAAACTCCAAGAACTCCGACAGAAGGTAGTGAAAGAATGTGAGAAGAAAGAACTAAACATCATTGCAAGAAGATGGAATGCATAGTTGTTAGCTAAAAGGGCTAAAAGACAAGGATGTGTCTTCTCATTGGATGAGGCCATTCTGAGAGAATTACAAGTCTTAACAACATAAGATATGCAAATGGCACAGTGTTGATAGCAGACATATGTAAAGGAAACTACAAGAATTCCGACAGAAGGTAGTGAAAGAATGTGAGAAGAAAGAACTGAACATCAGTTGCAAGAAGATGGAATGCATAGTTGTTAGCTCAAAGGGCTAAAAGACAAGGATGTGTCTTCTCATTGGATGAGGCCATTCTGAGAGAATTACAAGTCTTACCAACATAAGATATGCAAATGTCACAGTGTTGATAGCACACATATATAAAGGAAACTCCAAGAACTCCGACAGAAGGTAGTGAAAGAATGTGAGAAGAAAGAAGTAAACATCAGTTGCAAGAAGATGGAATGCATAGTTGTTAGCTAAAAGGGCTAAAAGACAAGGATGTGCCTTCTCATTGGATGAGGCCAATCTGAGAGAATTACAAGTCTTAACAACATAAGATATGCAAATGTCACAGTGTTGATAGCAGACATATGTAAAGGAAACTCCAAGAACTCCGACAGAAGGTAGTGAAAGAATGTGAGAAGAAAGAACTGAACATCAGTTGCAAGAAGATGGAATGCATAGTTGTTAGCTCAAAGGGCTAAAAGACAAGGATGTGTCTTCTCATTGGATGAGGCCATTCTGAGAGAATTACAAGTCTTACCAACATAAGATATGCAAATGTCACAGTGTTGATAGCACACATATATAAAGGAAACTCCAAGAACTCCGACAGAAGGTAGTGAAAGAATGTGAGAAGAAAGAAGTAAACATCAGTTGCAAGAAGATGGAATGCATAGTTGTTAGCTAAAAGGGCTAAAAGACAAGGATGTGTCTTCTCATTGGATGAGGCCATTCTGAGAGAATTACAAGTCTTAACAACATAAGATATGCAAATGTCACAGTGTTGATAGCAGACATATATAAAGGAAACTCCAAGAACTCCGACAGAAGGTAGTGAAAGAATGTGAGAAGAAAGAAGTAAACATCAGCTGCAAGAAGATGGAATGCATAGTTGTTAGCTAAAAGGGCTAAAAGACAAGGATGTGTCTTCTCATTGGATGAGGCCATTCTGAGAGAATTACAAGTCTTAACAACATAAGATATGCAAATGTCACAGTGTTGATAGCAGACATATATAAAGGAAACTCCAAGAACTCCGACAGAAGGTAGTGAAAGAATGTGAGAAGAAAGAAGTAAACATCAGCTGCAAGAAGATGGAATGCATAGTTGTTAGCTAAAAGGGCTAAAAGACAAGGATGTGTCTTCTCATTGGATGAGGCCATTCTGAGAGAATTACAAGTCTTACCAACATAAGATATGCAAATGTCACAGTGTTGATAGCAGACATATATAAAGGAAACTCCAAGAACTCCGACAGAAGGTAGTGAAAGAATGTGAGAAGAAAGAAGTAAACATCAGTTGCAAGAAGATGGAATGCATAGTTGTTAGCTAAAAGGGCTAAAAGACAAGGATGTGTCTTCTCATTGGATGAGGCCAATCTAAGAGAATTACAAGTCTTAACAACATAAGATATGCAAATGTCACAGTGTTGATAGCAGACATATATAAAGGAAACTCCAAAAACTCCGACAGAAGGTAGTGAAAGAATGTGAGAAGAAAGAACTAAACATCATTGCAAGAAGATGGAATGCATAGTTGTTAGCTAAAAGGGCTAAAAAACAAGGATGTGTCTTCTCATTGGATGAGGCCATTCTGAGAGAATTACAAGTCTTAACAACATAAGATATGCAAATGGCACAGTGTTGATAGCAGACATATGTAAAGGAAACTACAAGAAGTCCGACAGAAGGTAGTGAAAGAATGTGAGAAGAAAGAACTGAACATCAGTTGCAAGAAGATGGAATGCATAGTTGTTAGCTAAAAGGGCTAAAAGACAAGGATGTGTCTTCTCATTGGATGAGGCCATTCTGAGAGAATTACAAGTCTTACCAACATAAGATATGCAAATGTCACAGTGTTGATAGCACACATATATAAAGGAAACTACAAGAACTCCGACAGAAGGTAGTGAAAGAATGTGAGAAGAAAGAAGTAAACATCAGTTGCAAGAAGATGGAATGCATAGTTGTTAGCTAAAAGGGCTAAAAGACAAGGATGTGCCTTCTCATTGGATGAGGCCAATCTGAGAGAATTACAAGTCTTAACAACATAAGATATGCAAATGTCACAGTGTTGATAGCAGACATATGTAAAGGAAACTCCAAGAACTCCGACAGAAGGTAGTGAAAGAATGTGAGAAGAAAGAACTGAACATCAGTTGCAAGAAGATGGAATGCATAGTTGTTAGCTCAAAGGGCTAAAAGACAAGGATGTGTCTTCTCATTGGATGAGGCCATTCTGAGAGAATTACAAGTCTTACCAACATAAGATATGCAAATGTCACAGTGTTGATAGCACACATATATAAAGGAAACTCCAAGAACTCCAACAGAAGGTAGTGAAAGAATGTGAGAAGAAAGAAGTAAACATCAGTTGCAAGAAGATGGAATGCATAGTTGTTAGCTAAAAGGGCTAAAAGACAAGGATGTGTCTTCTCATTGGATGAGGCCATTCTGAGAGAATTACAAGTCTTAACAACATAAGATATGCAAATGTCACAGTGTTGATAGCAGACATATATAAAGGAAACTCCAAGAACTCCGACAGAAGGTAGTGAAAGAATGTGAGAAGAAAGAAGTAAACATCAGTTGCAAGAAGATGGAATGCATAGTTGTTAGCTAAAAGGGCTAAAAGACAAGGATGTGTCTTCTCATTGGATGAGGCCATTCTGAGAGAATTACAAGTCTTAACAACATAAGATATGCAAATGTCACAGTGTTGATAGCAGACATATATAAAGGAAACTCCAAGAACTCCGACAGAAGGTAGTGAAAGAATGTGAGAAGAAAGAACTAAACATCAGTTGCAAGAAGATGGAATGCATAGTTGTTAGCTAAAAGGGCTAAAAGACAAGGATGTGTCTTCTCATTGGATGAGGCCATTCTGAGAGAATTACAAGTCTTAACAACATAAGATATGCAAATGTCACAGTGTTGATAGCAGACATATATAAAGGAAACTCCAAGAACTCCGACAGAAGGTAGTGAAAGATTGTGAGAAGAAAGAAGTAAACATCAGTTGCAAGAAGATGGAATGCATAGTTGTTAGCTAAAAGGGCTAAAAGACAAGGATGTGTCTTCTCATTGGATGAGGCCATTCTGAGAGAATTACAAGTCTTAACAACATAACATAGGCAAATGTCAACGTGTTGATAACAGATATATATAAAGGAAACTCCAAGAACTCCGACAGAAGGTAGTGAAAGAATGTGAGAAGAAAGAAGTAAACATCAGTTGCAAGAAGATGGAATGCATAGTTGTTAGCTAAAAGGGCTAAAAGACAAGGATGTGTCTTCTCATTGGATGAGGCCATTCTGAGAGAATTACAAGTCTTAACAACATAAGATATGCAAATGTCACAGTGTTGATAGCAGACATATGTAAAGGAAACTCCAAGAACTCCGACAGAAGGTAGTGAAAGAATGTGAGAAGAAAGAAGTAAACATCAGTTGCAAGAAGATGGAATGCATAGTTGTTAGCTCAAAGGGCTAAAAGACAAGGATGTGTCTTTTCATTGGATGAGGCCATTCTGAGAGAATTACAAGTCTTAACAACATAACATAGGCAAATGTCAACGTGTTGATAACAGATATATATAAAGGAAACTCCAAGAACTCCGACAGAAGGTAGTGAAAGAATGTGAGAAGAAAGAAGTAAACATCAGTTGCAAGAAGATGGAATGCATAGTTGTTAGCTAAAAGGGCTAAAAGACAAGGATGTGTCTTCTCATTGGATGAGGCCATTCTGAGAGAATTACAAGTCTTAACAACATAAGATATGCAAATGTCACAGTGTTGATAGCAGACATATGTAAAGGAAACTCCAAGAACTCCGACAGAAGGTAGTGAAAGAATGTGAGAAGAAAGAAGTAAACATCAGCTGCAAGAAGATGGAATGCATAGTTGTTAGCTAAAAGGGCTAAAAGACAAGGATGTGTCTTCTCATTGGATGAGGCCATTCTGAGAGAATTACAAGTCTTACCAACATAAGATATGCAAATGTCACAGTGTTGATAGCAGACATATATAAAGGAAACTCCAAGAACTCCGACAGAAGGTAGTGAAAGAATGTGAGAAGAAAGAAGTAAACATCAGTTGCAAGAAGATGGAATGCATAGTTGTTAGCTAAAAGGGCTAAAAGACAAGGATGTGTCTTCTCATTGGATGAGGCCATTCTAAGAGAATTACAAGTCTTAACAACATAAGATATGCAAATGTCACAGTGTTGATAGCAGACATATATAAAGGAAACTCCAAAAACTCCGACAGAAGGTAGTGAAAGAATGTGAGAAGAAAGAACTAAACATCATTGCAAGAAGATGGAATGCATAGTTGTTAGCTAAAAGGGCTAAAAAACAAGGATGTGTCTTCTCATTGGATGAGGCCATTCTGAGAGAATTACAAGTCTTAACAACATAAGATATGCAAATGGCACAGTGTTGATAGCAGACATATGTAAAGGAAACTACAAGAAGTCCGACAGAAGGTAGTGAAAGAATGTGAGAAGAAAGAACTGAACATCAGTTGCAAGAAGATGGAATGCATAGTTGTTAGCTAAAAGGGCTAAAAGACAAGGATGTGTCTTCTCATTGGATGAGGCCATTCTGAGAGAATTACAAGTCTTACCAACATAAGATATGCAAATGTCACAGTGTTGATAGCACACATATATAAAGGAAACTACAAGAACTCCGACAGAAGGTAGTGAAAGAATGTGAGAAGAAAGAAGTAAACATCAGTTGCAAGAAGATGGAATGCATAGTTGTTAGCTAAAAGGGCTAAAAGACAAGGATGTGCCTTCTCATTGGATGAGGCCAATCTGAGAGAATTACAAGTCTTAACAACATAAGATATGCAAATGTCACAGTGTTGATAGCAGACATATGTAAAGGAAACTCCAAGAACTCCGACAGAAGGTAGTGAAAGAATGTGAGAAGAAAGAACTGAACATCAGTTGCAAGAAGATGGAATGCATAGTTGTTAGCTCAAAGGGCTAAAAGACAAGGATGTGTCTTCTCATTGGATGAGGACATTCTGAGAGAATTACAAGTCTTACCAACATAAGATATGCAAATGTCACAGTGTTGATAGCACACATATATAAAGGAAACTCCAAGAACTCCGACAGAAGGTAGTGAAAGAATGTGAGAAGAAAGAAGTAAACATCAGTTGCAAGAAGATGGAATGCATAGTTGTTAGCTAAAAGGGCTAAAAGACAAGGATGTGTCTTCTCATTGGATGAGGCCATTCTGAGAGAATTACAAGTCTTAACAACATAAGATATGCAAATGTCACAGTGTTGATAGCAGACATATATAAAGGAAACTCCAAGAACTCCGACAGAAGGTAGTGAAAGAATGTGAGAAGAAAGAAGTAAACATCAGTTGCAAGAAGATGGAATGCATAGTTGTTAGCTAAAAGGGCTAAAAGACAAGGATGTGTCTTCTCATTGGATGAGGCCATTCTGAGAGAATTACAAGTCTTAACAACATAAGATATGCAAATGTCACAGTGTTGATAGCAGACATATATAAAGGAAACTCCAAGAACTCCGACAGAAGGTAGTGAAAGAATGTGAGAAGAAAGAACTAAACATCAGTTGCAAGAAGATGGAATGCATAGTTGTTAGCTAAAAGGGCTAAAAGACAAGGATGTGTCTTCTCATTGGATGAGGCCATTCTGAGAGAATTACAAGTCTTAACAACATAAGATATGCAAATGTCACAGTGTTGATAGCAGACATATATAAAGGAAACTCCAAGAACTCCGACAGAAGGTAGTGAAAGATTGTGAGAAGAAAGAAGTAAACATCAGTTGCAAGAAGATGGAATGCATAGTTGTTAGCTAAAAGGGCTAAAAGACAAGGATGTGTCTTCTCATTGGATGAGGCCATTCTGAGAGAATTACAAGTCTTAACAACATAACATAGGCAAATGTCAACGTGTTGATAACAGATATATATAAAGGAAACTCCAAGAACTCCGACAGAAGGTAGTGAAAGAATGTGAGAAGAAAGAAGTAAACATCAGTTGCAAGAAGATGGAATGCATAGTTGTTAGCTAAAAGGGCTAAAAGACAAGGATGTGTCTTCTCATTGGATGAGGCCATTCTGAGAGAATTACAAGTCTTAACAACATAAGATATGCAAATGTCACAGTGTTGATAGCAGACATATGTAAAGGAAACTCCAAGAACTCCGACAGAAGGTAGTGAAAGAATGTGAGAAGAAAGAAGTAAACATCAGTTGCAAGAAGATGGAATGCATAGTTGTTAGCTCAAAGGGCTAAAAGACAAGGATGTGTCTTTTCATTGGATGAGGCCATTCTGAGAGAATTACAAGTCTTAACAACATAAGATATGCAAATGTCACAGTGTTGATAGCAGACAAATGTAAAGGAAACTCCAAGAACTCCGACAGAAGGTAGTGAAAGAATGTGAGAAGAAAGAACTGAACATCAGTTGCAAGAAGATGGAATGCATAGTTGTTAGCTAAAAGGGCTAAAAGACAAGGATGTGTCTTCTCATTGGATGAGGCCATTCTGAGAGAATTACAAGTCTTAACAACATAAGATATGCAAATGTCACAGTGTTGATAGCAGACATATATAAAGGAAACTCCAAGAACTCCGACAGAAGGTAGTGAAAGAATGTGAGAAGAAAGAAGTAAACATCAGTTGCAAGAAGATGGAATGCATAGTTGTTAGCTAAAAGGGCTAAAAGACAAGGATGTGTCTTCTCATTGGATGAGGCCATTCTGAGAGAATTACAAGTCTTAACAACATAACATAGGCAAATGTCAACGTGTTGATAACAGATATATATAAAGGAAACTCCAAGAACTCCGACAGAAGGTAGTGAAAGAATGTGAGAAGAAAGAAGTAAACATCAGTTGCAAGAAGATGGAATGCATAGTTGTTAGCTAAAAGGGCTAAAAGACAAGGATGTGTCTTCTCATTGGATGAGGCCATTCTGAGAGAATTACAAGTCTTAACAACATAAGATATGCAAATGTCACAGTGTTGATAGCAGACATATGTAAAGGAAACTCCAAGAACTCCGACAGAAGGTAGTGAAAGAATGTGAGAAGAAAGAAGTAAACATCAGTTGCAAGAAGATGGAATGCATAGTTGTTAGCTCAAAGGGCTAAAAGACAAGGATGTGTCTTTTCATTGGATGAGGCCATTCTGAGAGAATTACAAGTCTTAACAACATAAGATATGCAAATGTCACAGTGTTGATAGCAGACAAATGTAAAGGAAACTCCAAGAACTCCGACAGAAGGTAGTGAAAGAATGTGAGAAGAAAGAACTGAACATCAGTTGCAAGAAGATGGAATGCATAGTTGTTAGCTAAAAGGGCTAAAAGACAAGGATGTGTCTTCTCATTGGATGAGGCCATTCTGAGAGAATTACAAGTCTTAACAACATAAGATATGCAAATGTCACAGTGTTGATAGCAGACATATATAAAGGAAACTCCAAGAACTCCGACAGAAGGTAGTGAAAGAATGTGAGAAGAAAGAAGTAAACATCAGTTGCAAGAAGATGGAATGCATAGTTGTTAGCTAAAAGGGCTAAAAGACAAGGATGTGTCTTCTCATTGGATGAGGCCATTCTGAGAGAATTACAAGTCTTAACAACATAAGATATGCAAATGTCACAGTGTTGATAGCAGACATATATAAAGGAAACTCCAAGAACTCCGACAGAAGGTAGTGAAAGAATGTGAGAAGAAAGAACTAAACATCAGTTGCAAGAAGATGGAATGCATAGTTGTTAGCTAAAAGGGCTAAAAGACAAGGATGTGTCTTCTCATTGGATGAGGCCATTCTGAGAGAATTACAAGTCTTAACAACATAAGATATGCAAATGTCACAGTGTTGATAGCAGACATATGTAAAGGAAACTCCAAGAAATCCGACAGAAGGTAGTGAAAGAATGTGAGAAAAAGAAGTAAACATCAGCTGCAAGAAGATGGAATGCATAGTTGTTAGCTAAAAGGGCTAAAAGACAAGGATGTGTCTTCTCATTGGATGAGGCCATTCTGAGAGAATTACAAGTCTTAAAAACATAAGATATGCAAATGTCACAGTGTTGATAGCAGACATATATAAAGGAAACTCCAAGAACTCCGACAGAAGGTAGTGAAAGAATGTGAGAAAAAAGAAGTAAACATCAGCTGCAAGAAGATGGAATGCATAGTTGTTAGCTAAAAGGGCTAAAAGACAAGGATGTGCCTTCTCATTGGATGAGGCCAATCTGAGAGAATTACAAGTCTTAACAACATAAGATATGCAAATGTCACAGTGTTGATAGCAGACATATATAAAGGAAACTCCAAGAACTCCGACAGAAGGTAGTGAAAGAATGTGAGAAGAAAGAAGTAAACATCAGTTGCAAGAAGATGGAATGCATAGTTGTTAGCTAAAAGGGCTAAAAGACAAGGATGTGTCTTCTCATTGGATGAGGCCATTCTGAGAGAATTACAAGTCTTAACAACATAAGATATGCAAATGTCACAGTGT
Source organism: Acanthosepion esculentum (assembly GCA_964036315.1). Taxonomy (NCBI): domain Eukaryota; kingdom Metazoa; phylum Mollusca; class Cephalopoda; order Sepiida; family Sepiidae; genus Acanthosepion; species Acanthosepion esculentum. The sequence continues at coordinate 3,675,981 of OZ038502.1, read as the reverse complement.
TGATAGCAGACATATGTAAAGGAAACTCCAAGAACTCCGACAGAAGGTAGTGAAAGAATGTGAGAAGAAAGAACTGAACATCAGTTGCAAGAAGATGGAATGCATAGTTGTTAGCTCAAAGGGCTAAAAGACAAGGATGTGTCTTCTCATTGGATGAGGCCATTCTGAGAGAATTACAAGTCTTACCAACATAAGATATGCAAATGTCACAGTGTTGATAGCACACATATATAAAGGAAACTCCAAGAACTCCGACAGAAGGTAGTGAAAGAATGTGAGAAGAAAGAAGTAAACATCAGTAGCAAGAAGATGGAATGCATAGTTGTTAGCTAAAAGAGCTAAAAGACAAGAATGTGTCTTCTCATTGGATGAGGCCATTCTGAGAGAATTACAAGTCTTACCAACATAAGATATGCAAATGTCACAGTGTTGATAGCAGACATATATAAAGCAAACTCCAAGAACTCCGACAGAAGGTAGTGAAAGAATGTGAGAAAAAAGAAGTAAACATCAGCTGCAAGAAGATGGAATGCATAGTTGTTAGCTAAAAGGGCTAAAAGACAAGGATGTGTCTTCTCATTGGATGAGGCCATTCTGAGAGAATTACAAGTCTTAACAACATAAGATATGCAAATGTCACAGTGTTGATAGCAGACATATATAAAGGAAACTCCAAGAACTCCGACAGAAGGTAGTGAAAGAATGTGAGAAAAAAGAAGTAAAAATCAGCTGCAAGAAGATGGAATGCATAGTTGTTAGCTAAAAGGGCTAAAAGACAAGGATGTGTCTTCTCATTGGATGAGGCCATTCTGAGAGAATTACAAGTCTTAACAACATAAGATATGCAAATGTCACAGTGTTGATAGCAGACATATATAAAGGAAACTCCAAGAACTCCGACAGAAGGTAGTGAAAGAATGTGAGAAGGAAGAAGTAAACATCAGCTGCAAGAAGATGGAATGCATAGTTGTTAGCTAAAAGGGCTAAAAGACAAGGATGTGTCTTCTCATTGGATGAGGCCATTCTGAGAGAATTACAAGTCTTAACAACATAAGATATGCAAATGTCACAGTGTTGATAGCAGACATATATAAAGGAAACTCCAAGAACTCCGACAGAAGGTAGTGAAAGAATGTGAGAAGAAAGAAGTAAACATCAGCTGCAAGAAGATGGAATGCATAGTTGTTAGCTAAAAGGGCTAAAAGACAAGGATGTGTCTTCTCATTGGATGAGGCCATTCTGAGAGAATTACAAGTCTTAACAACATAAGATATGCAAATGTCACAGTGTTGATAGCACACATATATAAAGGAAACTCCAAGAACTCCGACAGAAGGTAGTGAAAGAATGTGAGAAGAAAGAAGTAAACATCAGTTGCAAGAAGATGGAATGCATAGTTGTTAGCTAAAAGGGCTAAAAGACAAGGATGTGTCTTCTCATTGGATGAGGCCATTCTAAGAGAATTACAAGTCTTAACAACATAAGATATGCAAATGTCACAGTGTTGATAGCAGACATATATAAAGGAAACTCCAAGAACTCCGACAGAAGGTAGTGAAAGAATGTGAGAAGAAAGAAGTAAACATCTGTTGCAAGAAGATGGAATGCATAGTTGTTAGCTAAAAGGGCTAAAAGACAAGGATGTGTCTTCTCATTGGATGAGGCCATTCTGAGAGAATTACAAGTCTTAACAACATAAGATATGCAAATGTCACAGTGTTGATAGCAGACATATATAAAGGAAACTCCAAGAACTCCGACAGAAGGCAGTGAAAGAATGTGAGAAGAAAGAAGTAAACATCAGTTGCAAGAAGATGGAATGCATAGTTGTTAGCTAAAAGGGCTAAAAGACAAGGATGTGTCTTCTCATTGGATGAGGCCATTCTGAGAGAATTACAAGTCTTAACAACATAAGATATGCAAATGTCACAGTGTTGATAGCAGACAAATGTAAAGGAAACTCCAAGAACTCCGACAGAAGGTATTGAAAGAATGTGAGAAGAAAGAAGTAAACATCAGTTGCAAGAAGATGGAATGCATAGTTGTTAGCTAAAAGGGCTAAAAGACAAGGATGTGTCTTCTCATTGGATGAGGCCATTCTGAGAGAATTACAAGTCTTACCAACATAAGATATGCAAATGTCACAGTGTTGATAGCAGACATATATAAAGGAAACTCCAAGAACTCCGACAGAAGGTAGTGAAAGAATGTGAGAAGAAAGAAGTAAACATCAGCTGCAAGAAGATGGAATGCATAGTTGTTAGCTCAAAGGGCTAAAAGACAAGGATGTGTCTTCTCATTGGATGAGGCCATTCTGAGAGAATTACAAGTCTTACCAACATAAGATATGCAAATGTCACAGTGTTGATAGCACACATATATAAAGGAAACTCCAAGAACTCCGACAGAAGGTAGTGAAAGAATGTGAGAAGAAAGAAGTAAACATCAGTTGCAAGAAGATGGAATGCATAGTTGTTAGCTAAAAGAGCTAAAAGACAAGGATGTGTCTTCTCATTGGATGAGGCCATTCTGAGAGAATTACAAGTCTTAACAACATAAGATATGCAAATGTCACAGTGTTGATAGCAGACATATATAAAGGAAACTCCAAGAACTCCGACAGAAGGTAGTGAAAGAATGTGAGAAAAAAGAAGTAAACATCAGCTGCAAGAAGATGGAATGCATAGTTGTTAGCTAAAAGGGCTAAAAGACAAGGATGTGTCTTCTCATTGGATGAGGCCATTCTGAGAGAATTACAAGTCTTACCAACATAAGATATGCAAATGTCACAGTGTTGATAGCAGACATATATAAAGGAAACTCCAAGAACTCCGACAGAAGGTAGTGAAAGAATGTGAGAAGAAAGAACTAAACATCAGTTGCAAGAAGATGGAATGCATAGTTGTTAGCTCAAAGGGCTAAAAGACAAAGATGTGCCTTCTCATTGGATGAGGCCATTCTGAGAGAATTACAAGTCTTAACAACATAAGATATGCAAATGTCACAGTGTTGATAGCAGACATATATAAAGGAAACTCCAAGAACTCCGACAGAAGGTAGTGAAAGAATGTGAGAAGAAAGAAGTAAACATCAGTTGCAAGAAGATGGAATGCATAGTTGTTAGCTCAAAGGGCTAAAAGACAAAGATGTGCCTTCTCATTGGATGAGGCCATTCTGAGAGAATTACAAGTCTTAACAACATAAGATATGCAAATGTCACAGTGTTGATAGCAGACATATATAAAGGAAACTCCAAGAACTCCGACAGAAGGTAGTGAAAGAATGTGAGAAGAAAGAAGTAAACATCAGCTGCAAGAAGATGGAATGCATAGTTGTTAGCTAAAAGGGCTAAAAGACAAGGATGTGTCTTCTCATTGGATGAGGCCATTCTGAGAGAATTACAAGTCTTAACAACATAAGATATGCAAATGTCACAGTGTTGATAGCACACATATATAAAGGAAACTCCAAGAACTCCGACAGAAGGTAGTGAAAGAATGTGAGAAGAAAGAAGTAAACATCAGTTGCAAGAAGATGGAATGCATAGTTGTTAGCTAAAAGGGCTAAAAGACAAGGATGTGTCTTCTCATTGGATGAGGCCATTCTAAGAGAATTACAAGTCTTAACAACATAAGATATGCAAATGTCACAGTGTTGATAGCAGACATATATAAAGGAAACTCCAAGAACTCCGACAGAAGGTAGTGAAAGAATGTGAGAAGAAAGAAGTAAACATCTGTTGCAAGAAGATGGAATGCATAGTTGTTAGCTAAAAGGGCTAAAAGACAAGGATGTGTCTTCTCATTGGATGAGGCCATTCTGAGAGAATTACAAGTCTTAACAACATAAGATATGCAAATGTCACAGTGTTGATAGCAGACATATATAAAGGAAACTCCAAGAACTCCGACAGAAGGCAGTGAAAGAATGTGAGAAGAAAGAAGTAAACATCAGTTGCAAGAAGATGGAATGCATAGTTGTTAGCTAAAAGGGCTAAAAGACAAGGATGTGTCTTCTCATTGGATGAGGCCATTCTGAGAGAATTACAAGTCTTAACAACATAAGATATGCAAATGTCACAGTGTTGATAGCAGACAAATGTAAAGGAAACTCCAAGAACTCCGACAGAAGGTATTGAAAGAATGTTAGAAGAAAGAAGTAAACATCAGTTGCAAGAAGATGGAATGCATAGTTGTTAGCTAAAAGGGCTAAAAGACAAGGATGTGTCTTCTCATTGGATGAGGCCATTCTGAGAGAATTACAAGTCTTACCAACATAAGATATGCAAATGTCACAGTGTTGATAGCAGACATATATAAAGGAAACTCCAAGAACTCCGACAGAAGGTAGTGAAAGAATGTGAGAAGAAAGAAGTAAACATCAGCTGCAAGAAGATGGAATGCATAGTTGTTAGCTAAAAGGGCTAAAAGACAAGGATGTGTCTTCTCATTGGATGAGGCCATTCTGAGAGAATTACAAGTCTTAACAACATAAGATATGCAAATGTCACAGTGTTGATAGCAGACATATATAAAGGAAACTCCAAGAACTCCGACAGAAGGTAGTGAAAGAATGTGAGAAGAAAGAACTAAACATCATTGCAAGAAGATGGAATGCATAGTTGTTAGCTAAAAGGGCTAAAAGACAAGGATGTGTCTTCTCATTGGATGAGGCCATTCTGAGAGAATTACAAGTCTTAACAACATAAGATATGCAAATGGCACAGTGTTGATAGCAGACATATGTAAAGGAAACTACAAGAAGTCCGACAGAAGGTAGTGAAAGAATGTGAGAAGAAAGAACTGAACATCAGTTGCAAGAAGATGGAATGCATAGTTGTTAGCTCAAAGGGCTAAAAGACAAGGATGTGTCTTCTCATTGGATGAGGCCATTCTGAGAGAATTACAAGTCTTACCAACATAAGATATGCAAATGTCACAGTGTTGATAGCAGACATATATAAAGGTAACTCCAAGAACTCCGACAGAAGGTAGTGAAAGAATGTGAGAAGAAAGAAGTAAACATCAGCTGCAAGAAGATGGAATGCATAGTTGTTAGCTAAAAGGGCTAAAAGACAAGGATGTGTCTTCTCATTGGATGAGGCCATTCTGAGAGAATTACAAGTCTTAACAACATAAGATATGCAAATGTCACAGTGTTGATAGCAGACAAATGTAAAGGAAACTCCAAGAACTCTGACAGAAGGTAGTGAAAGAATGTGAGAAGAAAGAAGTAAACATCAGCTGCAAGAAGATGGAATGCATAGTTGTTAGCTAAAAGGGCTAAAAGACAAGGATGTGTCTTCTCATTGGATGAGGCCATTCTGAGAGAATTACAAGTCTTAACAACATAAGATATGCAAATGTCACAGTGTTGATAGCACACATATATAAAGGAAACTCCAAGAACTCCGACAGAAGGTAGTGAAAGAATGTGAGAAGAAAGAAGTAAACATCAGTTGCAAGAAGATGGAATGCATAGTTGTTAGCTAAAAGGGCTAAAAGACAAGGATGTGTCTTCTCATTGGATGAGGCCATTCTAAGAGAATTACAAGTCTTAACAACATAAGATATGCAAATGTCACAGTGTTGATAGCAGACATATATAAAGGAAACTCCAAGAACTCCGACAGAAGGTAGTGAAAGAATGTGAGAAGAAAGAAGTAAACATCTGTTGCAAGAAGATGGAATGCATAGTTGTTAGCTAAAAGGGCTAAAAGACAAGGATGTGTCTTCTCATTGGATGAGGCCATTCTGAGAGAATTACAAGTCTTAACAACATAAGATATGCAAATGTCACAGTGTTGATAGCAGACATATATAAAGGAAACTCCAAGAACTCCGACAGAGGGCAGTGAAAGAATGTGAGAAGAAAGAAGTAAACATCAGTTGCAAGAAGATGGAATGCATAGTTGTTAGCTAAAAGGGCTAAAAGACAAGGATGTGTCTTCTCATTGGATGAGGCCATTCTGAGAGAATTACAAGTCTTAACAACATAAGATATGCAAATGTCACAGTGTTGATAGCAGACAAATGTAAAGGAAACTCCAAGAACTCCGACAGAAGGTATTGAAAGAATGTGAGAAGAAAGAAGTAAACATCAGTTGCAAGAAGATGGAATGCATAGTTGTTAGCTAAAAGGGCTAAAAGACAAGGATGTGTCTTCTCATTGGATGAGGCCATTCTGAGAGAATTACAAGTCTTACCAACATAAGATATGCAAATGTCACAGTGTTGATAGCAGACATATATAAAGGAAACTCCAAGAACTCCGACAGAAGGTAGTGAAAGAATGTGAGAAGAAAGAAGTAAACATCAGCTGCAAGAAGATGGAATGCATAGTTGTTAGCTAAAAGGGCTAAAAGACAAGGATGTGTCTTCTCATTGGATGAGGCCATTCTGAGAGAATTACAAGTCTTAACAACATAAGATATGCAAATGTCACAGTGTTGATAGCAGACATATATAAAGGAAACTCCAAGAACTCCGACAGAAGGTAGTGAAAGAATGTGAGAAGAAAGAACTAAACATCATTGCAAGAAGATGGAATGCATAGTTGTTAGCTAAAAGGGCTAAAAGACAAGGATGTGTCTTCTCATTGGATGAGGCCATTCTGAGAGAATTACAAGTCTTAACAACATAAGATATGCAAATGGCACAGTGTTGATAGCAGACATATGTAAAGGAAACTACAAGAAGTCCGACAGAAGGTAGTGAAAGAATGTGAGAAGAAAGAACTGAACATCAGTTGCAAGAAGATGGAATGCATAGTTGTTAGCTCAAAGGGCTAAAAGACAAGGATGTGTCTTCTCATTGGATGGGGCCATTCTGAGAGAATTACAAGTCTTACCAACATAAGATATGCAAATGTCACAGTGTTGATAGCAGACATATATAAAGGTAACTCCAAGAACTCCGACAGAAGGTAGTGAAAGAATGTGAGAAGAAAGAAGTAAACATCAGCTGCAAGAAGATGGAATGCATAGTTGTTAGCTAAAAGGGCTAAAAGACAAGGATGTGTCTTCTCATTGGATGAGGCCATTCTGAGAGAATTACAAGTCTTAACAACATAAGATATGCAAATGTCACAGTGTTGATAGCAGACAAATGTAAAGGAAACTCCAAGAACTCCGACAGAAGGTATTGAAAGAATGTGAGAAGAAAGAAGTAAACATCAGTTGCAAGAAGATGGAATGCATAGTTGTTAGCTAAAAGGGCTAAAAGACAAGGATGTGTCTTCTCATTGGATGAGGCCATTCTGAGAGAATTACAAGTCTTACCAACATAAGATATGCAAATGTCACAGTGTTGATAGCACACATATATAAAGGAAACTCCAAGAACTCCGACAGAAGGTAGTGAAAGAATGTGAGAAGAAAGAAGTAAACATCAGTTGCAAGAAGATGGAATGCATAGTTGTTAGCTAAAAGGGCTAAAAGACAAGGATGTGTCTTCTCATTGGATGAGGCCATTCTGAGAGAATTACAAGTCTTAACAACATAAGATATGCAAATGTCACAGTGTTGATAGCAGACATATATAAAGGAAACTCCAAGAACTCCGACAGAAGGTAGTGAAAGAATGTGAGAAGAAAGAAGTAAACATCAGCTGCAAGAAGATGGAATGCATAGTTGTTAGCTAAAAGGGCTAAAAGACAAGGATGTGTCTTCTCATTGGATGAGGCCATTCTGAGAGAATTACAAGTCTTAACAACATAAGATATGCAAATGTCACAGTGTTGATAGCAGACATATATAAAGGAAACTCCAAGAACTCCGACAGAAGGTAGTGAAAGAATGTGAGAAGAAAGAAGTAAACATCAGCTGCAAGAAGATGGAATGCATAGTTGTTAGCTAAAAGGGCTAAAAGACAAGGATGTGTCTTCTCATTGGATGAGGCCATTCTGAGAGAATTACAAGTCTTACCAACATAAGATATGCAAATGTCACAGTGTTGATAGCAGACATATATAAAGGAAACTCCAAGAACTCCGACAGAAGGTAGTGAAAGAATGTGAGAAGAAAGAAGTAAACATCAGTTGCAAGAAGATGGAATGCATAGTTGTTAGCTAAAAGGGCTAAAAGACAAGGATGTGTCTTCTCATTGGATGAGGCCATTCTAAGAGAATTACAAGTCTTAACAACATAAGATATGCAAATGTCACAGTGTTGATAGCAGACATATATAAAGGAAACTCCAAGAACTCCGACAGAAGGTAGTGAAAGAATGAGAGAAGAAAGAACTGAACATCAGTTGCAAGAAGATGGAATGCATAGTTGTTAGCTAAAAGGGCTAAAAGACAAGGATGTGTCTTCTCATTGGATGAGGCCATTCTGAGAGAATTACAAGTCTTACCAACATAAGATATGCAAATGTCACAGTGTTGATAGCAGACATATATAAAGGAAACTCCAAGAACTCCGACAGAAGGTAGTGAAAGAATGTGAGAAGAAAGAACTAAACATCAGTTGCAAGAAGATGGAATGCATAGTTGTTAGCTAAAAGGGCTAAAAGACAAGGATGTGTCTTCTCATTGGATGAGGCCATTCTGAGAGAATTACAAGTCTTAACAACATAAGATATGCAAATGTCACAGTGTTGATAGCAGACATATATAAAGGAAACTCCAAGAACTCCGACAGAAGGTAGTGAAAGAATGTGAGAAGAAAGAAGTAAACATCAGTTGCAAGAAGATGGAATGCATAGTTGTTAGCTCAAAGGGCTAAAAGACAAAGATGTGCCTTCTCATTGGATGAGGCCATTCTGAGAGAATTACAAGTCTTAACAACATAAGATATGCAAATGTCACAGTGTTGATAGCAGACATATATAAAGGAAACTCCAAGAACTCCGACAGAAGGTTGTGAAAGAATGTGAGAAGAAAGAAGTAAACATCAGCTGCAAGAAGATGGAATGCATAGTTGTTAGCTAAAAGGGCTAAAAGACAAGGATGTGTCTTCTCATTGGATGAGGCCATTCTGAGAGAATTACAAGTCTTAACAACATAAGATATGCAAATGTCACAGTGTTGATAGCACACATATATAAAGGAAACTCCAAGAACTCCGACAGAAGGTAGTGAAAGAATGTGAGAAGAAAGAAGTAAACATCAGTTGCAAGAAGATGGAATGCATAGTTGTTAGCTAAAAGGGCTAAAAGACAAGGATGTGTCTTCTCATTGGATGAGGCCATTCTAAGAGAATTACAAGTCTTAACAACATAAGATATGCAAATGTCACAGTGTTGATAGCAGACATATATAAAGGAAACTGAAAGAACTCTGACAGAAGGTAGTGAAAGAATGTGAGAAGAAAGAAGTAAACATCTGTTGCAAGAAGATGGAATGCATAGTTGTTAGCTAAAAGGGCTAAAAGACAAGGATGTGTCTTCTCATTGGATGAGGCCATTCTGAGAGAATTACAAGTCTTAACAACATAAGATATGCAAATGTCACAGTGTTGATAGCAGACATATATAAAGGAAACTCCAAGAACTCCGACAGAAGGCAGTGAAAGAATGTGAGAAGAAAGAAGTAAACATCAGTTGCAAGAAGATGGAATGCATAGTTGTTAGCTAAAAGGGCTAAAAGACAAGGATGTGTCTTCTCATTGGATGAGGCCATTCTGAGAGAATTACAAGTCTTAACAACATAAGATATGCAAATGACACAGTGTTGATAGCAGACAAATGTAAAGGAAACTCCAAGAACTCCGACAGAAGGTATTGAAAGAATGTGAGAAGAAAGAAGTAAACATCAGTTGCAAGAAGATGGAATGCATAGTTGTTAGCTAAAAGGGCTAAAAGACAAGGATGTGTCTTCTCATTGGATGAGGCCATTCTGAGAGAATTACAAGTCTTACCAACATAAGATATGCAAATGTCACAGTGTTGATAGCAGACATATATAAAGGAAACTCCAAGAACTCCGACAGAAGGTAGTGAAAGAATGTGAGAAGAAAGAAGTAAACATCAGCTGCAAGAAGATGGAATGCATAGTTGTTAGCTAAAAGGGCTAAAAGACAAGGATGTGTCTTCTCATTGGATGAGGCCATTCTGAGAGAATTACAAGTCTTAACAACATAAGATATGCAAATGTCACAGTGTTGATAGCAGACATATATAAAGGAAACTCCAAGAACTCCGACAGAAGGTAGTGAAAGAATGTGAGAAGAAAGAACTAAACATCATTGCAAGAAGATGGAATGCATAGTTGTTAGCTAAAAGGGCTAAAAGACAAGGATGTGTCTTCTCATTGGATGAGGCCATTCTGAGAGAATTACAAGTCTTAACAACATAAGATATGCAAATGGCACAGTGTTGATAGCAGACATATGTAAAGGAAACTACAAGAAGTCCGACAGAAGGTAGTGAAAGAATGTGAGAAGAAAGAACTGAACATCAGTTGCAAGAAGATGGAATGCATAGTTGTTAGCTCAAAGGGCTAAAAGACAAGGATGTGTCTTCTCATTGGATGAGGCCATTCTGAGAGAATTACAAGTCTTACCAACATAAGATATGCAAATGTCACAGTGTTGATAGCAGACATATATAAAGGTAACTCCAAGAACTCTGACAGAAGGTAGTGAAAGAATGTGAGAAGAAAGAAGTAAACATCAGCTGCAAGAAGATGGAATGCATAGTTGTTAGCTAAAAGGGCTAAAAGACAAGGATGTGTCTTCTCATTGGATGAGGCCATTCTGAGAGAATTACAAGTCTTAACAACATAAGATATGCAAATGTCACAGTGTTGATAGCAGACAAATGTAAAGGAAACTCCAAGAACTCCGACAGAAGGTAGTGAAAGAATGTGAGAAGAAAGAAGTAAACATCAGCTGCAAGAAGATGGAATGCATAGTTGTTAGCTAAAAGGGCTAAAAGACAAGGATGTGTCTTCTCATTGGATGAGGCCATTCTGAGAGAATTACAAGTCTTAACAACATAAGATATGCAAATGTCACAGTGTTGATAGCACACATATATAAAGGAAACTCCAAGAACTCCGACAGAAGGTAGTGAAAGAATGTGAGAAGAAAGAAGTAAACATCAGTTGCAAGAAGATGGAATGCATAGTTGTTAGCTAAAAGGGCTAAAAGACAAGGATGTGTCTTCTCATTGGATGAGGCCATTCTGAGAGAATTACAAGTCTTAACAACATAAGATATGCAAATGGCACAGTGTTGATAGCAGACATATGTAAAGGAAACTACAAGAAGTCCGACAGAAGGTAGTGAAAGAATGTGAGAAGAAAGAACTGAACATCAGTTGCAAGAAGATGGAATGCATAGTTGTTAGCTCAAAGGGCTAAAAGACAAGGATGTGTCTTCTCATTGGATGAGGCCATTCTGAGAGAATTACAAGTCTTACCAACATAAGATATGCAAATGTCACAGTGTTGATAGCAGACATATATAAAGGTAACTCCAAGAACTCTGACAGAAGGTAGTGAAAGAATGTGAGAAGAAAGAAGTAAACATCAGCTGCAAGAAGATGGAATGCATAGTTGTTAGCTAAAAGGGCTAAAAGACAAGGATGTGTCTTCTCATTGGATGAGGCCATTCTGAGAGAATTACAAGTCTTAACAACATAAGATATGCAAATGTCACAGTGTTGATAGCAGACAAATGTAAAGGAAACTCCAAGAACTCCGACAGAAGGTAGTGAAAGAATGTGAGAAGAAAGAAGTAAACATCAGCTGCAAGAAGATGGAATGCATAGTTGTTAGCTAAAAGGGCTAAAAGACAAGGATGTGTCTTCTCATTGGATGAGGCCATTCTGAGAGAATTACAAGTCTTAACAACATAAGATATGCAAATGTCACAGTGTTGATAGCACACATATATAAAGGAAACTCCAAGAACTCCGACAGAAGGTAGTGAAAGAATGTGAGAAGAAAGAAGTAAACATCAGTTGCAAGAAGATGGAATGCATAGTTGTTAGCTAAAAGGGCTAAAAGACAAGGATGTGTCTTCTCATTGGATGAGGCCATTCTAAGAGAATTACAAGTCTTAACAACATAAGATATGCAAATGTCACAGTGTTGATAGCAGACATATATAAAGGAAACTCCAAGAACTCCGACAGAAGGTAGTGAAAGAATGTGAGAAGAAAGAAGTAAACATCTGTTGCAAGAAGATGGAATGCATAGTTGTTAGCTAAAAGGGCTAAAAGACAAGGATGTGTCTTCTCATTGGATGAGGCCATTCTGAGAGAATTACAAGTCTTAACAACATAAGATATGCAAATGTCACAGTGTTGATAGCAGACATATATAAAGGAAACTCCAAGAACTCCGACAGAAGGCAGTGAAAGAATGTGAGAAGAAAGAAGTAAACATCAGTTGCAAGAAGATGGAATGCATAGTTGTTAGCTAAAAGGGCTAAAAGACAAGGATGTGTCTTCTCATTGGATGAGGCCATTCTGAGAGAATTACAAGTCTTATCAACATAAGATATGCAAATGTCACAGTGTTGATAGCAGACAAATGTAAAGGAAACTCCAAGAACTCCGACAGAAGGTATTGAAAGAATGTGAGAAGAAAGAAGTAAACATCAGTTGCAAGAAGATGGAATGCATAGTTGTTAGCTAAAAGGGCTAAAAGACAAGGATGTGTCTTCTCATTGGATGAGGCCATTCTGAGAGAATTACAAGTCTTACCAACATAAGATATGCAAATGTCACAGTGTTGATAGCAGACATATATAAAGGAAACTCCAAGAACTCCGACAGAAGGTAGTGAAAGAATGTGAGAAGAAAGAAGTAAACATCAGCTGCAAGAAGATGGAATGCATAGTTGTTAGCTAAAAGGGCTAAAAGACAAGGATGTGTCTTCTCATTGGATGAGGCCATTCTGAGAGAATTACAAGTCTTAACAACATAAGATATGCAAATGTCACAGTGTTGATAGCAGACATATATAAAGGAAACTCCAAGAACTCCGACAGAAGGTAGTGAAAGAATGTGAGAAGAAAGAACTAAACATCATTGCAAGAAGATGGAATGCATAGTTGTTAGCTAAAAGGGCTAAAAGACAAGGATGTGTCTTCTCATTGGATGAGGCCATTCTGAGAGAATTACAAGTCTTAACAACATAAGATATGCAAATGGCACAGTGTTGATAGCAGACATATGTAAAGGAAACTACAAGAAGTCCGACAGAAGGTAGTGAAAGAATGTGAGAAGAAAGAACTGAACATCAGTTGCAAGAAGATGGAATGCATAGTTGTTAGCTCAAAGGGCTAAAAGACAAGGATGTGTCTTCTCATTGGATGAGGCCATTCTGAGAGAATTACAAGTCTTACCAACATAAGATATGCAAATGTCACAGTGTTGATAGCAGACATATATAAAGGTAACTCCAAGAACTCCGACAGAAGGTAGTGAAAGAATGTGAGAAGAAAGAAGTAAACATCAGCTGCAAGAAGATGGAATGCATAGTTGTTAGCTAAAAGGGCTAAAAGACAAGGATGTGTCTTCTCATTGGATGAGGCCATTCTGAGAGAATTACAAGTCTTAACAACATAAGATATGCAAATGTCACAGTGTTGATAGCAGACAAATGTAAAGGAAACTCCAAGAACTCCGACAGAATGTATTGAAAGAATGTGAGAAGAAAGAAGTAAACATCAGTTGCAAGAAGATGGAATGCATAGTTGTTAGCTAAAAGGGCTAAAAGACAAGGATGTGTCTTCTCATTGGATGAGGCCATTCTGAGAGAATTACAAGTCTTACCAACATAAGATATGCAAATGTCACAGTGTTGATAGCAGACATATATAAAGGAAACTCCAAGAACTCCGACAGAAGGTAGTGAAAGAATGTGAGAAGAAAGAAGTAAACATCAGCTGCAAGAAGATGGAATGCATAGTTGTTAGCTAAAAGGGCTAAAAGACAAGGATGTGTCTTCTCATTGGTGAGGCCATTCTGAGAGAATTACAAGTCTTAACAACATAAGATATGCAAATGTCACAGTGTTGATAGCAGACATATATAAAGGAAACTCCAAGAACTCCGACAGAAGGTAGTGAAAGAATGTGAGAAGAAAGAACTAAACATCATTGCAAGAAGATGGAATGCATAGTTGTTAGCTCAAAGGGCTAAAAGACAAGGATGTGTCTTCTCATTGGATGAGGCCATTCTGAGAGAATTACAAGTCTTACCAACATAAGATATGCAAATGTCACAGTGTTGATAGCACACATATATAAAGGAAACTCCAAGAACTCCGACAGAAGGTAGTGAAAGAATGTGAGAAGAAAGAAGTAAACATCAGTTGCAAGAAGATGGAATGCATAGTTGTTAGCTAAAAGGGCTAAAAGACAAGGATGTGCCTTCTCATTGGATGAGGCCAATCTGAGAGAATTACAAGTCTTAACAACATAAGATATGCAAATGTCACAGTGTTGATAGCAGACATATGTAAAGGAAACTCCAAGAACTCCGACAGAAGGTAGTGAAAGAATGTGAGAAGAAAGAAATGAACATCAGTTGCAAGAAGATGGAATGCATAGTTGTTAGCTCAAAGGGCTAAAAGACAAGGATGTGTCTTCTCATTGGATAAGGCCATTCTGAGAGAATTACAAGTCTTACCAACATAAGATATGCAAATGTCACAGTGTTGATAGCACACATATATAAAGGAAACTCCAAGAACTCCGACAGAAGGTAGTGAAAGAATGTGAGAAGAAAGAAGTAAACATCAGTTGCAAGAAGATGGAATGCATAGTTGTTAGCTAAAAGGGCTAAAAGACAAGGATGTGTCTTCTCATTGGATGAGGCCATTCTGAGAGAATTACAAGTCTTAACAACATAAGATATGCAAATGTCACAGTGTTGATAGCAGACATATATAAAGGAAACTCCAAGAACTCCGACAGAAGGTAGTGAAAGAATGTGAGAAGAAAGAAGTAAACATCAGCTGCAAGAAGATGGAATGCATAGTTGTTAGCTAAAAGGGCTAAAAGACAAGGATGTGTCTTCTCATTGGATGAGGCCATTCTGAGAGAATTACAAGTCTTAACAACATAAGATATGCAAATGTCACAGTGTTGATAGCAGACATATATAAAGGAAACTCCAAGAACTCCGACAGAAGGTAGTGAAAGAATGTGAGAAGAAAGAAGTAAACATCAGCTGCAAGAAGATGGAATGCATAGTTGTTAGCTAAAAGGGCTAAAAGACAAGGATGTGTCTTCTCATTGGATGAGGCCATTCTGAGAGAATTACAAGTCTTACCAACATAAGATATGCAAATGTCACAGTGTTGATAGCAGACATATATAAAGGAAACTCCAAGAACTCCGACAGAAGGTAGTGAAAGAATGTGAGAAGAAAGAAGTAAACATCAGTTGCAAGAAGATGGAATGCATAGTTGTTAGCTAAAAGGGCTAAAAGACAAGGATGTGTCTTCTCATTGGATGAGGCCATTCTAAGAGAATTACAAGTCTTAACAACATAAGATATGCAAATGTCACAGTGTTGATAGCAGACATATATAAAGGAAACTCCAAGAACTCCGACAGAAGGTAGTGAAAGAATGTGAGAAGAAAGAACTAAACATCATTGCAAGAAGATGGAATGCATAGTTGTTAGCTAAAAGGGCTAAAAGACAAGGATGTGTCTTCTCATTGGATGAGGCCATTCTGAGAGAATTACAAGTCTTAACAACATAAGATATGCAAATGGCACAGTGTTGATAGCAGACATATGTAAAGGAAACTACAAGAAGTCCGACAGAAGGTAGTGAAAGAATGTGAGAAGAAAGAACTGAACATCAGTTGCAAGAAGATGGAATGCATAGTTGTTAGCTCAAAGGGCTAAAAGACAAGGATGTGTCTTCTCATTGGATGAGGCCATTCTGAGAGAATTACAAGTCTTACCAACATAAGATATGCAAATGTCACAGTGTTGATAGCACACATATATAAAGGAAACTACAAGAACTCCGACAGAAGGTAGTGAAAGAATGTGAGAAGAAAGAAGTAAACATCAGTTGCAAGAAGATGGAATGCATAGTTGTTAGCTAAAAGGGCTAAAAGACAAGGATGTGCCTTCTCATTGGATGAGGCCAATCTGAGAGAATTACAAGTCTTAACAACATAAGATATGCAAATGTCACAGTGTTGATAGCAGACATATGTAAAGGAAACTCCAAGAACTCCGACAGAAGGTAGTGAAAGAATGTGAGAAGAAAGAACTGAACATCAGTTGCAAGAAGATGGAATGCATAGTTGTTAGCTAAAAGGGCTAAAAGACAAGGATGTGTCTTCTCATTGGATGAGGCCAATCTGAGAGAATTACAAGTCTTAACAACATAAGATATGCAAATGTCACAGTGTTGATAGCAGACATATGTAAAGGAAACTCCAAGAACTCCGACAGAAGGTAGTGAAAGAATGTGAGAAGAAAGAACTGAACATCAGTTGCAAGAAGATGGAATGCATAGTTGTTAGCTCAAAGGGCTAAAAGACAAGGATGTGTCTTCTCATTGGATGAGGCCATTCTGAGAGAATTACAAGTCTTACCAACATAAGATATGCAAATGTCACAGTGTTGATAGCACACATATATAAAGGAAACTCCAAGAACTCCGACAGAAGGTAGTGAAAGAATGTGAGAAGAAAGAAGTAAACATCAGTTGCAAGAAGATGGAATGCATAGTTGTTAGCTAAAACGGCTAAAAGACAAGGATGTGTCTTCTCATTGGATGAGGCCATTCTAAGAGAATTACAAGTCTTAACAACATAAGATATGCAAATGTCACAGTGTTGATAGCAGACATATATAAAGGAAACTCCAAGAACTTCGACAGAAGGTAGTGAAAGAATGTGAGAAGAAAGAACTAAACATCATTGCAAGAAGATGGAATGCATAGTTGTTAGCTAAAAGGGCTAAAAGACAAGGATGTGTCTTCTCATTGGATGAGGCCATTCTGAGAGAATTACAAGTCTTAACAACATAAGATATGCAAATGTCACAGTGTTGATAGCAGACATATGTAAAGGAAACTACAAGAAGTCCGACAGAAGGTAGTGAAAGAATGTGAGAAGAAAGAACTGAACATCAGTTGCAAGAAGATGGAATGCATATTTGTTAGCTCAAAGGGCTAAAAGACAAGGATGTGTATTCTCATTGGATGAGGCCATTCTGAGAGAATTACAAGTCTTACCAACATAAGATATGCAAATGTCACAGTGTTGATAGCACACATATATAAAGGAAACTACAAGAACTCCGACAGAAGGTAGTGAAAGAATGTGAGAAGAAAGAAGTAAACATCAGTTGCAAGAAGATGGAATGCATAGTTGTTAGCTAAAAGGGCTAAAAGACAAGGATGTGCCTTCTCATTGGATGAGGCCAATCTGAGAGAATTACAAGTCTTAACAACATAAGATATGCAAATGTCACAGTGTTGATAGCAGACATATGTAAAGGAAACTCCAAGAACTCCGACAGAAGGTAGTGAAAGAATGTGAGAAGAAAGAACTGAACATCAGTTGCAAGAAGATGGAATGCATAGTTGTTAGCTCAAAGGGCTAAAAGACAAGGATGTGTCTTCTCATTGGATGAGGCCATTCTGAGAGAATTACAAGTCTTACCAACATAAGATATGCAAATGTCACAGTGTTGATAGCACACATATATAAAGGAAACTCCAAGAACTCCGACAGAAGGTAGTGAAAGAATGTGAGAAGAAAGAAGTAAACATCAGTTGCAAGAAGATGGAATGCATAGTTGTTAGCTAAAAGGGCTAAAAGACAAGGATGTGTCTTCTCATTGGATGAGGCCATTCTGAGAGAATTACAAGTCTTAACAACATAAGATATGCAAATGTCACAGTGTTGATAGCACACATATATAAAGGAAACTCCAAGAACTCCGACAGAAGGTAGTGAAAGAATGTGAGAAGAAAGAAGTAAACATCAGTTGCAAGAAGATGGAATGCATAGTTGTTAGCTAAAAGGGCTAAAAGACAAGGATGTGTCTTCTCATTGGATGAGGCCATTCTAAGAGAATTACAAGTCTTAACAACATAAGATATGCAAATGTCACAGTGTTGATAGCAGATATATATAAAGGAAACTCCAAGAACTCCGACAGAAGGTAGTGAAAGAATGTGAGAAGAAAGAAGTAAACATCTGTTGCAAGAAGATGGAATGCATAGTTTTTAGCTAAAAGGGCTAAAAGACAAGGATGTGTCTTCTCATTGGATGAGGCCATTCTGAGAGAATTACAAGTCTTAACAACATAAGATATGCAAATGTCACAGTGTTGATAGCAGACATATATATAGGAAACTCCAAGAACTCCGACAGAAGGTAGTGAAAGAATGTGAGAAGAAAGAAGTAAACATCAGCTGCAAGAAGATGGAATGCATAGTTGTTAGCTAAAAGGGCTAAAAGACAAGGATGTGTCTTCTCATTGGATGAGGCCATTCTGAGAGAATTACAAGTCTTAACAACATAAGATATGCAAATGGCACAGTGTTGATAGCAGACATATGTAAAGGAAACTACAAGAAGTCCGACAGAAGGTAGTGAAAGAATGTGAGAAGAAAGAACTGAACATCAGTTGCAAGAAGATGGAATGCATAGTTGTTAGCTCAAAGGGCTAAAAGACAAGGATGTGTCTTCTCATTGGATGAGGCCATTCTGAGAGAATTACAAGTCTTACCAACATAAGATATGCAAATGTCACAGTGTTGATAGCACACATATATAAAGGAAACTCCAAGAACTCCGACAGAAGGTAGTGAAAGAATGTGAGAAGAAAGAAGTAAACATCAGTTGCAAGAAGATGGAATGCATTGTTGTTAGCTAAAAGGGCTAAAAGACAAGGATGTGTCTTCTCATTGGATGAGGCCATTCTGAGAGAATTACAAGTCTTAACAACATAAGATATGCAAATGTCACAGTGTTGATAGCAGACATATGTAAAGGAAACTCCAAGAACTCCGACAGAAGGTAGTGAAAGAATGTGAGAAGAAAGAACTGAACATCAGTTGCAAGAAGATGGAATGCATAGTTGTTAGCTCAAAGGGCTAAAAGACAAAGATGTGCCTTCTCATTGGATGAGGCCATTCTGAGAGAATTACAAGTCTTACCAACATAAGATATGCAAATGTCACAGTGTTGATAGCACACATATATAAAGGAAACTCCAAGAACTCCGACAGAAGGTAGTGAAAGAATGTGAGAAGAAAGAAGTAAACATCAGTTGCAAGAAGATGGAATGCATAGTTGTTAGCTAAAAGGGCTAAAAGACAAGGATATGTCTTCTCATTGGATGAGGCCATTCTGAGAGAATTACAAGTCTTACCAACATAAGATATGCAAATGTCACAGTGTTGATAGCACACATATATAAAGGAAACTACAAGAACTCCGACAGAAGGTAGTGAAAGAATGTGAGAAGAAAGAAGTAAACATCAGTTGCAAGAAGATGGAATGCATAGTTGTTAGCTAAAAGGGCTAAAAGACAAGGATGTGTCTTCTCATTGGATGAGGCCATTCTAAGAGAATTACAAGTCTTAACAACATAAGATATGCAAATGTCACAGTGTTGATAGCAGACATATATAAAGGAAACTCCAAGAACTCCGACAGAAGGTAGTGAAAGAATGTGAGAAGAAAGAAGTAAACATCAGTTGCAAGAAGATGGAATGCATAGTTGTTAGCTAAAAGGGCTAAAAGACAAGGATGTGTCTTCTCATTGGATGAGGCCATTCTAAGAGAATTACAAGTCTTACCAACATAAGATATGCAAATGTCACAGTGTTGATAGCAGACATATATAAAGGAAACTCCAAGAACTCCGACAGAAGGTAGTGAAAGAATGTGAGAAGAAAGAAGTAAACATCAGTTGCAAGAAGATGGAATGCATAGTTGTTAGCTAAAAGGGCTAAAAGACAAGGATGTGTCTTCTCATTGGATGAGGCCATTCTAAGAGAATTACAAGTCTTACCAACATAAGATATGCAAATGTCACAGTGTTGATAGCAGACATATATAAAGGAAACTCCAAGAACTCCGACAGAAGGTAGTGAAAGAATGTGAGAAGAAAGAAGTAAACATCAGTTGCAAGAAGATGGAATGCATAGTTGTTAGCTAAAAGGGCTAAAAGACAAGGATGTGTCTTCTCATTGGATGAGGCCATTCTGAGAGAATTACAAGTCTTAACAACATAAGATATGCAAATGTCACAGTGTTGATAGCAGACATATATAAAGGAAACTCCAAGAACTCCGACAGAAGGTAGTGAAAGAATGTGAGAAGAAAGAAGTAAACATCAGTTGCAAGAAGATGGAATGCATAGTTGTTAGCTAAAAGGGCTAAAAGACAAGGATGTGTCTTCCCATTGGATGAGGCCATTCTGAGAGAATTACAAGTCTTAACAACATAAGATATGCAAATGTCACAGTGTTGATAGCAGACATATATAAAGGAAACTCCAAGAACTCCGACAGAAGGTAGTGAAAGAATGTGAGAAGAAAGAAGTAAACATCAGCTGCAAGAAGATGGAATGCATAGTTGTTAGCTAAAAGGGCTAAAAGACAAGGATGTGTCTTCTCATTGGATGAGGCCATTCTGAGAGAATTACAAGTCTTACCAACATAAGATATGCAAATGTCACAGTGTTGATAGCAGACATATATAAAGGAAACTCCAAGAACTCCGACAGAAGGTAGTGAAAGAATGTGAGAAGAAAGAAGTAAACATCAGTTGCAAGAAGATGGAATGCATAGTTGTTAGCTAAAAGGGCTAAAAGACAAGGATGTGTCTTCTCATTGGATGAGGCCATTCTAAGAGAATTACAAGTCTTAACAACATAAGATATGCAAATGTCACAGTGTTGATAGCAGACATATATAAAGGAAACTCCAAGAACTCCGACAGAAGGTAGTGAAAGAATGTGAGAAGAAAGAAGTAAACATCAGTTGCAAGAAGATGGAATGCATAGTTGTTAGCTAAAAGGGCTAAAAGACAAGGATGTGTCTTCTCATTGGATGAGGCCATTCTGAGAGAATTACAAGTCTTAACAACATAAGATATGCAAATGTCACATTGTTGATAGCAGACATATATAAAGGAAACTCCAAGAACTCCGACAGAAGGTAGTGAAAGAATGTGAGAAGAAAGAAGTAAACATCAGTTGCAAGAAGATGGAATGCATAGTTGTTAGCTAAAAGGGCTAAAAGACAAGGATGTGTCTTCTCATTGGATGAGGCCATTCTGAGAGAATTACAAGTCTTACCAATATAAGATATGCAAATGTCACAGTGTTGATAGCACACATATATAAAGGAAACTCCAAGAACTCCGACAGAAGGTAGTGAAAGAATGTGAGAAGAAAGAAGTAAACATCAGCTGCAAGAAGATGGAATGCATAGTTGTTAGCTAAAAGGGCTAAAAGACAAAGATGTGTCTTCTCATTGGATGAGGCCATTCTGAGAGAATTACAAGTCTTAACAACATAAGATATGCAAATGTCACAGTGTTGATAGCAGACATATATAAAGGAAACTCCAAGAACTCCGACAGAAGGTAGTGAAAGAATGTGAGAAGAAAAAAGTAAACATCAGCTGCAAGAAGATGGAATGCATAGTTCTTAGCTAAAAGGGCTAAAAGACAAGGATGTGTCTTCTCATTGGATGAGGCCATTCTGAGAGAGTTACAAGTCTTAACAACATAAGATATGCAAATGTCACAGTGTTGATAGCAGACATATATAAAGGAAACTCCAAGAACTCAGAGAGAAGGTAGTGAAAGAATGTGAGAAGAAAGAAGTAAACATCAGCTGCAAGAAGATGGAATGCATAGTTGTTATCTAAAAGGGCTAAAAGACAAGGATGTGTCTTCTCATTGGATGAGGCCATTCTGGGAGAATTACAAGTCTTACCAACATAAGATATGCAAATGTCACAGTGTTGATAGCAGACATATATAAAGGAAACTCCAAGAACTCCGACAGAAGGTAGTGAAAGAATGTGAGAAGAAAGAAGTAAACATCAGTTGCAAGAAGATGGAATGCATAGTTGTTAGCTAAAAGGGCTAAAAGACAAGGATGTGTCTTCTCATTGGATGAGG
This sequence comes from Acanthosepion esculentum, assembly GCA_964036315.1. Classification (NCBI taxonomy): domain Eukaryota; kingdom Metazoa; phylum Mollusca; class Cephalopoda; order Sepiida; family Sepiidae; genus Acanthosepion; species Acanthosepion esculentum. Next base: position 3,653,900 of record OZ038502.1, on the reverse strand, counting down.
CCATTCTGAGAGAATTACAAGTCTTAACAACATAAGATATGCAAATGTCACAGTGTTGATAGCAGACATATATAAAGGAAACTCCAAGAACTCCGACAGAAGGTAGTGAAAGAAAGTGAGAAGAAAGAAGTAAACATCAGTTGCAAGAAGATGGAATGCATAGTTGTTAGCTAAAAGGGCTAAAAGACAAGGATGTGTCTTCTCATTGGATGAGGCAATTCTGAGAGAATTACAAGTCTTAACAACATAAGATATGCAAATGTCACAGTGTTGATAGCACACATATATAAAGGAAACTCCAAGAACTCCGACAGAAGGTAGTGAAAGAATGTGAGAAGAAAGAAGTAAACATCAGTTGCAAGAAGATAGAATGAATAGTTGTTAGCTAAAAGGGCTAAAAGACAAGGATGTGTCTTCTCATTGGATGAGGCCATTCTGAGAGAATTACAAGTCTTACCAACATAAGATATGCAAATGTCACAGTGTTGATAGCAGACATATATAAAGGAAACTCCAAGAACTCCGACAGAAGGTAGTGAAAGAATGTGAGAAGAAAGAAGTAAACATCAGCTGCAAGAAGATGGAATGCATAGTTGTTAGCTAAAAGGGCTAAAAGACAAGTATGTGTCTTCTCATTGGATGAGGCCATTCTGAGAGAATTACAAGTCTTAACAACATAAGATATGCAAATGTCACAGTGTTGATAGCAGACATATATAAAGGAAACTCCAAGAACTCCGACAGAAGGTAGTGAAAGAATGTGAGAAGAAAGAAGTAAACATCAGCTGCAAGAAGATGGAATGCATAGTTGTTAGCTAAAAGGGCTAAAAGACAAGGATGTGTCTTCTCATTGGATGAGGCCATTCTGAGAGAATTACAAGTCTTAACAACATAAGATATGCAAATGTCACAGTGTTGATAGCAGACATATATAAAGGAAACTCCAAGAACTCCGACAGAAGGTAGTGAAAGAAAGTGAGAAGAAAGAAGTAAACATCAGTTGCAAGAAGATGGAATGCATAGTTGTTAGCTAAAAGGGCTAAAAGACAAGGATGTGTCTTCTCATTGGATGAGGCCATTCTGGGAGAATTACAAGTCTTACCAACATAAGATATGCAAATGTCACAGTGTTGATAGCACACATATATAAAGGAAACTCCAAGAACTCCGACAGAAGGTAGTGAAAGAATGTGAGAAGAAAGAAGTAAACATCAGTTGCAAGAAGATAGAATGAATAGTTGTTAGCTAAAAGGGCTACAAGACAAGGATGTGTCTTCTCATTGGATGAGGCCATTCTGAGAGAATTACAAGTCTTACCAACATAAGATATGCAAATGTCACAGTGTTGATAGCAGACATATATAAAGGAAACTCCAAGAACTCCGACAGAAGGTAGTGAAAGAATGTGAGAAGAAAGAAGTAAACATCAGCTGCAAGAAGATGGAATGCATAGTTGTTAGCTAAAAGGGCTAAAAGACAAGTATGTGTCTTCTCATTGGATGAGGCCATTCTGAGAGAATTACAAGTCTTAACAACATAAGATATGCAAATGTCACAGTGTTGATAGCAGACATATATAAAGGAAACTCCAAGAACTCCGACAGAAGGTAGTGAAAGAATGTGAGAAGAAAGAAGTAAACATCAGTTGCAAGAAGATGGAATGCATAGTTGTTAGCTAAAAGGGCTAAAAGACAAGGATGTGTCTTCTCATTGGATGAGGCCATTCTGAGAGAATTACAAGTCTTAACAACATAAGATATGCAAATGTCACAGTGTTGATAGCAGACATATATAAAGGAAACTCCAAGAACCCCGACAGAAGGTAGTGAAAGAATGAGAGAAGAAAGAAGTAAACATCAGCTGCAAGAAGATGGAATGCATAGTTGTTAGCTAAAAGGGCTAAAAGACAAGTATGTGTCTTCTCATTGGATGAGGCCATTCTGAGAGAATTACAAGTCTTAACAACATAAGATATGCAAATGTCACAGTGTTGATAGCAGACATATATAAAGGAAACTCCAAGAACCCCGACAGAAGGTAGTGAAAGAATGTGAGAAGAAAGAAGTAAACATCAGCTGCAAGAAGATGGAATGCATAGTTGTTAGCTAAAAGGGCTAAAAGACAAGGATGTGTCTTCTCATTGGATGAGGCCAATCTGAGAGAATTACAAGTCTTACCAACATAAGATATGCAAATGTCACAGTGTTGATAGCAGACATATATAAAGGAAACTCTAAGAACTCCGACAGAAGGTAGTGAAAGAATGAGAGAAGAAAGAAGTAAACATCAGTTGCAAGAAGATGGAATGCATAGTTGTTAGCTAAAAGGGCTAAAAGACAAGGATGTGTCTTCTCATTGGATGAGGCCATTCGGAGAGAATTACAAGTCTTAACAACATAAGATATGCAAATGTCACAGTGTTGATAGCAGACATATATAAAGGAAACTCCAAGAACTCCGACAGAAGGTAGTGAAAGAAAGTGAGAAGAAAGAAGTAAACATCAGTTGCAAGAAGATGGAATGCATAGTTGTTAGCTAAAAGGGCTAAAAGACAAGGATGTGTCTTCTCATTGGATGAGGCCATTCTGAGAGAATTACAAGTCTTACCAACATAAGATATGCAAATGTCACAGTGTTGATAGCAGACATATATAAAGGAAACTCCAAGAACTCCGACAGAAGGTAGTGAAAGAATGTGAGAAGAAAGAAGTAAACATCAGCTGCAAGAAGATGGAATGCATAGTTGTTAGCTAAAAGGGCTAAAAGACAAGTATGTTTCTTCTCATTGGATGAGGCCATTCTGAGAGAATTACAAGTCTTAACAACATAAGATATGCATATGTCACAGTGTTGATAGCAGACATATATAAAGGAAACTCCAAGAACTCCGACAGAATGTAGTGAAAGAATGTGAGAAGAAAGAAGTAAACATCAGCTGCAAGAAGATGGAATGCATAGTTGTTAGCTAAAAGGGCTAAAAGACAAGGATGTGTCTTCTCATTGGATGAGGCCATTCTGAGAGAATTACAAGTCTTAACAACATAAGATATGCAAATGTCACAGTGTTGATAGCAGACATATATAAAGGAAACTCCAAGAACTCCGACAGAAGGTAGTGAAAGAAAGTGAGAAGAAAGAAGTAAACATCAGTTGCAAGAAGATGGAATGAATAGTTGTTAGCTAAAAGGGCTAAAAGACAAGGATGTGTCTTCTCATTGGATGAGGCCATTCTGGGAGAATTACAAGTCTTACCAACATAAGATATGCAAATGTCACAGTGTTGATAGCACACATATATAAAGGAAACTCCAAGAACTCCGACAGAAGGTAGTGAAAGAATGTGAGAAGAAAGAAGTAAACATCAGTTGCAAGAAGATAGAATGAATAGTTGTTAGCTAAAAGGGCTACAAGACAAGGATGTGTCTTCTCATTGGATGAGGCCATTCTGAGAGAATTACAAGTCTTACCAACATAAGATATGCAAATGTCACAGTGTTGATAGCAGACATATATAAAGGAAACTCCAAGAACTCCGACAGAAGGTAGTGAAAGAATGTGAGAAGAAAGAAGTAAACATCAGCTGCAAGAAGATGGAATGCATAGTTGTTAGCTAAAAGGGCTAAAAGACAAGTATGTGTCTTCTCATTGGATGAGGCCATTCTGAGAGAATTACAAGTCTTAACAACATAAGATATGCAAATGTCACAGTGTTGATAGCAGACATATATAAAGGAAACTCCAAGAACTCCGACAGAAGGTAGTGAAAGAATGTGAGAAGAAAGAAGTAAACATCAGTTGCAAGAAGATGGAATGCATAGTTGTTAGCTAAAAGGGCTAAAAGACAAGGATGTGTCTTCTCATTGGATGAGGCCATTCTGAGAGAATTACAAGTCTTAACAACATAAGATATGCAAATGTCACAGTGTTGATAGCAGACATATATAAAGGAAACTCCAAGAACTCCGACAGAAGGTAGTGAAAGAATGTGAGAAGAAAGAAGTAAACATCAGTTGCAAGAAGATGGAATGCATAGTTGTTAGCTAAAAGGGCTAAAAGACAAGGATGTGTCTTCTCATTGGATGAGGCCATTCTGAGAGAATTACAAGTTTTACCAACATAAGATATGCAAATGTCACAGTGTTGATAGCACACATATATAAAGGAAACTCCAAGAACTCCGACAGAAGGTAGTGAAAGAATGTGAGAAGAAAGAAGTAAACATCAGTTGCAAGAAGATGGAATGCATAGTTGTTAGCTAAAAGTGCTAAAAGACAAGGATGTGTCTTCTCATTGGATGAGGCCATTCTGAGAGAATTACAAGTCTTACCAACATAAGATATGCAAATGTCACAGTGTTGATAGCAGACATATATAAAGGAAACTCCAAGAACTCCGACAGAAGGTAGTGAAAGAATGTGAGAAGAAAGAAGTAAACATCAGTTGCAAGAAGATGGAATGCATAGTTGTTAGCTAAAAGGGCTAAAAGACAAGTATGTGTCTTCTCATTGGATGAGGCCATTCTGAGAGAATTACAAGTCTTAACAACATAAGATATGCAAATGTCACAGTGTTGATAGCAGACATATATAAAGGAAACTCCAAGAACTCCGACAGAAGGTAGTGAAAGAATGTGAGAAGAAAGAAGTAAACATCAGTTGCAAGAAGATGGAATGCATAGTTGTTAGCTAAAAGGGCTAAAAGACAAGGATGTGTCTTCTCATTGGATGAGGCCATTCTGAGAGAATTACAAGTCTTAACAACATAAGATATGCAAATGTCACAGTGTTGATAGCAGACATATATAAAGGAAACTCCAAGAACTCTGACAGAAGGTAGTGAAAGAATGTGAGAAGAAAGAACTAAACATCAGTTGCAAGAAGATGGAATGCATAGTTGTTAGCTAAAAGGGCTAAAAGACAAGGATGTGACTTCTCATTGGATGAGGCCATTCTGATAGATTTACAAGTCTTAACAACATAAGATATGCAAATGTCACAGTGTTGATAGCAGAGATATATAAAGGAAACTCCAAGAACTCCGACAGAAGGTAGTGAAAGAATGTGAGAAGAAAGAAGTAAACATCAGTTGCAAGAAGATGGAATGCATAGTTGTTAGCTAAAAGGGCTAAAAGACAAGGATGTGTCTTCTCATTGGATGAGGCCATTCTGATAGAATTACAAGTCTTAACAACATAAGATATGCAAATGTCACAGTGTTGATAGCAGACATATATAAAGGAAACTCCAAGAACTCCGACAGAAGGTAGTGAAAGAATGTGAGAAGAAAGAACTAAACACCAGTTGCAAGAAGATGGAATGCATTGTTGTTAGCTAAAAGGGCTAAAAGACAAGGATGTGTCTTCTCATTGGATGAGGCCATTCTGAGAGAATTACAAGTCTTAACAACATAAGCTATGCAAATGTCACAGTGTTGATAGCAGACATATATAAAGGAAACTCCAAGAACTCCGACAGAAGGTAGTGAAAGAATGAGGGAAGAAAGAAGTAAACATCATTTTCAAGAAGATGGAATGCATAGTTGTTAGCTAAAAGGGCTAAAAGACAAGGATGTGTCTTCTCATTGGATGAGGCCATTCTGAGAGAATTACAAGTCTTAACAACATAAGATATGCAAATGTCACGGTGTTGATAGCAGACATATATAAAGGTAACTCCAAGAACTCCGCCAGAAGGTAGTGAAAGAATGTGAGAAGAAAGAACTAAACATCAGTTGCAAGAAGATGGAATGCATAGTTGTTAGCTAAAAGGGCTAAAAGACAAGGATGTGTCTTCTCATTGGATGAGGCCATTCTGAGAGAATTACAAGTCTTAACAACATAAGATATGCAAATGTCACAGTGTTGATAGCAGACATATATAAAGGAAACTCCAAGAACTCCGACAGAAGGTAGTGAAAGAATGTGAGAAGAAAGAAGTAAACATCAGCTGCAAGAAGATGGAATGCATAGTTGTTAGCTAAAAGGGCTAAAAGACAAGGATGTGTCTTCTCATTGGATGAGCCCATTCTGAGAGAGTTACAAGTCTTAACAACATAAGATATGCAAATGTCACAGTGTTGATAGCAGACATATATAAAGGAAACTCCAAGAACTCAGAGAGAAGGTAGTGAAAGAATGTGAGAAGAAAGAAGTAAACATCAGCTGCAAGAAGATGGAATGCATAGTTGTTATCTAAAAGGGCTAAAAGACAAGGATGTGTCTTCTCATTGGATGAGGCCATTCTGGGAGAATTACAAGTCTTACCAACATAAGATATGCAAATGTCACAGTGTTGATAGCAGACATATATAAAGGAAACTCCAAGAACTCCGACAGAAGGTAGTGAAAGAATGTGAGAAGAAAGAAGTAAACATCAGTTGCAAGAAGATGGAATGCATAGTTGTTAGCTAAAAGGGCTAAAAGACAAGGATGTGTCTTCTCATTGGATGAGGCCATTCTGAGAGAATTACAAGTCTTAACAACATAAGATATGCAAATGTCACAGTGTTGATAGCAGACATATATAAAGGAAACTCCAAGAACTCCGACAGAAGGTAGTGAAAGAATGTGAGAAGAAAGAAGTAAACATCAGTTGCAAGAAGATGGAATGCATAGTTGTTATCTAAAAGGGCTAAAAGACAAGGATGTGTCTTCTCATTGGATGAGGCCATTCTGAGAGAATTACAAGTCTTAACAACATAAGATATGCAAATGTCACAGTGTTGATAGCAGACATATATAAAGGAAACTCCAAGAACTCCGACAGAAGGTAGTGAAAGAATGTGAGAAGAAAGAAGTAAACATCAGCTGCAAGAAGATGGAATGCATAGTTGTTAGCTAAAAGGGCTAAAAGACAAGGATGTGTCTTCTCATTGGATGAGGCCATTCTGAGAGAATTACAAGTCTTAACAACATAAGATATGCAAATGTCACAGTGTTGATAGCAGACATATATAAAGGAAACTCCAAGAACTCCGACAGAAGGTAGTGAAAGAAAGTGAGAAGAAAGAAGTAAACATCAGTTGCAAGAAGATGGAATGCATAGTTGTTAGCTAAAAGGGCTAAAAGACAAGGATGTGTCTTCTCATTGGATGAGGCCATTCTGGGAGAATTACAAGTCTTACCAACATAAGATATGCAAATGTCACAGTGTTGATAGCACACATATATAAAGGAAACTCCAAGAACTCCGACAGAAGGTAGTGAAAGAATGAGGGAAGAAAGAAGTAAACATCAGTTTCAAGAAGATGGAATGCATAGTTGTTAGCTAAAAGGGCTAAAAGACAAGGATGTGTCTTCTCATTGGATGAGGCCATTCTGAGAGAATTACAAGTCTTAACAACATAAGATATGCAAATGTCACGGTGTTGATAGCAGACATATATAAAGGTAACTCCAAGAACTCCGCCAGAAGGTAGTGAAAGAATGTGAGAAGAAAGAACTAAACATCAGTTGCAAGAAGATGGAATGCATAGTTGTTAGCTAAAAGGGCTAAAAGACAAGGATGTGTCTTCTCATTGGATGAGGCCATTCTGAGAGAGTTACAAGTCTTAACAACATAAGATATGCAAATGTCACAGTGTTGATAGCAGACATATATAAAGGAAACTCCAAGAACTCAGAGAGAAGGTAGTGAAAGAATGTGAGAAGAAAGAAGTAAACATCAGCTGCAAGAAGATGGAATGCATAGTTGTTATCTAAAAGGGCTAAAAGACAAGGATGTGTCTTCTCATTGGATGAGGCCATTCTGGGAGAATTACAAGTCTTACCAACATAAGATATGCAAATGTCACAGTGTTGATAGCAGACATATATAAAGGAAACTCCAAGAACTCCGACAGAAGGTAGTGAAAGAATGTGAGAAGAAAGAAGTAAACATCAGTTGCAAGAAGATGGAATGCATAGTTGTTAGCTAAAAGGGCTAAAAGACAAGGATGTGTCTTCTCATTGGATGAGGCCATTCTGAGAGAATTACAAGTCTTAACAACATAAGATATGCAAATGTCACAGTGTTGATAGCAGACATATATAAAGGAAACTCCAAGAACTCCGACAGAAGGTAGTGAAAGAATGTGAGAAGAAAGAAGTAAACATCAGTTGCAAGAAGATGGAATGCATAGTTGTTATCTAAAAGGGCTAAAAGACAAGGAGGTGTCTTCTCATTGGATGAGGCCATTCTGAGAGAATTACAAGTCTTAACAACATAAGATATGCAAATGTCACAGTGTTGATAGCAGACATATATAAAGGAAACTCCAAGAACTCCGACAGAAGGTAGTGAAAGAATGTGAGAAGAAAGAAGTAAACATCAGCTGCAAGAAGATGGAATGCATAGTTGTTAGCTAAAAGGGCTAAAAGACAAGGATGTGTCTTCTCATTGGATGAGGCCATTCTGAGAGAATTACAAGTCTTAACAACATAAGATATGCAAATGTCACAGTGTTGATAGCAGACATATATAAAGGAAACTCCAAGAACTCCGACAGAAGGTAGTGAAAGAAAGTGAGAAGAAAGAAGTAAACATCAGTTGCAAGAAGATGGAATGCATAGTTGTTAGCTAAAAGGGCTAAAAGACAAGGATGTGTCTTCTCATTGGATGAGGCCATTCTGGGAGAATTACAAGTCTTACCAACATAAGATATGCAAATGTCACAGTGTTGATAGCACACATATATAAAGGAAACTCCAAGAACTCCGACAGAAGGTAGTGAAAGAATGTGAGAAGAAAGAAGTAAACATCAGTTGCAAGAAGATAGAATGAATAGTTGTTAGCTAAAAGGGCTAAAAGACAAGGATGTGTCTTCTCATTGGATGAGGCCATTCTGAGAGAATTACAAGTCTTACCAACATAAGATATGCAAATGTCACAGTGTTGATAGCAGACATATATAAAGGAAACTCCAAGAACTCCGACAGAAGGTAGTGAAAGAATGTGAGAAGAAAGAAGTAAACATCAGTTGCAAGAAGATGGAATGCATAGTTGTTAGCTAAAAGGGCTAAAAGACAAGGATGTGTCTTCTCATTGGATGAGGCCATTCTGAGAGAATTACAAGTCTTAACAACATAAGATATGCAAATGTCACAGTGTTGATAGCAGACATATATAAAGGAAACTCCAAGAACTCCGACAGAAGGTAGTGAAAGAATGTGAGAAGAAAGAAGTAAACATCAGTTGCAAGAAGATGGAATGCATAGTTGTTAGCTAAAAGGGCTAAAAGACAAGGATGTGTCTTCTCATTGGATGAGGCCATTCTGAGAGAATTACAAGTCTTAACAACATAAGATATGCAAATGTCACAGTGTTGATAGCAGACATATATAAAGGAAACTCCAAGAACCCCGACAGAAGGTAGTGAAAGAATGAGAGAAGAAAGAAGTAAACATCAGTTGCAAGAAGATGGAATGCATAGTTGTTAGCTAAAAGGGCTAAAAGACAAGGATGTGTCTTCTCATTGGATGAGGCCATTCTGGGAGAATTACAAGTCTTACCAACATAAGATATGCAAATGTCACAGTGTTGATAGCACACATATATAAAGGAAACTCCAAGAACCCCGACAGAAAGGTAGTGAAAGAATGAGAGAAGAAAGAAGTAAACATCAGTTGCAAGAAGATGGAATGCATAGTTGTTAGCTAAAAGGGCTAAAAGACAAGGATGTGTCTTCTCATTGGATGAGGCCATTCTGGGAGAATTACAAGTCTTACCAACATAAGATATGCAAATGTCACAGTGTTGATAGCAGACATATATAAAGGAAACTCCAAGAACTCCGACAGAAGGTAGTGAAAGAATGTGAGAAGAAAGAAGTAAACATCAGTTGCAAGAAGATGGAATGCATAGTTGTTAGCTAAAAGGGCTAAAAGACAAGGATGTGTCTTCTCATTGGATGAGGCCATTCTGAGAGAATTACAAGTCTTAACAACATAAGATATGCAAATGTCACAGTGTTGATAGCAGACATATATAAAGGAAACTCCAAGAACTCCGACAGAAGGTAGTGAAAGAATGTGAGAAGAAAGAAGTAAACATCAGTTGCAAGAAGATGGAATGCATAGTTGTTATCTAAAAGGGCTAAAAGACAAGGATGTGTCTTCTCATTGGATGAGGCCATTCTGAGAGAATTACAAGTCTTAACAACATAAGATATGCAAATGTCACAGTGTTGATAGCAGACATATATAAAGGAAACTCCAAGAACTCCGACAGAAGGTAGTGAAAGAATGTGAGAAGAAAGAAGTAAACATCAGCTGCAAGAAGATGGAATGCATAGTTGTTAGCTAAAAGGGCTAAAAGACAAGGATGTGTCTTCTCATTGGATGAGGCCATTCTGAGAGAATTACAAGTCTTAACAACATAAGATATGCAAATGTCACAGTGTTGATAGCAGACATATATAAAGGAAACTCCAAGAACTCCGACAGAAGGTAGTGAAAGAAAGTGAGAAGAAAGAAGTAAACATCAGTTGCAAGAAGATGGAATGCATAGTTGTTAGCTAAAAGGGCTAAAAGACAAGGATGTGTCTTCTCATTGGATGAGGCCATTCTGGGAGAATTACAAGTCTTACCAACATAAGATATGCAAATGTCACAGTGTTGATAGCACACATATATAAAGGAAACTCCAAGAACTCCGACAGAAGGTAGTGAAAGAATGAGGGAAGAAAGAAGTAAACATCAGTTTCAAGAAGATGGAATGCATAGTTGTTAGCTAAAAGGGCTAAAAGACAAGGATGTGTCTTCTCATTGGATGAGGCCATTCTGAGAGAATTACAAGTCTTAACAACATAAGATATGCAAATGTCACGGTGTTGATAGCAGACATATATAAAGGTAACTCCAAGAACTCCGCCAGAAGGTAGTGAAAGAATGTGAGAAGAAAGAACTAAACATCAGTTGCAAGAAGATGGAATGCATAGTTGTTAGCTAAAAGGGCTAAAAGACAAGGATGTGTCTTCTCATTGGATGAGGCCATTCTGAGAGAGTTACAAGTCTTAACAACATAAGATATGCAAATGTCACAGTGTTGATAGCAGACATATATAAAGGAAACTCCAAGAACTCAGAGAGAAGGTAGTGAAAGAATGTGAGAAGAAAGAAGTAAACATCAGCTGCAAGAAGATGGAATGCATAGTTGTTATCTAAAAGGGCTAAAAGACAAGGATGTGTCTTCTCATTGGATGAGGCCATTCTGGGAGAATTACAAGTCTTACCAACATAAGATATGCAAATGTCACAGTGTTGATAGCAGACATATATAAAGGAAACTCCAAGAACTCCGACAGAAGGTAGTGAAAGAATGTGAGAAGAAAGAAGTAAACATCAGTTGCAAGAAGATGGAATGCATAGTTGTTAGCTAAAAGGGCTAAAAGACAAGGATGTGTCTTCTCATTGGATGAGGCCATTCTGAGAGAATTACAAGTCTTAACAACATAAGATATGCAAATGTCACAGTGTTGATAGCAGACATATATAAAGGAAACTCCAAGAACTCCGACAGAAGGTAGTGAAAGAATGTGAGAAGAAAGAAGTAAACATCAGTTGCAAGAAGATGGAATGCATAGTTGTTATCTAAAAGGGCTAAAAGACAAGGAGGTGTCTTCTCATTGGATGAGGCCATTCTGAGAGAATTACAAGTCTTAACAACATAAGATATGCAAATGTCACAGTGTTGATAGCAGACATATATAAAGGAAACTCCAAGAACTCCGACAGAAGGTAGTGAAAGAATGTGAGAAGAAAGAAGTAAACATCAGCTGCAAGAAGATGGAATGCATAGTTGTTAGCTAAAAGGGCTAAAAGACAAGGATGTGTCTTCTCATTGGATGAGGCCATTCTGAGAGAATTACAAGTCTTAACAACATAAGATATGCAAATGTCACAGTGTTGATAGCAGACATATATAAAGGAAACTCCAAGAACTCCGACAGAAGGTAGTGAAAGAAAGTGAGAAGAAAGAAGTAAACATCAGTTGCAAGAAGATGGAATGCATAGTTGTTAGCTAAAAGGGCTAAAAGACAAGGATGTGTCTTCTCATTGGATGAGGCCATTCTGGGAGAATTACAAGTCTTACCAACATAAGATATGCAAATGTCACAGTGTTGATAGCACACATATATAAAGGAAACTCCAAGAACTCCGACAGAAGGTAGTGAAAGAATGTGAGAAGAAAGAAGTAAACATCAGTTGCAAGAAGATAGAATGAATAGTTGTTAGCTAAAAGGGCTAAAAGACAAGGATGTGTCTTCTCATTGGATGAGGCCATTCTGAGAGAATTACAAGTCTTACCAACATAAGATATGCAAATGTCACAGTGTTGATAGCAGACATATATAAAGGAAACTCCAAGAACTCCGACAGAAGGTAGTGAAAGAATGTGAGAAGAAAGAAGTAAACATCAGTTGCAAGAAGATGGAATGCATAGTTGTTAGCTAAAAGGGCTAAAAGACAAGGATGTGTCTTCTCATTGGATGAGGCCATTCTGAGAGAATTACAAGTCTTAACAACATAAGATATGCAAATGTCACAGTGTTGATAGCAGACATATATAAAGGAAACTCCAAGAACTCCGACAGAAGGTAGTGAAAGAATGTGAGAAGAAAGAAGTAAACATCAGTTGCAAGAAGATGGAATGCATAGTTGTTAGCTAAAAGGGCTAAAAGACAAGGATGTGTCTTCTCATTGGATGAGGCCATTCTGAGAGAATTACAAGTCTTAACAACATAAGATATGCAAATGTCACAGTGTTGATAGCAGACATATATAAAGGAAACTCCAAGAACCCCGACAGAAGGTAGTGAAAGAATGAGAGAAGAAAGAAGTAAACATCAGTTGCAAGAAGATGGAATGCATAGTTGTTAGCTAAAAGGGCTAAAAGACAAGGATGTGTCTTCTCATTGGATGAGGCCATTCTGGGAGAATTACAAGTCTTACCAACATAAGATATGCAAATGTCACAGTGTTGATAGCACACATATATAAAGGAAACTCCAAGAACCCCGACAGAAAGGTAGTGAAAGAATGAGAGAAGAAAGAAGTAAACATCAGTTGCAAGAAGATGGAATGCATAGTTGTTAGCTAAAAGGGCTAAAAGACAAGGATGTGTCTTCTCATTGGATGAGGCCATTCTGGGAGAATTACAAGTCTTACCAACATAAGATATGCAAATGTCACAGTGTTGATAGCAGACATATATAAAGGAAACTCCAAGAACTCCGACAGAAGGTAGTGAAAGAATGTGAGAAGAAAGAAGTAAACATCAGCTGCAAGAAGATGGAATGCATAGTTGTTAGCTAAAAGGGCTAAAAGACAAGGATGTGTCTTCTCATTGGATGAGGCCATTCTGGGAGAATTACAAGTCTTACCAACATAAGATATGCAAATGTCACAGTGTTGATAGCACACATATATAAAGGAAACTCCAAGAACTCCGACAGAAGGTAGTGAAAGAATGTGAGAAGAAAGAAGTAAACATCAGTTGCAAGAAGATGGAATGCATAGTTGTTAGCTAAAAGGGCTAAAAGACAAGTATGTGTCTTCTCATTGGATGAGGCCATTCTGAGAGAATTACAAGTCTTAACAACATAAGATATGCAAATGTCACAGTGTTGATAGCAGACATATATAAAGGAAACTCCAAGAACTCCGACAGAAGGTAGTGAAAGAATGTGAGAAGAAAGAAGTAAACATCAGTTGCAAGAAGATGGAATGCATAGTTGTTAGCTAAAAGGGCTAAAAGACAAGGATGTGTCTTCTCATTGGATGAGGCCATTCTGAGAGAATTACAAGTCTTAACAACATAAGATATGCAAATGTCACAGTGTTGATAGCAGAGATATATAAAGGAAACTCCAAGAACTCCGACAGAAGGTAGTGAAAGAATGTGAGAAGAAAGAACTAAACATCAGTTGCAAGAAGATGGAATGCATAGTTGTTAGCTAAAAGGGCTAAAAGACAAGGATGTGTCTTCTCATTGGATGAGGCCATTCTGATAGAATTACAAGTCTTAACAACATAAGATATGCAAATGTCACAGTGTTGATAGCAGACATATATAAAGGAAACTCCAAGAACTCCGACAGAAGGTAGTGAAAGAATGAGGGAAGAAAGAAGTAAACATCAGTTTCAAGAAGATGGAATGCATAGTTGTTAGCTAAAAGGGCTAAAATACAAGGATGTGTCTTCTCATTGGATGAGGCCATTCTGAGAGAATTACAAGTCTTAACAACATAAGATATGCAAATGTCACAGTGTTGATAGCAGACATATATAAAGGAAACTCCAAGAACTCTGCCAGAAGGTAGTGAAAGAATGTGAGAAGAAAGAACTAAACATCAGTTGCAAGAAGATGGAATGCATAGTTGTTAGCTAAAAAAGCTAAAAGACAAGGACGTGTCTTCTCATTGGATGAGGCCATTCTGAGAGAATTACAAGTCTTAACAACATAAGATATGCAAATGTCACGGTGTTGATAGCAGACATATATAAAGGTAACTCCAAGAACTCCGCCAGAAGGTAGTGAAAGAATGTGAGAAGAAAGAACTAAACATCAGTTGCAAGAAGATGGAATGCATAGTTGTTAGCTAAAAGGGCTAAAAGACAAGGACGTGTCTTCTCATTGGATGAGGCCATTCTGAGAGAATTACAAGTCTTACCAACATAAGATATGCAAATGTCACAGTGTTGATAGCAGACATATATAAAGGAAACTCCAAGAACTCCGACAGAAGGTAGTGAAAGAATGAGAGAAGAAAGAACTAAACATCAGTTGCAAGAAGATGGAATGCATAGTTGTTAGCGAAAAGGGCTAAAAGACAAGGATGTGTCTTCTCATTGGATGAGGCCATTCTGAGAGAATTACAAGTCTTAACAACATAAGATATGCAAATGTCACAGTGATGATAGCAGACATATGTAAAGGAAACTCCAAGAACTCCGACAGAAGGTAGTGAAAGAATGTGAGAAGAAAGAAGTAAAATCAGTTGCAAGAAGATGGAATGCATAGTTGTTAGCTAAAAGGGCTAAAAGACAAGGATGTGTCTTCTCATTGGATGAGGCCATTCTGAGAGAATTACAAGTCTTACCAACATAAGATATGCAAATGTCACAGTGTTGATAGCAGACATATATAAAGGAAACTCCAAGCACTCCGACAGAAAGTAGTGAAAGAATGTGAGAAGAAAGAACTGAACATCATTTGCAAGAAGATGGAATGCATAGTTGTTAGCTAAAAGGGCTAAAAGACAAGGATGTGTCTTCTCATTGGATGAGGCCATTCTGAGAGAATTACAAGTCTTAACAACATAAGATATGCAAATGTCACAGTGTTGATAGCAGACATATATAAAGGAAACTCCAAGAACTCCGACAGAAGGTAGTGAAAGAATGTGAGAAGAAAGAAGTAAAATCAGTTGCAAGAAGATGGAATGCATAGTTGTTAGCTAAAAGGGCTAAAAGACAAGGATGTGTCTTCTCATTGGATGAGGCCATTCTGAGAGAATTACAAGTCTTAACAACATAAGATATGCAAATGTCACAGTGTTGATAGCAGACATATATAAAGGAAACTCCAAGAACTCCGACAGAAGGTAGTGAAAGAATGTGAGAAGAAAGAACTAAACATCAGTTGCAAGAAGATGGAATGCATAGTTGTTAGCTAAAAGGGCTAAAAGACAAGGACGTGTCTTCTCATTGGATGAGGCCATTCTGAGAGAATTACAAGTCTTAACAACATAAGATATGCAAATGTCACGGTGTTGATAGCAGACATATGTAAAGGAAACTCCAAGAACTCCGACAGAAGGTAGTGAAAGAATGTGAGAAGAAAGAAGTAAAATCAGTTGCAAGAAGATGGAATGCATAGTTGTTAGCTAAAAGGGCTAAAAGACAAGGATGTGTCTTCTCATTGGATGAGGCCATTCTGAGAGAATTACAAGTCTTACCAACATAAGATATGCAAATGTCACAGTGTTGATAGCAGACATATATAAAGGAAACTCCAAGCACTCCGACAGAAAGTAGTGAAAGAATGTGAGAAGAAAGAACTGAACATCATTTGCAAGAAGATGGAATGCATAGTTGTTAGCTAAAAGGGCTAAAAGACAAGGATGTGTCTTCTCATTGGATGAGGCCATTCTGAGAGAATTACAAGTCTTAACAACATAAGATATGCAAATGTCACAGTGTTGATAGCAGACATATATAAAGGAAACTCCAAGAACTCCGACAGAAGGTAGTGAAAGAATGTGAGAAGAAAGAAGTAAAATCAGTTGCAAGAAGATGGAATGCATAGTTGTTAGCTAAAAGGGCTAAAAGACAAGGATGTGTCTTCTCATTGGATGAGGCCATTCTGAGAGAATTACAAGTCTTAACAACATAAGATATGCAAATGTCACAGTGTTGATAGCAGACATATATAAAGGAAACTCCAAGCACTCCGACAGAAAGTAGTGAAAGAATGTGAGAAGAAAGAACTGAACATCATTTGCAAGAAGATGGAATGCATAGTTGTTAGCTAAAAGGGCTAAAAGACAAGGATGTGTCTTCTCATTGGATGAGGCCATTCTGAGAGAATTACAAGTCTTAACAACATAAGATATGCAAATGTCACAGTGTTGATAGCAGACATATATAAAGGAAACTCCAAGAACTCCGACAGAAGGTAGTGAAAGAATGTGAGAAGAAAGAAGTAAAATCAGTTGCAAGAAGATGGAATGCATAGTTGTTAGCTAAAAGGGCTAAAAGACAAGGATGTGTCTTCTCATTGGATGAGGCCATTCTGAGAGAATTACAAGTCTTAACAACATAAGATATGCAAATGTCACAGTGTTGATAGCAGACATATATAAAGGAAACTCCAAGAACTCCGACAGAAGGTAGTGAAAGAATGTGAGAAGAAAGAACTAAACATCAGTTGCAAGAAGATGGAATGCATAGTTGTTAGCTAAAAGGGCTAAAAGACAAGGACGTGTCTTCTCATTGGATGAGGCCATTCTGAGAGAATTACAAGTCTTAACAACATAAGATATGCAAATGTCACGGTGTTGATAGCAGACATATATAAAGGTAACTCCAAGAACTCCGCCAGAAGGTAGTGAAAGAATGTGAGAAGAAAGAACTAAACATCAGTTGCCAGAAGATGGAATGCATAGTTGTTAGCTAAAAGGGCTAAAAGACAAGGACGTGTCTTCTCATTGGATGAGGCCATTCTGAGAGAATTACAATTCTTACCAACATAAGATATGCAAATGTCACAGTGTTGATAGCAGACATATATAAAGGAAACTCCAAGAACTCCGACAGAAGGTAGTGAAAGAATGTGAGAAGAAAGAAGTAAAATCAGTTGCAAGAAGATGGAATGCATAGTTGTTAGCTAAAAGGGCTAAAAGACAAGGATGTGTCTTCTCATTGGATGAGGCCATTCTGAGAGAATTACAAGTCTTAACAACATAAGATATGCAAATGTCACAGTGTTGATAGCAGACATATATAAAGGAAACTCCAAGAACTCCGACAGAAGGTAGTGAAAGAATGTGAGAAGAAAGAAGTAAACATCAGTTGCAAGAAGATGGAATGCATATTTGTTAGCTAAAAGGGCTAAAAGACAAGGATGTGTCTTCTCATTGGATGAGGCCATTCTGAGAGAATTACAAGTCTTAACAACATAAGATATGCAAATGTCACAGTGTTGATAGCAGACATATATAAAGGAAACTCCAAGAACTCCGACAGAAGGTAGTGAAAGAATGTGAGAAGAAAGAAGTAAACATCAGTTGCAAGAAGATGGAATGCATAGTTGTTAGCTAAAAGGGCTAAAAGACAAGGATGTGACTTCTCATTTGATGAGGCCATTCTGAGAGAATTACAAGTCTTAACAACATAAGATATGCAAATGTCACAGTGTTGATAGCAGACATATATAAAGGAAACTCCAAGAACTCCGACAGAAGGTAGTGAAAGAATGTGAGAAGAAAGAAGTGAACATCAGTTGCAAGAAGATGGAATGCATAGTTGTTAGCTAAAAGGGCTAAAAGACAAGGATGTGTCTTCTCATTGGATGAGGCCATTCTGGGAGAATTACAAGTCTTACCAACATAAGATATGCAAATGCCACAGTGTTGATAGCAGACATATATAAAGGAAACTCCAAGAACTCCGACAGAAGGTAGTGAAAGAATGTGAGAAGAAAGAACTAAACATCAGTTGCAAGAAGATGGAATGCATAGTTGTTAGCTAAAAGGGCTAAAAGACAAGGATGTGTCTTCTCATTGGATGAGGCCATTCTGAGAGAATTACAAGTCTTACCAATATAAGATATGCAAATGTCACAGTGTTGATAGCAGACATATATAAAGGAAACTCCAAGAACTCCGACAGAAGGTAGTGAAAGAATGTGAGAAGAAAGAACTAAACATCAGTTGCAAGAAGATGGAATGCATAGTTGTTAGCTAAAAGGGCTAAAAGACAAGGATGTGTCTTCTCATTGGATGAGGCCATTCTCAGAGAATTACAAGTCTTACCAACATAAGATATGCAAATGTCACAGTGTTGATAGCAGACATATATAAAGGAAACTCCAAGAACTCCGACAGAAGGTAGTGAAAGAATGTGAGAAGAAAGAACTTAACATCAGTTGCAAGAAGATGGAATGCATAGTTGTTAGCTAAAAGGGCTAAAAGACAAGGATGTGTCTTCTCATTGGATGAGGCCATTCTGAGAGAATTACAAGTCTTACCAACATAAGATATGCAAATATCACAGTGTTGATAGCAGACATATATAAAGGAAACTCCAAGAACTCTGACAGAAGGTAGTGAAAGAATGTGAGAAGAAAGAACTAAACATCAGTTGCAAGAAGATGGAATGCATAGTTGTTAGCTAAAAGGGCTAAAAGACAAGGATGTGTCTTCTTATTGGATGAGGCCATTCTGGGAGAATTACAAGTCTTAACAACATAAGATATGCAAATGTCACAGTGTTGATAGCAGACATATATAAAGGAAACTCCAAGAACTCCGACAGAAGGTAGTGAAAGAATGTGAGAAGAAAGAACTAAACATCAGTTGCAAGAAGATGGAATGCATAGTTGTTAGCTAAAAGGGCTAAAAGACAAGGATGCGTCTTCTCATTGGATGAGGCCATTCTGGGAGAATTACAAGTCTTAACAACATAAGATATGCAAATGTCACAGTGTTGATAGCAGACATATATAAAGGAAACTCCAAGAACTCCGACAGAAGGTAGTGAAAGAATGTGAGAAGAAAGAACTAAACATCATTTGCAAGGAGATGGAATGCATAGTTGTTAGCTAAAAGGGCTAAAAGACAAGGATGTGTCTTCTCATTGGATGAGGCCATTCTCAGAGAAATACAAGTCTTACCAACATAAGATATGCAAATGTCACAGTGTTGATAGCAGACATATATAAAGGAAACTCCAAGAAATCCGACAGAAGGTAGTGAAAGAATGTGAGAAGAAAGAACTAAACATCAGTTGCAAGAAGATGGAATGCATAGTTGTTAGCTAAAAGGGCTAAAAGACAAGGATGTGTCTTCTCATTGGATGAGGCCATTCTGAGAGAATTACAAGTCTTACCAACATAAGATATGCAAATGTCACAGTGTTGATAGCAGACATATATAAAGGAAACTCCAAGAACTCTGACAGAAGGTAGTGAAAGAATGTGAGAAGAAAGAACTAAACATCAGTTGCAAGAAGATGGAATGCATAGTTGTTAGCTAAAAGGGCTAAAAGACAAGGATGTGTCTTCTCATTGGATGAGGCCATTCTGGGAGAATTACAAGTCTTAACAACATAAGATATGCAAATGTCACAGTGTTGATAGCAGACATATATAAAGGAAACTCCAAGAACTCCGACAGAAGGTAGTGAAAGAATGTGAGAAGAAAGAACTAAACATCAGTTGCAAGAAGATGGAATGCATAGTTGTTAGCTAAAAGGGCTAAAAGACAAGGATGTGTCTTCTCATTGGATGAGGCCATTCTGAGAGAATTACAAGTCTTACCAACATAAGATATGCAAATGTCACAGTGTTGATAGCAGACATATATAAAGGAAACTCCAAGAACTCCGACAGAAGGTAGTGAAAGAATGTGAGAAGAAAGAACTTAACATCAGTTGCAAGAAGATGGAATGCATAGTTGTTAGCTAAAAGGGCTAAAAGACAAGGATGTGTCTTCTCATTGGATGAGGCCATTCTGAGAGAATTACAAGTCTTACCAACATAAGATATGCAAATATCACAGTGTTGATAGCAGACATATATAAAGGAAACTCCAAGAACTCTGACAGAAGATAGTGAAAGAATGTGAGAAGAAAGAACTAAACATCAGTTGCAAGAAGATGGAATGCATAGTTGTTAGCTAAAAGGGCTAAAAGACAAGGATGTGTCTTCTCATTGGATGAGGCCATTCTGGGAGAATTACAAGTCTTAACAACATAAGATATGCAAATGTCACAGTGTTGATAGCAGACATATATAAAGGAAACTCCAAGAACTCTGACAGAAGGTAGTGAAAGAATGTGAGAAGAAAGAACTGAACATCAGTTGCAAGAAGATGGAATGCATAGTTGTTAGCTAAAAGGGCTAAAAGACAAGGATGTGTCTTCTCATTGGATGAGGCCATTCTGAGAGAATTACAAGTCTTACCAACATAAGATATGCAAATGTCACAGTGTTGATAGCAGACATATATAAAGGAAACTCCAAGAACTCTGACAGAAGGTAGTGAAAGAATGTGAGAAGAAAGAAGTAAACATCAGTTGCAAGAAGATGGAATGCATAGTTGTTAGCTAAAAGGGCTAAAAGACAAGGATGTGTCTTCTCATTGGATGAGGCCATTCTGGGAGAATTACAAGTCTTAACAACATAAGATATGCAAATGTCACAGTGTTGATAGCAGACATATATAAAGGAAACTCCAAGAACTCTGACAGAAGGTAGTGAAAGAATGTGAGAAGAAAGAAGTAAACATCAGTTGCAAGAAGATGGAATGCATAGTTGTTAGCTAAAAGGGCTAAAAGACAAGGATGTGTCTTCTCATTGGATGAGGCCATTCTGAGAGAATTACAAGTCTTACCAACATAAGATATGCAAATGTCACAGTGTTGATAGCAGACATATATAAAGGAAACTCCAAGAACTCTGACAGAAGGTAGTGAAAGAATGTGAGAAGAAAGAAGTAAACATCAGTTGCAAGAAGATGGAATGCATAGTTGTTAGCTAAAAGGGCTAAAAGACAAGGATGTGTCTTCTCATTGGATGAGGCCATTCTGGGAGAATTACAAGTCTTAACAACATAAGATATGCAAATGTCACAGTGTTGATAGCAGACATATATAAAGGAAACTCCAAGAACTCCGACAGAAGGTAGTGAAAGAATGTGAGAAGAAAGAAGTAAACATCAGTTGCAAGAAGATGGAATGCATAGTTGTTAGCTAAAAGGGCTAAAAGACAAGGATGTGTCTTCTCATTGGATGAGGCCATTCTGAGAGAATTATAAGTCTTAACAACATAAGATATGCAAATGTCACAGTGTTGATAGCAGACATATATAAAGGAAACTCCAAGAACTCCGACAGAAGGTAGTGAAAGAATGTGAGAAGAAAGAACTGAACATCAGTTGCAAGAAGATGGAATGCATAGTTGTTAGCTAAAAGGGCTAAAAGACAAGGATGTGTCTTCTCATTGGATGAGGCCATTCTGAGAGAATTATAAGTCTTAACAACATAAGATATGCAAATGTCACAGTGTTGATAGCAGACATATATAAAGGAAACTCCAAGAACTCCGACAGAAGGTAGTGAAAGAATGTGAGAAGAAAGAACAGAACATCAGTTGCAAGAAGATGGAATGCATAATTGTTAGCTAAAAGGGCTAAAAGACAAGGATGTGTCTTCTCATTGGATGAGGCCATTCTGAGAGAATTACAAGTCTTAACAACATAAGATATGCAAATGTCACAGTGTTGATAGCAGACATATATAAAGGAAACTCCAAGAACTCTGACAGAAGGTAGTGAAAGAATGTGAGAAGAAAGAACTAAACATCAGTTGCAAGAAGATGGAATGCATAGTTGTTAGCTAAAAGGGCTAAAAGACAAGGATGTGTCTTCTCATTGGATGAGGCCATTCTGGGAGAATTACAAGTCTTAACAACATAAGATATGCAAATGTCACAGTGTTGATAGCAGACATATATAAAGGAAACTCCAAGAACTCCGACAGAAGGTAGTGAAAGAATGTGAGAAGAAAGAACTAAACATCAGTTGCAAGAAGATGGAATGCATAGTTGTTAGCTAAAAGGGCTAAAAGACAAGGATGTGTCTTCTCATTGGATGAGGCCATTCTGAGAGAATTACAAGTCTTACCAACATAAGATATGCAAATGTCACAGTGTTGATAGCAGACATATATAAAGGAAACTCCAAGAACTCCGACAGAAGGTAGTGAAAGAATGTGAGAAGAAAGAACTAAACATCAGTTGCAAGAAGATGGAATGCATAGTTGTTAGCTAAAAGGGCTAAAAGACAAGGATGTGTCTTCTCATTGGATGAGGCCATTCTGAGAGAATTATAAGTCTTAACAACATAAGATATGCAAATGTCACAGTGTTGATAGCAGACATATATAAAGGAAACTCCAAGAACTCCGACAGAAGGTAGTGAAAGAATGTGAGAAGAAAGAACTGAACATCAGTTGCAAGAAGATGGAATGCATAGTTGTTAGCTAAAAGGGCTAAAAGACAAGGATGTGTCTTCTCATTGGATGAGGCCATTCTGAGAGAATTACCAGTCTTAACAACATAAGATATGCAAATGTCACAGTGTTGATAGCAGACATATATAAAGGAAACTCCAAGAACTCTGACAGAAGGTAGTGAAAGAATGTGAGAAGAAAGAACTAAACATCAGTTGCAAGAAGATGGAATGCATAGTTGTTAGCTAAAAGGGCTAAAAGACAAGGATGTGTCTTCTCATTGGATGAGGCCATTCTGAGAGAATTACAAGTCTTAACAACATAAGATATGCAAATGTCACAGTGTTGATAGCAGACATATATAAAGGAAACTCCAAGAACTCCGACAGAAGGTAGTGAAAGAATGTGAGAAGAAAGAACAAAACATCAGTTGCAAGAAGATGGAATGCATAATTGTTAGCTAAAAGGGCTAAAAGACAAGGATGTGTCTTCTCATTGGATGAGGACATTCTGAGATAATTACAAGTCTTAACAACATAAGATATTAAATGTCACAGTGTTGATAGCAGACATATATAAAGGAAACTCCAAGAACTCCGACAGAAGGTAGTGAAAGAATGTGAGAAGAAAGAACTAAACATCAGTTGCAAGAAGATGGAATGCATAGTTGTTAGCTAAAAGGGCTAAAAGACAAGGATGTGTCTTCTCATTGGATGAGGCCATTCTGAGAGAATTACAAGTCTTACCAACATAAGATATGCAAATGTCACAGTGTTGATAGCAGACATATATAAAGGAAACTCCAAGAACTCCGACAGAAGGTAGTGAAAGAATGTGAGAAGTAAGAAGTGAACATCAGTTGCAAGAAGATGGAATGCATAGTTGTTAGCTAAAAGGGCTAAAAGACAAGGATGTGTCTTCTCATTGGATGAGGCCATTCTGAGAGAATTACAAGTCTTAACAACATAAGATATTAAATGTCACAGTGTTGATAGCAGACATATATAAAGGAAACTCCAAGAACTCCGACAGAAGGTAGTGAAAGAATGTGAGAAGAAAGAAGTAACCATCAGTTGCAAGAAGATGGAATGCATAGTTGTTAGCTAAAAGGGCTAAAAGACAAGGATGTGCCTTCTCATTGGATGAGGCCATTCTGAGAGAATTACAAGTCTTAACAACATAAGATATGCAAATGTCACAGTGTTGATAGCAGACATATATAAAGGAAACTCCAAGAACTCCGACTGAAGGTAGTGAATGAATGTGAGAAGAAAGAAGTAAACATCAGTTGCAAGAAGATGGAATGCATAGTTGTTAGCTAAAAGGGCTAAAAGACAAGGATGTGTCTTCTCATTGGATGAGGCCATTCTGAGAGAATTACCAGTCTTAACAACATAAGATATGCAAATGTCACAGTGTTGATAGCAGACATATATAAAGGAAACTCCAAGAACTCCGACTGAAGGTATTGAAAGAATGTGAGAAGAAAGAAGTAAACATCAGTTGCAAGAAGATGGAATGCATAGTTGTTAGCTAAAAGGGCTAAAAGACAAGGATGTGTCTTCTCATTGGATGAGGCCATTCTGAGAGAATTACAAGTCTTAACAACATAAGATATGCAAATGTCACAGTGTTGATAGCAGACATATATAAAGGAAACTCCAAGAACTCCGACAGAAGGTAGTGAAAGAATGTGAGAAGAAAGAACTGAACATCAGTTGCAAGAAGATGGAATGCATAGTGGTTAGCTAAAAGGGCTAAAAGACAAGGATGTGTCTTCTCATTGGATGAGGCCATTCTGAGAGAATTACAAGTCTTAACAACATAAGATATGCAAATGTCACAGTGTTGATAGCAGACATATATAAAGGAAACTCCAAGAACTCCGACTGAAGGTAGTGAAAGAATGTGAGAAGAAAGAAGTAAACATCAGTTGCAAGAAGATGGAATGCATAGTTGTTAGCTAAAAGGGCTAAAAGACAAGGATGTGTCTTCTCATTGGATGAGGCCATTCTGAGAGAATTACCAGTCTTAACAACATAAGATATGCAAATGTCACAGTGTTGATAGCAGACATATATAAAGGAAACTCCAAGAACTCCGACTGAAGGTAGTGAAAGAATGTGAGAAGAAAGAAGTAAACATCAGTTGCAAGAAGATGGAATGCATAGTTGTTAGCTAAAAGGGCTAAAAGACAAGGATGTGTCTTCTCATTGGATGAGGCCATTCTGAGAGAATTACAAGTCTTAACAACATAAGATATGCAAATGTCACAGTGTTGATAGCAGACATATATAAAGGTAACTCCAAGAACTCCGACAGATGGTAGTGAAAGAATGTGAGAAGAAAGAAGTAACCATCAGTTGCAAGAAGATGGAATGCATAGTTGTTAGCTAAAAGGGCTAAAAGACAAGGATGTGTCTTCTCATTGGATGAGGCCATTCTGAGAGAATTACAAGTCTTAACAACATAAGATATGCAAATGTCACAGTGTTGATAGCAGACATATATAAAGGAAACTCCAAGAACTCCGACTGAAGGTAGTGAAAGGATGTGAGAAGAAAGAAGTAAACATCAGTTGCAAGAAGATGGAATGCATAGTTGTTAGCTAAAAGGGCTAAAAGACAAGGATGTGACTTCTCATTTGATGAGGCCATTCTGAGAGAATTACAAGTCTTAACAACATAAGATATTAAATGTCACAGTGTTGATAGCAGACATATATAAAGGAAACTCCAAGAACTCCGACAGAAGGTAGTGAAAGAATGTGAGAAGAAAGAAGTAAACATCAGTTGCAAGAAGATGGAATGCATAGTTGTTATCTAAAAGGGCTAAAAGACAAGG
Source organism: Acanthosepion esculentum (assembly GCA_964036315.1). Taxonomy (NCBI): domain Eukaryota; kingdom Metazoa; phylum Mollusca; class Cephalopoda; order Sepiida; family Sepiidae; genus Acanthosepion; species Acanthosepion esculentum. The sequence continues at coordinate 3,628,345 of OZ038502.1, read as the reverse complement.
ATGTGTCTTCTCATTGGATGAGGCCATTCTGAGAGAATTACAAGTCTTACCAACATAAGATATGCAAATGTCACAGTGTTGATAGCAGACATATATAAAGGAAACTCCAAGAACTCCGACAGAAGGTAGTGAAAGAATGTGAGAAGTAAGAAGTGAACATCAGTTGCAAGAAGATGGAATGCATAGTTGTTAGCTAAAAGGGCTAAAAGACAAGGATGTGTCTTCTCATTGGATGAGGCCATTCTGAGAGAATTACAAGTCTTAACAACATAAGATATTAAATGTCACAGTGTTGATAGCAGACATATATAAATGAAACTCCAAGAACTCCGACAGAAGGTAGTGAAAGAATGTGAGAAGAAAGAAGTAACCATCAGTTGCAAGAAGATGGAATGCATAGTTGTTAGCTAAAAGGGCTAAAAGACAAGGATGTGTCTTCTCATTGGATGAGGCCATTCTGAGAGAATTACAAGTCTTAACAACATAAGATATGCAAATGTCACAGTGTTGATAGCAGACATATATAAAGGAAACTCCAAGAACTCCGACAGATGGTAGTGAAAGAATGTGAGAAGAAAGAAGTAACCATCAGTTGCAAGAAGATGGAATGCATAGTTGTTAGCTAAAAGGGCTAAAAGACAAGGATGTGTCTTCTCATTGGATGAGGCCATTCTGAGAGAATTACAAGTCTTAACAACATAAGATATGCAAATGTCACAGTGTTGATAGCAGACATATATAAAGGAAACTCCAAGAACTCCGACTGAAGGTAGTGAAAGGATGTGAGAAGAAAGAAGTAAACATCAGTTGCAAGAAGATGGAATGCATAGTTGTTAGCTAAAAGGGCTAAAAGACAAGGATGTGACTTCTCATTTGATGAGGCCATTCTGAGAGAATTACAAGTCTTAACAACATAAGATATGCAAATGTCACAGTGTTGATAGCAGACATATATAAAGGTAACTCCAAGAACTCCGACAGATGGTAGTGAAAGAATGTGAGAAGAAAGAAGTAACCATCAGTTGCAAGAAGATGGAATGCATAGTTGTTAGCTAAAAGGGCTAAAAGACAAGGATGTGACTTCTCATTGGATGAGGCCATTCTGAGAGAATTGCAAGTCTTAACAACATAAGATATGCAAATGTCACAGTGTTGATAGCAGACATATATAAAGGAAACTCCAAGAACTCCGACTGAAGGTTTTGAAAGAATGTGAGAAGAAAGAAGTAAACATCAGTTGCAAGAAGATGGAATGCATAGTTGTTAGCTAAAAGGGCTAAAAGACAAGGATGTGACTTCTCATTTGATGAGGCCATTCTGAGAGAATTACAAGTCTTAACAACATAAGATATGCAAATGTCACTGTGTTGATAGCAGACATATATAAAGGAAACTTCAAGAACTCCGACTGAAGGTAGTGAAAGAATGTGAGAAGAAAGAAGTAAACATCAGTTGCAAGAAGATGGAATGCATAGTTGTTAGCTAAAAGGGCTAAAAGACAAGGATGTGTCTTCTCATTGGATGAGGCCATTCTGAGAGAATTACAAGTCTTACCAACATAAGATATGCAAATGTCACAGTGTTGATAGCAGACATATATAAAGGAAACTCCAAGAACTCCGACAGAAGGTAGTGAAAGAATGTGAGAAGAAAGAACTGAACATCAGTTGCAAGAAGATGGAGTGCATAGTTGTTAGCTAAAAGGGCTAAAAGACAAGGATGTGTCTTCTCATTGGATGAGGCCATTCTGAGAGAATTACAAGTCTTAACAACATAAGATATGCAAATGTCACAGTGTTGATAGCACACATATATAAAGGAAACTCCAAGAACTCCGACTGAAGGTAGTGAAAGAATGTGAGAAGAAAGAAGTAAACATCAGTTGCAAGAAGATGGAATGCATAGTTGTTAGCTAAAAGGGCTAAAAGACAAGGATGTGTCTTCTCATTGGATGAGGCCATTCTGAGAGAATTACCAGTCTTAACAACATAAGATATGCAAATGTCACAGTGTTGATAGCAGACATATATAAAGGAAACTCCAAGAACTCTGACTGAAGGTAGTGAAAGAATGTGAGAAGAAAGACGTAAACATCAGTTGCAAGAAGATGGAATGCATAGTTGTTAGCTAAAAGGGCTAAAAGACAAGGATGTGTCTTCTCATTGGATGAGGCCATTCTGAGAGAATTACAAGTCTTAACAACATAAGATATGCAAATGTCACAGTGTTGATAGCAGACATATATAAAGGTAACTCCAAGAACTCCGACAGATGGTAGTGAAAGAATGTGAGAAGAAAGAAGTAACCATCAGTTGCAAGAAGATGGAATGCATAGTTGTTAGCTAAAAGGGCTAAAAGACAAGGATGTGTCTTCTCATTGGATGAGGCCATTCTGAGAGAATTACAAGTCTTAACAACATAAGATATGCAAATGTCACAGTGTTGATAGCAGACATATATAAAGGAAACTCCAAGAACTCCGACTGAAGGTAGTGAAAGGATGTGAGAAGAAAGAAGTAAACATCAGTTGCAAGAAGATGGAATGCATAGTTGTTAGCTAAAAGGGCTAAAAGACAAGGATGTGACTTCTCATTTGATGAGGCCATTCTGAGAGAATTACAAGTCTTAACAACATAAGATATGCAAATGTCACAGTGTTGATAGCAGACATATATAAAGGTAACTCCAAGAACTCCGACAGATGGTAGTGAAAGAATGTGAGAAGAAAGAAGTAACCATCAGTTGCAAGAAGATGGAATGCATAGTTGTTAGCTAAAAGGGCTAAAAGACAAGGATGTGACTTCTCATTGGATGAGGCCATTCTGAGAGAATTGCAAGTCTTAACAACATAAGATATGCAAATGTCACTGTGTTGATAGCAGACATATATAAAAGAAACTTCAAGAACTCCGACTGAAGGTAGTGAAAGAATGTGAGAAGAAAGAAGTAAACATCAGTTGCAAGAAGATGGAATGCATAGTTTTTAGCTAAAAGGGCTAAAAGACAAGGATGTGTCTTCTCATTGGATGAGGCCATTCTGAGAGAATTACAAGTCTTACCAACATAAGATATGCAAATGTCACAGTGTTGATAGCAGACATATATAAAGGAAACTCCAAGAACTCCGACTGAAGGTAGTGAAAGAATGTGAGAAGAAAGAACTAAACATCAGTTGCAAGAAGATGGAATGCATAGTTGTAAGCTAAAAGGGCTAAAAGACAAGGATGTGTCTTCTCATTGGATGAGGCCATTCTGAGAGAATTACAAGTCTTAACAACATAAGATATGCAAATGTCACAGTGATGATAGCAGACATATGTAAAGGAAACTCCAAGAACTCCGACAGAAGGTAGTGAAAGAATGTGAGAAGAAAGAAGTGAACATCAGTTGCAAGAAGATGGAATGCATAGTTGTTAGCTAAAAGGGCTAAAAGACAAGGATGTGTCTTCTCATTGGATGAGGCCATTCTGAGAGAATTACAAGTCTTACCAACATAAGATATGCAAATGTCACAGTGTTGATAGCAGATATATATAAAGGAAACTCCAAGAACTCCGACTGAAGGTAGTGAAAGAATGTGAGAAGAAAGAACTAAACATCAGTTGCAAGAAGATGGAATGCATAGTTGTTAGCTAAAAGGGCTAAAAGACAAGGATGTGTCTTCTCATTGGATGAGGCCATTCTGAGAGAATTACAAGTCTTACCAACATAAGATATGCAAATGTCACAGTGTTGATAGCAGATATATATAAAGGAAACTCCAAGAACTCCGACTGAAGGTAGTGAAAGAATGTGAAAAGAAAGAACTAAACATCAGTTGCAAGAAGATGGAATGCATAGTTGTTAGCTAAAAGGGCTAAAAGACAAGGATGTGTCTTCTCATTGGATGAGGCCATTCTGAGAGAATTACAAGTCTTAACAACATAAGATATGCAAATGTCACAGTGTTGATAGCAGACATATATAAAGGAAACTCCAAGAACTCCGACAGAAGGTAGTGAAAGAATGTGAGAAGAAAGAAGTGAACATCAGTTGCAAGAAGATGGAATGCATAGTTGTTAGCTAAAAGGGCTAAAAGACAAGGATGTGTCTTCTCATTGGATGAGGCCATTCTGAGAGAATTACAAGTCTTAACAACATAAGATATGCAAATGTCACTGTGTTGATAGCAGACATATATAAAGGAAACTTCAAGAACTCCGACTGAAGGTAGTGAAAGAATGTGAGAAGAAAGAAGTAAACATCAGTTGCAAGAAGATGGAATGCATAGTTGTTAGCTAAAAGGGCTAAAAGACAAGGATGTGTCTTCTCATTGGATGAGGCCATTCTGAGAGAATTACAAGTCTTACCAACATAAGATATGCAAATGTCACAGTGTTGATAGCAGATATATATAAAGGAAACTCCAAGAACTCCGACTGAAGGTAGTGAAAGAATGTGAGAAGAAAGAACTAAACATCAGTTGCAAGAAGATGGAATGCATAGTTGTTAGCTAAAAGGGCTAAAAGACAAGGATGTGTCTTCTCATTGGATGAGGCCATTCTGAGAGAATTACAAGTCTTAACAACATAAGATATGCAAATGTCACAGTGTTGATAGCAGACATATATAAAGGAAACTCCAAGAACTCCGACAGAAGGTAGTGAAAGAATGTGAGAAGAAAGAAGTGAACATCAGTTGCAAGAAGATGGAATGCATAGTTGTTAGCTAAAAGGGCTAAAAGACAAGGATGTGTCTTCTCATTGGATGAGGCCATTCTGAGAGAATTACAAGTCTTAACAACATAAGATATGCAAATGTCACAGTGATGATAGCAGACATATGTAAAGGAAACTCCAAGAACTCCGACAGAAGGTAGTGAAAGAATGTGAGAAGAAAGAAGTGAACATCAGTTGCAAGAAGATGGAATGCATAGTTGTTAGCTAAAAGGGCTAAAAGACAAGGATGTGTCTTCTCATTGGATGAGGCCATTCTGAGAGAATTACAAGTCTTAACAACATAAGATATGCAAATGTCACAGTGTTGATAGCAGACATATATAAAGGAAACTCCAAGAACTCCGACAGAAGGTAGTGAAAGAATGTGAGAAGAAAGAAGTGAACATCAGTTGCAAGAAGATGGAATGCATAGTTGTTAGCTAAAAGGGCTAAAAGACAAGGATGTGTCTTCTCATTGGATGAGGCCATTCTGAGAGAATTACAAGTCTTAACAACATAAGATATGCAAATGTCACAGTGATGATAGCAGACATATGTAAAGGAAACTCCAAGAACTCCGACAGAAGGTAGTGAAAGAATGTGAGAAGAAAGAAGTGAACATCAGTTGCAAGAAGATGGAATGCATAGTTGTTAGCTAAAAGGGCTAAAAGACAAGGATGTGTCTTCTCATTGGATGAGGCCATTCTGAGAGAATTACAAGTCTTAACAACATAAGATATGCAAATGTCACAGTGTTGATAGCAGACATATATAAAGGAAACTCCAAGAACTCCGACAGAAGGTAGTGAAAGAATGTGAGAAGAAAGAAGTGAACATCAGTTGCAAGAAGATGGAATGCATAGTTGTTAGCTAAAAGGGCTAAAAGACAAGGATGTGTCTTCTCATTGGATGAGGCCATTCTGAGAGAATTACAAGTCTTAACAACATAAGATATGCAAATGTCACAGTGATGATAGCAGACATATGTAAAGGAAACTCCAAGAACTCCGACAGAAGGTAGTGAAAGAATGTGAGAAGAAAGAAGTGAACATCAGTTGCAAGAAGATGGAATGCATAGTTGTTAGCTAAAAGGGCTAAAAGACAAGGATGTGTCTTCTCATTGGATGAGGCCATTCTGAGAGAATTACAAGTCTTAACAACATAAGATATGCAAATGTCACAGTGTTGATAGCAGACATATATAAAGGAAACTCCAAGAACTCCGACAGAAGGTAGTGAAAGAATGTGAGAAGAAAGAAGTGAACATCAGTTGCAAGAAGATGGAATGCATAGTTGTTAGCTAAAAGGGCTAAAAGACAAGGATGTGTCTTCTCATTGGATGAGGCCATTCTGAGAGAATTACAAGTCTTAACAACATAAGATATGCAAATGTCACAGTGATGATAGCAGACATATGTAAAGGAAACTCCAAGAACTCCGACAGAAGGTAGTGAAAGAATGTGAGAAGAAAGAAGTGAACATCAGTTGCAAGAAGATGGAATGCATAGTTGTTAGCTAAAAGGGCTAAAAGACAAGGATGTGTCTTCTCATTGGATGAGGCCATTCTGAGAGAATTACAAGTCTTAACAACATAAGATATGCAAATGTCACAGTGTTGATAGCAGACATATATAAAGGAAACTCCAAGAACTCCGACTGAAGGTAGTGAAAGAATGTGAGAAGAAAGAAGTAAACATCAGTTGCAAGAAGATGGAATGCATAGTTGTTAGCTAAAAGGGCTAAAAGACAAGGATGTGTCTTCTCATTGGATGAGGCCATTCTGAGAGAATTACAAGTCTTAACAACATAAGATATGCAAATGTCACAGTGTTGATAGCAGACATATATAAAGGTAACTCCAAGAACTCCGACAGATGGTAGTGAAAGAATGTGAGAAGAAAGAAGTAACCATCAGTTGCAAGAAGATGGAATGCATAGTTGTTAGCTAAAAGGGCTAAAAGACAAGGATGTGACTTCTCATTGGATGAGGCCATTCTGAGAGAATTGCAAGTCTTAACAACATAAGATATGCAAATGTCACAGTGTTGATAGCAGACATATATAAAGGAAACTCCAAGAACTCCGACTGAAGGTTTTGAAAGAATGTGAGAAGAAAGAAGTAAACATCAGTTGCAAGAAGATGGAATGCATAGTTGTTAGCTAAAAGGGCTAAAAGACAAGGATGTGTCTTCTCATTGGATGAGGCCATTCTGAGAGAATTACAAGTCTTAACAACATAAGATATGCAAATGTCACAGTGATGATAGCAGACATATGTAAAGGAAACTCCAAGAACTCCGACAGAAGGTAGTGAAAGAATGTGAGAAGAAAGAAGTGAACATCAGTTGCAAGAAGATGGAATGCATAGTTGTTAGCTAAAAGGGCTAAAAGACAAGGATGTGTCTTCTCATTGGATGAGGCCATTCTGAGAGAATTACAAGTCTTAACAACATAAGATATGCAAATGTCACAGTGTTGATAGCAGACATATATAAAGGAAACTCCAAGAACTCCGACTGAAGGTAGTGAAAGAATGTGAGAAGAAAGAAGTAAACATCACTTGCAAGAAGATGGAATGCATAGTTGTTAGCTAAATGGGCTAAAAGACAAGGATGTGACTTCTCATTTGATGAGGCCATTCTGAGAGAATTACAAGTCTTAACAACATAAGATATGCAAATGTCACAGTGTTGATAGCAGACATATATAAAGGAAACTCCAAGAACTCCGACAGAAGGTAGTGAAAGAATGTGAGAAGAAAGAACTAAACATCAGTTGCAAGAAGATGGAATGCATAGTTGTTAGCTAAAAGGGCTAAAAGACAAGGATGTGTCTTCTCATTGGATGAGGCCATTCTGAGAGAATTACAAGTCTTACCAACATAAGATATGCAAATGTCACAGTGTTGATAGCAGACATATATAAAGGAAACTCCAAGAACTCCGACTGAAGGTAGTGAAAGAATGTGAGAAGAAAGAACTAAACATCACTTGCAAGAAGATGGAATGCATAGTTGTTAGCTAAAAGGGCTAAAAGACAAGGATGTGTCTTCTCATTGGATGAGGCCATTCTGGGAGAATTACAAGTCTTAACAACATAAGATATGCAAATGTCACAGTGTTGATAGCAGACATATATAAAGGAAACTCCAAGAACTCCGACAGAAGGTAGTGAAAGAATGTGAGAAGAAAGAACTAAACATCAGTTGCAAGAAGATGGAATGCATAGTTGTTAGCTAAAAGGGCTAAAATACAAGGATGTGTCTTCTCATTGGATGAGGCCATTCTGAGAGAATTACAAGTCTTACCAACATAAGATATGCAAATGTCACAGTGTTGATAGCAGACATATATAAAGGAAACTCCAAGAACTCCGACTGAAGGTAGTGAAAGAATGTGAGAAGAAAGAACTAAACATCAGTTGCAAGAAGATGGAATGCATAGTTGTTAGCTAAAAGGGCTAAAAGACAAGGATGTGTCTTCTCATTGGATGAGGCCATTCTGAGAGAATTACAAGTCTTAACAACATAAGATATGCAAATGTCACAGTGTTGATAGCAGACATATGTAAAGGAAACTCCAAGAACTCCGACAGAAGGTAGTGAAAGAATGTGAGAAGAAAGAAGTGAACATCAGTTGCAAGAAGATGGAATGCATAGTTGTTAGCTAAAAGGGCTAAAAGACAAGGTTGTGTCTTCTCATTGGATGAGGCCATTCTGAGAGAATTACAAGTCTTAACAACATAAGATATGCAAATGTCACAGTGTTGATAGCAGACATATATAAAGGAAACTCCAAGAACTCCGACTGAAGGTAGTGAAAGAATGTGAGAAGAAAGAAGTAAACATCAGTTGCAAGAAGATGGAATGCATAGTTGTTAGCTAAAAGGGCTAAAAGACAAGGATGTGTCTTCTCATTGGATGAGGCCATTCTGAGAGAATTACAAGTCTTAACAACATAAGATATGCAAATGTCACAGTGTTGATAGCAGACATATATAAAGGAAACTCCAAGAACTCCGACAGAAGGTAGTGAAAGAATGTGAGAAGAAAGAAGTAAACATCAGCTGCAAGAAGATGGAATGCATAGTTGTTAGCTAAAAGGGCTAAAAGACAAGGATGTGACTTCTCATTTGATGAGGCCATTCTGAGAGAATTACAAGTCTTAACAACATAAGATATGCAAATGTCACAGTGTTGATAGCAGACATATATAAAGGTAACTCCAAGAACTCCGACAGATGGTAGTGAAAGAATGTGAGAAGAAAGAAGTAACCATCAGTTGCAAGAAGATGGAATGCATAGTTGTTAGCTAAAAGGGCTAAAAGACAAGGATGTGTCTTCTCATTGGATGAGGCCATTCTGAGAGAATTACAAGTCTTAACAACATAAGATATGCAAATGTCACAGTGATGATAGCAGACATATGTAAAGGAAACTCCAAGAACTCCGATAGAAGGTAGTGAAAGAATGTGAGAAGAAAGAAGTGAACATCAGTTGCAAGAAGATGGAATGCATAGTTGTTAGCTAAAAGGGCTAAAAGACAAGGATGTGTCTTCTCATTGGATGAGGCCATTCTGAGAGAATTACAAGTCTTAACAACATAAGATATGCAAATGTCACAGTGATGATAGCAGACATATGTAAAGGAAACTCCAAGAACTCCGATAGAAGGTAGTGAAAGAATGTGAGAAGAAAGAAGTGAACATCAGTTGCAAGAAGATGGAATGCATAGTTGTTAGCTAAAAGGGCTAAAAGACAAGGATGTGTCTTCTCATTGGATGAGGCCATTCTGAGAGAATTACAAGTCTTAACAACATAAGATATGCAAATGTCACAGTGTTGATAGCAGACATATATAAAGGAAACTCCAAGAACTCCGACTGAAGGTAGTGAAAGAATGTGAGAAGAAAGAAGTAAACATCACTTGCAAGAAGATGGAATGCATAGTTGTTAGCTAAAAGGGCTAAAAGACAAGGATGTGACTTCTCATTGGATGAAGCCATTCTGAGAGAATTACAAGTCTTAACAACATAAGATATGCAAATGTCACAGTGTTGATAGCAGACATATATAAAGGAAACTCCAAGAACTCCGACAGAAGGTAGTGAAAGAATGTGAGAAGAAAGAACTAAACATCAGTTGCAAGAAGATGGAATGCATAGTTGTTAGCTAAAAGGGCTAAAAGACAAGGATGTGTCTTCTCATTGGATGAGGCCATTCTGAGAGAATTACAAGTCTTACCAACATAAGATATGCAAATGTCACAGTGTTGATAGCAGACATATATAAAGGAAACTCCAAGAACTCCGACTGAAGGTAGTGAAAGAATGTGAGAAGAAAGAACTAAACATCAGTTGCAAGAAGATGGAATGCATAGTTGTTAGCTAAAAGGGCTAAAAGACAAGGATGTGTCTTCTCATTGGATGAGGCCATTCTGAGAGAATTACAAGTCTTAACAACATAAGATATGCAAATGTCACAGTGATGATAGCAGACATATGTAAAGGAAACTCCAAGAACTCCGACAGAAGGTAGTGAAAGAATGTGAGAAGAAAGAAGTGAACATCAGTTGCAAGAAGATGGAATGCATAGTTGTTAGCTAAAAGGGCTAAAAGACAAGGATGTGTCTTCTCATTGGATGAGGCCATTCTGAGAGAATTACAAGTCTTAACAACATAAGATATGCAAATGTCACATTGTTGATAGCAGACATATATAAAGGAAACTCCAAGAACTCCGACTGAAGGTAGTGAAAGAATGTGAGAAGAAAGAAGTAAACATCACTTGCAAGAAGATGGAATGCATAGTTGTTAGCTAAAAGGGCTAAAAGACAAGGATGTGACTTCTCATTTGATGAGGCCATTCTGAGAGAATTACAAGTCTTAACAACATAAGATATGCAAATGTCACAGTGTTGATAGCAGACATATATAAAGGAAACTCCAAGAACTCCGACTGAAGGTAGTGAAAGAATGTGAGAAGAAAGAAGTAAACATCACTTGCAAGAAGATGGAATGCATAGTTGTTAGCTAAAAGGGCTAAAAGACAAGGATGTGACTTCTCATTTGATGAGGCCATTCTGAGAGAATTACAAGTCTTAACAACATAAGATATGCAAATGTCACAGTGATGATAGCAGACATATGTAAAGGAAACTCCAAGAACTCCGACAGAAGGTAGTGAAAGAATGTGAGAAGAAAGAAGTGAACATCAGTTGCAAGAAGATGGAATGCATAGTTGTTAGCTAAAAGGGCTAAAAGACAAGGTTGTGTCTTCTCATTGGATGAGGCCATTCTGAGAGAATTACAAGTCTTAACAACATAAGATATGCAAATGTCACAGTGTTGATAGCAGACATATATAAAGGAAACTCCAAGAACTCCGACTGAAGGTAGTGAAAGAATGTGAGAAGAAAGAAGTAAACATCACTTGCAAGAAGATGGAATGCATAGTTGTTAGCTAAAAGGGCTAAAAGACAAGGATGTGACTTCTCATTTGATGAGGCCATTCTGAGAGAATTACAAGTCTTAACAACATAAGATATGCAAATGTCACAGTGTTGATAGCAGACATATATAAAGGTAACTCCAAGAACTCCGACAGATGGTAGTGAAAGAATGTGAGAAGAAAGAAGTAACCATCAGTTGCAAGAAGATGGAATGCATAGTTGTTAGCTAAAAGGGCTAAAAGACAAGGATGTGTCTTCTCATTGGATGAGGCCATTCTGAGAGAATTACAAGTCTTAACAACATAAGATATGCAAATGTCACAGTGATGATAGCAGACATATGTAAAGGAAACTCCAAGAACTCCGATAGAAGGTAGTGAAAGAATGTGAGAAGAAAGAAGTGAACATCAGTTGCAAGAAGATGGAATGCATAGTTGTTAGCTAAAAGGGCTAAAAGACAAGGATGTGTCTTCTCATTGGATGAGGCCATTCTGAGAGAATTACAAGTCTTAACAACATAAGATATGCAAATGTCACAGTGATGATAGCAGACATATGTAAAGGAAACTCCAAGAACTCCGATAGAAGGTAGTGAAAGAATGTGAGAAGAAAGAAGTGAACATCAGTTGCAAGAAGATGGAATGCATAGTTGTTAGCTAAAAGGGCTAAAAGACAAGGATGTGTCTTCTCATTGGATGAGGCCATTCTGAGAGAATTACAAGTCTTAACAACATAAGATATGCAAATGTCACAGTGTTGATAGCAGACATATATAAAGGAAACTCCAAGAACTCCGACAGAAGGTAGTGAAAGAATGTGAGAAGAAAGAACTAAACATCAGTTGCAAGAAGATGGAATGCATAGTTGTTAGCTAAAAGGGCTAAAAGACAAGGATGTGTCTTCTCATTGGATGAGGCCATTCTGAGAGAATTACAAGTCTTAACAACATAAGATATGCAAATGTCACAGTGTTGATAGCAGACATATATAAAGGAAACTCCAAGAACTCCGACAGAAGGTAGTGAAAGAATGTGAGAAGAAAGAACTAAACATCAGTTGCAAGAAGATGGAATGCATAGTTGTTAGCTAAAAGGGCTAAAAGACAAGGATGTGACTTCTCATTGGATGAGGCCATTCTGAGAGAATTACAAGTCTTAACAACATAAGATATGCAAATGTCACAGTGTTGATAGCAGACATATATAAAGGAAACTCCAAGAACTCCGACAGAAGGTAGTGAAAGAATGTGAGAAGAAAGAACTAAACATCAGTTGCAAGAAGATGGAATGCATAGTTGTTAGCTAAAAGGGCTAAAAGACAAGGATGTGACTTCTCATTGGATGAGGCCATTCTGAGAGAATTACAAGTCTTAACAACATAAGATATGCAAATGTCACAGTGTTGATAGCAGACATATATAAAGGAAACTCCAAGAACTCCGACTGAAGGTAGTGAAAGAATGTGAGAAGAAAGAAGTAAACATCAGTTGCAAGAAGATGGAATGCATAGTTGTTAGCTAAAAGGGCTAAAAGACAAGGATGTGTCTTCTCATTGGATGAGGCCATTCTGAGAGAATTACAAGTCTTAACAACATAAGATATGCAAATGTCACAGTGTTGATAGCAGACATATATAAAGGAAACTCCAAGAACTCCGACAGAAGGTAGTGAAAGAATGTGAGAAGAAAGAACTAAACATCAGTTGCAAGAAGATGGAATGCATAGTTGTTAGCTAAAAGGGCTAAAAGACAAGGATGTGTCTTCTCATTGGATGAGGCCATTCTGAGAGAATTACAAGTCTTAACAACATAAGATATGCAAATGTCACAGTGTTGATAGCAGACATATATAAAGGAAACTCCAAGAACTCCGACAGAAGGTAGTGAAAGAATGTGAGAAGAAAGAACTAAACATCAGTTGCAAGAAGAGGGAATGCATAGTTGTTAGCTAAAAGGGCTAAAAGACAAGGATGTGTCTTCTCATTGGATGAGGCCATTCTGAGAGAATTACAAGTCTTAACAACATAAGATATGCAAATGTCACAGTGTTGATAGCAGACATATATAAAGGAAACTCCAAGAACTCCGACAGAAGGTAGTGAAAGAATGTGAGAAGAAAGAACTAAACATCAGTTGCAAGAAGATGGAATGCATAGTTGTTAGCTAAAAGGGCTAAAAGACAAGGATGTGTCTTCTCATTGGATGAGGCCATTCTGAGAGAATTACAAGTCTTAACAACATAAGATATGCAAATGTCACAGTGTTGATAGCAGACATATATAAAGTAAACTCCAAGAACTCCGACAGAAGGTAGTGAAAGAATGTGAGAAGAAAGAACTAAACATCATTTGCAAGAAGATGGAATGCATAGTTGATAGCTAAAAGGGCTAAAAGACAAGGATGTGTCTTCTCATTGGATGAGGCCATTCTGAGAGAATTACAAGTCTTAACAACATAAGATATGCAAATGTCACAGTGTTGATAGCAGACATATATAAAGGAAACTCCAAGAACTCCGACAGAAGGTAGTGAAAGAATGTGAGAAGAAAGAACTAAACATCAGTTGCAAGAAGATGGAATGCATAGTTGTTAGCTAAAAGGGCTAAAAGACAAGGATGTGTCTTCTCATTGGATGAGGCCATTCTGAGAGAATTACAAGTCTTAACAACATAAGATATGCAAATGTCACAGTGTTGATAGCAGACATATATAAAGGAAACTCCAAGAACTCCGACAGAAGGTAGTGAAAGAATGTGAGAAGAAAGAACTAAACATCATTTGCAAGAAGATGGAATGCATAGTTGATAGCTAAAAGGGCTAAAAGACAAGGATGTGTCTTCTCATTGGATGAGGCCATTCTGAGAGAATTACAAGTCTTAACAACATAAGATATGCAAATGTCACAGTGTTGATAGCAGACATATATAAAGTAAACTCCAAGAACTCCGACAGAAGGTAGTGAAAGAATGTGAGAAGAAAGAACTAAACATCATTTGCAAGAAGATGGAATGCATAGTTGTTAGCTAAAAGGGCTAAAAGACAAGGATGTGTCTTCTCATTGGATGAGGCCATTCTGAGAGAATTACAAGTCTTAACAACATAAGATATGCAAATGTCACAGTGTTGATAGCAGACATATATAAAGTAAACTCCAAGAACTCCGACAGAAGGTAGTGAAAGAATGTGAGAAGAAAGAATTAAACATCATTTGCAAGAAGATGGAATGCATAGTTGATAGCTAAAAGGGCTAAAAGTCAAGGATGTGTCTTCTCATTGGATGAGGCCATTCTGAGAGAATTACAAGTCTTAACAACATAAGATATGCAAATGTCACAGTGTTGATAGCAGACATATATAAAGGAAACTCCAAGAACTCCGACAGAAGGTAGTGAAATAATGTGAGAAGAAAGAACTAAACATCAGTTGCCAGAAGATGGAATGCATAGTTGTTAGCTAAAAGGGCTAAAAGACAAGGATGTGTCTTCTCATTGGATGAGGCCATTCTGAGAGAATTACAAGTCTTAACAACATAAGATATGCAAATGTCACAGTGTTGATAGCAGACATATATAAAGGAAACTCCAAGAACTCCGACAGAAGGTAGTGAAAGAATGTGAGAAGAAAGAACTAAACATCAGTTGCCAGAAGATGGAATGCATAGTTGTTAGCTAAAAGGGCTAAAAGACAAGGATGTGTCTTCTCATTGGATGAGGCCATTCTGAGAGAATTACAAGTCTTAACAACATAAGATATGCAAATGTCACAGTGTTGATAGCAGACATATATAAAGGAAACTCCAAGAACTCCGACAGAAGGTAGTGAAAGAATGTGAGAAGAAAGAACTAAACATCAGTTGCCAGAAGATGGAATGCATAGTTGTTAGCTAAAAGGGCTAAAAGACAAGGATGTGTCTTCTCATTGGATGAGGCCATTCTGAGAGAATTACAAGTCTTAACAACATAAGATATGCAACTGTCACAGTGTTGATAGCAGACATATATAAAGGAAACTCCAAGAACTCCGACAGAAGGTAGTGAAAGAATGTGAGAAGAAAGAAGTAAACATCAGTTGCAAGAAGATGGAATGCATAGTTGTTAGCTAAAAGGGCTAAAAGACAAGGATGTGTCTTCTCATTGGATGAGGCCATTCTGAGAGAATTACAAGTCTTAACAACATAAGATATGCAAATGTCACAGTGTTGATAGCAGACATATATAAAGGAAACTCCAAGAACTCTGACAGAAGGTAGTGAAAGAATGTGAGAAGAAAGAAGTAAACATCAGTTGCAAGAAGATGGAATGCATAGTTGTTAGCTAAAAGGGCTAAAAGACAAGGATGTGTCTTCTCATTGGATGAGGCCATTCTGAGAGAATTACAAGTCTTAACAACATAAGATATGCAAATGTCACAGTGTTGATAGCAGACATATATAAAGGAAACTTGAAGAACTCCGACAGAAGGTAGTGAAAGAATGTGAGAAGAAAGAAGTAAACATCAGTTGCAAGAAGATGGAATGCATAGTTGTTAGCTAAAAGGGCTAAAAGACAAGGATGTGTCTTCTCATTGGATGAGGCCATTCTGGGAGAATTACAGGTCTTAACAACATAAGATATGCAAATGTCACAGTGTTGATAGCAGACATATATAAAGGAAACTCCAAGAACTCCGACAGAAGGTAGTGAAAGAATGTGAGAAGAAAGAAGTAAACATCAGTTGCAAGAAGATGGAATGCATAGTTGTTAGCTAAAAGGGCTAAAAGACAAGGATGTGTCTTCTCATTGGATGAGGCCATTCTGAGAGAATTAAAAGTCTTACCAACATAAGATATGCAAATGTCAAAGTGTTGATAGCAGACATATATAAAGGAAACTCCAAGAACTCCGACAGAAGGTAGTGAAAGAATGAGAGAAGAAAGAAGTAAACATCAGTTGCAAGAAGATGGAATGCATAGTTGTTAGCTAAAAGGGCTAAAAGACAAGGATGTGTCTTCTCATTGGATGAGGCCATTCTGAGAGAATTACAAGTCTTAACAACATAAGATATGCAAATTTCACAGTGTTGATAGCAGACATATATAAAGGAAACTCGAAGAACTCCGACAGAAGGTAGTGAAAGAATGTGAGAAGAAAGAAGTAAACATCAGTTGCAAGAAGATGGAATGCATAGTTGTTAGCTAAAAGGGCTAAAAGACAAGGATGTGTCTTCTCATTGGATGAGGCCATTCTGAGAGAATTACAAGTCTTACCAACATAAGATATGCAAATGTCAAAGTGTTGATAGCAGACATATATAAAGGAAACTCCAAGAACTCCGACAGAAGGTAGTGAAAGAATGAGAGAAGAAAGAACTAAACATTAGTTGCAAGAAGATGGAATGCATAGTTGTTAGCTAAAAGGGCTAAAAGACAAGGATGTGTCTTCTCATTGGATGAGGCCATTCTGAGAGAATTACAAGTCTTAACAACATAAGATATGCAAATTTCACAGTGTTGATAGCAGACATATATAAAGGAAACTCGAAGAACTCCGACAGAAGGTAGTGAAAGAATGTGAGAAGAAAGAAGTAAACATCAGTTGCAAGAAGATGGAATGCATAGTTGTTAGCTAAAAGGGCTAAAAGACAAGGATGTGTCTTCTCATTGGATGAGGCCATTCTGAGAGAATTACAAGTCTTAACAACATAAGATATGCAAATTTCACAGTGTTGATAGCAGACATATATAAAGGAAACTCGAAGAACTCCGACAGAAGGTAGTGAAAGAATGTGAGAAGAAAGAAGTAAACATCAGTTGCAAGAAGATGGAATGCATAGTTGTTAGCTAAAAGGGCTAAAAGACAAGGATGTGTCTTCTCATTGGATGAGGCCATTCTGAGAGAATTAAAAGTCTTACCAACATAAGATATGCAAATGTCAAAGTGTTGATAGCAGACATATATAAAGGAAACTCCAAGAACTCCGACAGAAGGTAGTGAAAGAATGAGAGAAGAAAGAACTAAACATCAGTTGCAAGAAGATGGAATGCATAGTTGTTAGCTAAAAGGGCTAAAAGACAAGGATGTGTCTTCTCATTGGATGAGGCCATTCTGAGAGAATTACAAGTCTTAACAACATAAGATATGCAAATTTCACAGTGTTGATAGCAGACATATATAAAGGAAACTCGAAGAACTCCGACAGAAGGTAGTGAAAGAATGTGAGAAGAAAGAAGTAAACATCAGTTGCAAGAAGATGGAATGCATAGTTGTTAGCTAAAAGGGCTAAAAGACAAGGATGTGTCTTCTCATTGGATGAGGCCATTCTGAGAGAATTACAAGTCTTACCAACATAAGATATGCAAATGTCAAAGTGTTGATAGCAGACATATATAAAGGAAACTCCAAGAACTCCGACAGAAGGTAGTGAAAGAATGAGAGAAGAAAGAACTAAACATCAGTTGCAAGAAGATGGAATGCATAGTTGTTAGCTAAAAGGGCTAAAAGACAAGGATGTGTCTTCTCATTGGATGAGGCCATTCTGAGAGAATTACAAGTCTTAACAACATAAGATATGCAAATTTCACAGTGTTGATAGCAGACATATATAAAGGAAACTCGAAGAACTCCGACAGAAGGTAGTGAAAGAATGTGAGAAGAAAGAAGTAAACATCAGTTGCAAGAAGATGGAATGCATAGTTGTTAGCTAAAAGGGCTAAAAGACAAGGATGTGTCTTCTCATTGGATGAGGCCATTCTGAGAGAATTACAAGTCTTAACAACATAAGATATGCAAATGTCACAGTGTTGATAGCAGACATATATAAAGGAAACTCGAAGAACTCCGACAGAAGGTAGTGAAAGAATGTGAGAAGAAAGAAGTAAACATCAGTTGCAAGAAGATGGAATGCATAGTTGTTAGCTAAAAGGGCTAAAAGACAAGGATGTGTCTTCTCATTGGATGAGGCCATTCTGAGAGAATTACAAGTCTTACCAACATAAGATATGCAAATGTCAAAGTGTTGATAGCAGACATATATAAAGGAAACTCCAAGAACTCCGACAGAAGGTAGTGAAAGAATGAGAGAAGAAAGAACTAAACATCAGTTGCAAGAAGATGGAATGCATAGTTGTTAGCTAAAAGGGCTAAAAGACAAGGATGTGTCTTCTCATTGGATGAGGCCATTCTGAGAGAATTACAAGTCTTAACAACATAAGATATGCAAATTTCACAGTGTTGATAGCAGACATATATAAAGGAAACTCGAAGAACTCCGACAGAAGGTAGTGAAAGAATGTGAGAAGAAAGAAGTAAACATCAGTTGCAAGAAGATGGAATGCATAGTTGTTAGCTAAAAGGGCTAAAAGACAAGGATGTGTCTTCTCATTGGATGAGGCCATTCTGAGAGAATTACAAGTCTTACCAACATAAGATATGCAAATGTCACAGTGTTGATAGCACACATATATAAAGGAAACTCCAAGAACACCTACAGAAGGTAGTGAAAGAATGAGAGAAGAAAGAAGTAAACATCAGTTGCAAGAAGATGGAATGCATAGTTGTTAGCTAAAAGGGCTAAAAGACAAGGATGTGTCTTCTCATTGGATGAGGCCATTCTGAGAGAATTACAAGTCTTACCAACATAAGATATGCAAATGTCACAGTGTTGATAGCAGACATATATAAAGGAAACTCCAAGAACTCCGACAGAAGGTAGTGAAAGAATGTGAGAAGAAAGAACTGAACATCAGTTGCAAGAAGATGGAATGCATAGTTGTTAGCTAAAAGGGCTAAAAGACAAGGATGTGTCTTCTCATTGGATGAGGCCATTCTGGGAGAATTACAAGTCTTACCAACATAAGATATGCAAATGTCACAGTGTTGATAGCAGACATATATAAAGGAAACTCCAAGAACTCCGACTGAAGGTAGTGAAAGAATGTGAGAAGAAAGAAGCAAACATCAGTTGCAAGAAGATGGAATGCATAGTTGTTAGCTAAAAGGGCTAAAAGACAAGGATGTGTCTTCTCATTGGATGAGGCCATTCTGAGAGAATTACAAGTCTTAACAACATAAGATATGCAAATGTCACAGTGTTGATAGCAGACATATGTAAAGGTAACTCCAAGAACTCCGACAGAAGGTAGTGAAAGAATGTGAGAAGAAAGAACTGAACATCAGTTGCAAGAAGATGGAATGCATAGTTGTTAGCTAAAAGGGCTAAAAGACAAGGATGTGTCTTCTCATTGGATGAGGCCATTCTGAGAGAATTACAAGTCTTAACAACATAAGATATGCAAATGTCACAGTGTTGATAGCAGACATATGTAAAGGAAACTCCAAGAACTCCGACAGAAGGTAGTGAAAGAATGTGAGAAGAAAGAACTAAACATCAGTTGCAAGAAGATGGAATGCATAGTTGTTAGCTAAAAGGAAGATCCTAACAAGCAAATTACAAAGTGGAGATTCCAAATCAAACAAGTACAACAATTGAAATATAGGAGAAGTGTTATAACAGAGGGCTGAAAGCATGACACTGAAATTCAAAGTTTCATTGGGATAACAGAATATGCCTTTCAAAAGCTAATCAAAGTATAAAGAAACAGGAAAATTTCATTAGAAACAAAGAATACTGAACTGTTACGTAGTATCAGTACATTTATGTGGCCCAAGTCGAAATCCTAGAAAGAAATATGACATGCCAACATAAAGTATCCAGATGGAAAGGAGTCTACTGTATCTGTTTGTGATTTAGCACCCAGTCTGGAAGGAGAGTAAAGACCTGAGCCCTCCACTGTGGAACAAAATAGGAGTACCCTGGGTATCCCCATACCAGAGGAGAACAGACTGTATAACAGAGATGAAGCTGGGATCCAAGAGGTAAGGACATCTGAACGGACGGAAAGACCTCCAGCTCATTATAGATGGTAACAGTACATTTTTCTAGGAATGAAGAATGTGGGTGTAGTATCCTATGTTCACTATGTACAAGTAATGGACTCGTCCCAGTCGACAAGACCCCCAGATCATTATGGATGGTAATGCTACATTTTCCTAGGAACGAAGAATGTGGTAGTAGTATCCTATGTTCACTATGTACAAGTAATGGACTCGTCCCAGTCGACAAGACCCCCAGATCATTATGGCTGGTAACGCTACATTTTTCTAGGAATTATGAATGTGGGAGTAGTATCCTATGTTCACTATGTACAAGTAATGGACTCGTCCCAGTCGACAAGACCCCCAGATCATTATGGCTGGTAACGCTACATTTTTCTAGGAATTATGAATGTGGGAGTAGTATCCTATGTTCACTATGTACAAGTAATGGACTCGTCCCAGTCAACAAGACCCCCAGATCATTATGGCTGGTAACGCTACATTTTTCTTGGAATTATGAATGTGGGAGTAGTATCCTATATTCACTATGTACAAGTAATGGACTCGTCCCAGTCGACAAGACCCCCAGGTCATTATGGCTGGTAACGCTACATTTTTCTAGGAATTATGAATGTGGGAGTAGTATCCTATGTTCACTATGTACAAGTAATGGACTCGTCCCAGTCGACAAGACCCCCAGATCATTATGGCTGGTAACGCTACATTTTTCTAGGAATTATGAATGTGGGAGTAGTATCCTATGTTCACTATGTACAAGTAATGGACTCGTCCCAGTCGACAAGACCCCCAGATCATTATGGCTGGTAACGCTACATTTTTCTAGGAATTATGAATGTGGGAGTAGTATCCTATGTTCACTATGTACAAGTAATGGACTCATCCTAGTTGACAAGACCCCCAGGTCATTATGGCTGGTAACGCTACATTTTTCTAGGAATTATGAATGTGGGAGTAGTATCCTATGTTCACTATGTACAAGTAATGGACTCGTCCCAGTTGACAAGACCCCCAGGTCATTATGGCTGGTAACGCTACATTTTTCTAGGAATTATGAATGTGGGAGTAGTATCCTATGTTCACTATGTACAAGTAATGGACTCGTCCCAGTCGACAAGACCCCCAGGTCATTATGGCTGGTAACGCTACATTTTTCTAGGAATTATGAATGTGGGAGTAGTATCCTATATTCACTATGTACAAGTAATGGACTCGTCCCAGTCGACAAACCCCCAGGTCATTATGGCTGGTAACGCTACATTTTTCTAGGAATTATGAATGTGGGAGTAGTATCCTATGTTCACTATGTACAAGTAATGGACTCGTCCCAGTCGACAAGACCCCCAGGTCATTATGGCTGGTAACGCTACATTTTTCTAGGAATTATGAATGTGGGAGTAGTATCCTATATTCACTATGTACAAGTAATGGACTCTCTCCCAGTCAACAAGACCCCCAGGTCATTATGGCTGGTAACGCTACATTTTTCTAGGAATTATGAATGTGGGAGTAGTATCCTATGTTCACTATGTACAAGTAATGAACTCGTCCCAGTCGACAAGACCCCCAGGTCATTATGGCTGGTAACGCTACATTTTTCTAGGAATTATGAATGTGGGAGTAGTATCCTATATTCACTATGTACAAGTAATGGACTCGTCCCAGTCGACAAACCCCCAGGTCATTATGGCTGGTAACGCTACATTTTTCTAGGAATTATGAATGTGGGAGTAGTATCCTATGTTCACTATGTACAAGTAATGGACTCGTCCCAGTCGACAAGACCCCCAGGTCATTATGGCTGGTAACGCTACATTTTTCTAGGAATTATGAATGTGGGAGTAGTATCCTATATTCACTATGTACAAGTAATGGACTCGTCCCAGTCAACAAGACCCCCAGGTCATTATGGCTGGTAACGCTACATTTTTCTAGGAATTATGAATGTGGGAGTAGTATCCTATATTCACTATGTACAAGTAATGGACTCGTCCCAGTCGACCAACCCCGAGGTCATTATGGCTGGTAACGCTATATTTTTCTAGGAATTATGAATGTGGGAGTAGTATCCTATGTTCACTATGTACAAGTAATGGACTCGTCCCAGTCGACAAGACCCCCAGGTCATTATGGCTGGTAACGCTACATTTTTCTAGGAATTATGAATGTGGGAGTAGTATCCTATATTCACTATGTACAAGTAATGGACTCGTCCCAGTCGACAAACCCCCAGGTCATTATGGCTGGTAACGCTACATTTTTCTAGGAATTATGAATGTGGGAGTAGTATCCTATGTTCACTATGTACAAGTAATGGACTCGTCCCAGTCGACAAGACCCCCAGCTCATCATGGCTGGTAACGCTACATGTTTCTAGGAATTATGAATGTGGGAGTAGTATCCTATATTCACTATGTACAAGTAATGGACTCGTCCCAGTCGACAAACCCCCAGGTCATTATGGCTGGTAACGCTACATTTTTCTAGGAATTAGGAATGTGGGAGTAGTATCCTAGGTTCACTATGTACAAGTAATGGACTCGTCCCAGTCAACAAGACCCCCAGGTCATTATGGCCTGTAACGCTACATTTTTCTAGGAATTATGAATGTGGGAGAAGTATCCTATGTTCACTATGTACAAGTAATGGACTCGTCCCAGTCAACAAGACCCCCAGGTCATTATGGCTGGTAACGCTACATTTTTCTAGGAATTATGAATATGGGAGTAGTATCCTAGGTTCACTATGTACAAGTAATGGACTCGTCCCAGTCGACAAGACCCCCAGTTCATTATGGCTGGTAACGCTACATTTTTCTAGGAATTATGAATGTGGGAGTAGTATCCTCTATTCACTATGTACAAGTAATGGACTCGTCCCAGTCAACAAGACCCCCAGGTCATTATGGCTGGTAACGCTACATTTTTCTAGGAATTATGAATGTGGGAGTAGTATCCTATATTCACTATGTACAAGTAATGGACTCGTCCCAGTCAACAAGACCCCCAGGTCATTATGGCTGGTAACGCTACATTTTTCTAGGAATTATGAATGTGGGACTAGTATCCTATATTCACTATGTACAAGTAATGGACTCGTCCCAGTCGACAAACCCCCAGGTCATTATGGCTGGTAACGCTACATTTTTCTAGGAATTATGAATGTGGGAGTAGTATCCTATGTTCACTATGTACAAGTAATGGACTCGTCCCAGTCGACAAGACCCCCAGTTCATTATGGCTGGTAACGCTACATTTTTCTAGGAATTATGAATGTGGGAGTAGTATCCTATATTCACTATGTACAAGTAATGGACTCGTCCCAGTCGACAAACCCCCAGGTCATTATGGCTGGTAACGCTACATTTTTCTAGGAATGAAGAATGTGGTAGTAGTATCCTATATTCACTATGTACAAGTAATGGACTCGTCCCAGTCGACAAACCCCCAGGTCATTATGGCTGGTAACGCTACATTTTTCTAGGAATTATGAATGTGGGAGTAGTATCCTATATTCACTATGTACAAGTAATGGACTTGTCCCAGTCGACAAAACCCCCAGGTCATTATGGCTGGTAACGCTACATTTTTCTAGGAATTATGAATGTGGGAGTAGTATCCTATGTTCACTATGTACAAGTAATGGACTCGTCCCAGTCGACAAGACCCCAGATAATTATGGCTGGTAACACTACATTTTTCTAGGAATTATGAATGTGGGAGTAGTATCCTATGTTCACTATGTACAAGTAATGGACTCGTCCCAGTCGACAAGACCCCAGATCATTATGGCTGGTAACGCTACATTTTTCTAGGAATTATGAATGTGGGAGTAGTATCCTATGTTCACTATGTACAAGTAATGGACTCGTCCCAGTCGACAAGACCCCAGATCATTATGGCTGGTAACGCTACATTTTTCTAGGAATTATGAATGTGGGAGTAGTATCCTATGTTCACTATGTACAAGTAATGGACTCGTCCCAGTCGACAAGACCCCAGATAATTATGGCTGGTAACACTACATTTTTCTAGGAATTATGAATGTGGGAGTAGTATCCTATGTTCACTATGTACAAGTAATGGACTCGTCCCAGTCAACAAGACCCCAGATCATTATGGCTGGTAACGCTACATTTTTCTAGGAATTATGAATGTGGGAGTAGTATCCTATGTTCACTATGTACAAGTAATGGACTCGTCCCAGTCAACAAGACCCCCAGGTCATTATGGCTGGTAACGCTACATTTTTCTAGGAATTATGAATGTGGGAGTAGTATCCTATATTCACTATGTACAAGTAATGGACTCGTCCCAGTCGACAAGACCCCCAGGTCATTATGGCTGGTAACGCTACATTTTTCTAGGAATTATGAATGTGGGAGTAGTATCCTATATTCACTATGTACAAGTAATGGACTCGTCCCAGTTGACAAGACCCCCAGGTCATTATGGCTGGTAACGCTACATTTTTCTAGGAATTATGAATGTGGGAGTAGTATCCTATATTCACTATGTACATGTAATGGACTCGTCCCAGTCGACAAACCCCCAGGTCATTATGGCTGGTAACGCTACATTTTTCTAGGAATTATGAATGTGGGAGTAGTATCCTATGTTCACTATGTACAAGTAATGGACTCGTCCCAGTCGACAAGACCCCCAGGTCATTATGGCTGGTAACGCTACATTTTTCTAGGAATTATGAATGTGGGAGTAGTATCCTATATTCACTATGTACAAGTAATGGACTCGTCCCAGTCGACAAACCCCCAGGTCATTATGGCTGGTAACGCTACATTTTTCTAGGAATTATGAATGTGGGAGTAGTATCCTCTGTTCACTATGTACAAGTAATGGACTCGTCCCAGTCGACAAGACCCCCAGGTCATTATGGCTGGTAACGCTACATTTTTCTAGGAATTATGAATGTGGGAGTAGTATCCTATATTCACTATGTACAAGTAATGGACTCGTCCCAGTCGACAAACCCCCAGGTCATTATGGCTGGTAACGCTACATTTTTCTAGGAATTATGAATGTGGGAGTAGTATCCTATGTTCACTATGTACAAGTAATGGACTCGTCCCAGTCGACAAGACCCCCAGGTCATTATGGCTGGTAACGCTACATTTTTCTAGGAATTATGAATGTGGGAGTAGTATCCTATATTCACTATGTACAAGTAATGGACTCGTCCCAGTCAACAAGACCCCCAGGTCATTATGGCTGGTAACGCTACATTTTTCTAGGAATTATGAATGTGGGAGTAGTATCCTATATTCACTATGTACAAGTAATGGACTCGTCCCAGTCGACAAACCCCCAGGTCATTATGGCTGGTAACGCTAGATTTTTCTAGGAATTATGAATGTGGGAGTAGTATCCTATGTTCACTATGTACAAGTAATGGACTCGTCCCAGTCGACAAGACCCCCAGGTCATTATGGCTGGTAACGCTACATTTTTCTAGGAATTATGAATGTGGGAGTAGTATCCTATATTCACTATGTACAAGTAATGGACTCGTCCCAGTCGACAAACCCCCAGGTCATTATGGCTGGTAACGCTACATTTTTCTAGGAATTATGAATGTGGGAGTAGTATCCTATGTTCACTATGTACAAGTAATGGACTCGTCCCAGTCAACAAGACCCCCAGGTCATTATGGCTGGTAACGCTACATTTTTCTAGGAATTATGAATGTGGGAGTAGTATCCTATATTCACTATGTACAAGTAATGGACTCGTCCCAGTCGATAAACCCCCAGCTCATTATGGCTGGTAACGCTACATTTTTCTAGGAATTAGGAATGTGGGAGTAGTATCCTATGTTCACTATGTACAAGTAATGGACTCGTCCCAGTCGACAAACCCCCAGGTCATTATGGCTGGTAACGCTACATTTTTCTAGGAATTATGAATGTGGGAGTAGTATCCTATATTCACTATGTACAAGTAATGGACTCGTCCCAGTCGACAAACCCCCAGGTCATTATGGCTGGTAACGCTACATTTTTCTAGGAATTATGAATGTGGGAGTAGTATCCTATATTCACTATGTACAAGTAATGGACTCGTCCCAGTCGACAAGACCCCCAGGTCATTATGGCTGGTAACGCTACATTTTTCTAGGAATTATGAATGTGGGAGTAGTATCCTATATTCACTATGTACAAGTAATGGACTCGTCCCAGTCAACAAGACCCCCAGTTCATTATGGCTGGTAACGCTACATTTTTCTAGGAATTATGAATGTGGGAGTAGTATCCTATATTCACTATGTACAAGTAATGGACTCCTCCCAGTCGACCAACCCCGAGGTCATTATGGCTGGTAACGCTACATTTTTCTAGGAATTATGAATGTGGGAGTAGTATCCTATGTTCACTATGTACAAGTAATGGACTCGTCCCAGTCGACAAGACCCCCAGGTCATTATGGCTGGTAACGATACATTTTTCTAGGAATTATGAATGTGGGAGTAGTATCCTATATTCACTATGTACAAGTAATGGACTCGTCCCAGTCGACAAACCCCCAGGTCATTATGGCTGGTAACGCTACATTTTTCTAGGAATTATGAATGTGGGAGTAGTATCCTATGTTCACTATGTACAAGTAATGGACTCGTCCCAGTCGACAAGACCCCCAGGTCATCATGGCTGGTAACGCTACATTTTTCTAGGAATTATGAATGTGGGAGTAGTATCCTATATTCACTATGTACAAGTAATGGACTCGTCCCAGTCGACAAACCCCCAGGTCATTATGGCTGGTAACGCTACATTTTTCTAGGAATTAGGAATGTGGGAGTAGTATCCTATGTTCACTATGTACAAGTAATGGACTCGTCCCAGTCGACAAGACCCCCAGGTCATTATGGCTGGTAACGCTACATTTTTCTAGGAATTATGTATGTGGGAGTAGTATCCTATATTCACTATGTACAAGGAATGGACTCTCTCCCAGTCAACAAGACCCCCAGGTCATTATGGCTGGTAACGCTACATTTTTCTAGGAATTATGAATGTGGGAGTAGTATCCTATATTCACTATGTACAAGTAATGGACTCGTCCCAGTCAACAAGACCCCCAGGTCATTATGGCTGGTAACGCTACATTTTTCTAGGAATTATGAATGTGGGAGTAGTATCCTATGTTCACTATGTACAAGTAATGGACTCGTCCCAGTCGACAAGACCCCCAGGTCATTATGGCTGGTAACGCTACATTTTTCTAGGAATTATGAATGTGGGAGTAGTATCCTATATTCACTATGTACAAGTAATGGACTCGTCCCAGTCGACAAACCCCCAGGTCATTATGGCTGGTAACGCTACATTTTTCTAGGAATTATGAATGTGGGAGTAGTATCCTATGTTCACTATGTACAAGTAATGGACTCGTCCCAGTCGACAAGACCCCCAGGTCATTATGGCTGGTAACGCTACATTTTTCTAGGAATTATGAATGTGGGAGTAGTATCCTATATTCACTATGTACAAGTAATGGACTCGTCCCAGTCAACAAGACCCCCAGGTCATTATGGCTGGTAACGCTACATTTTTCTAGGAATTATGAATGTGGGAGTAGTATCCTATATTCACTATGTACAAGTAATGGACTCGTCCCAGTCGACAAACCCCCAGGTCATTATGGCTGGTAACGCTAGATTTTTCTAGGAATTATGAATGTGGGAGTAGTATCCTATGTTCACTATGTACAAGTAATGGACTCGTCCCAGTCGACAAGACCCCCAGGTCATTATGGCTGGTAACGCTACATTTTTCTAGGAATTATGAATGTGGGAGTAGTATCCTATATTCACTATGTACAAGTAATGGACTCGTCCCAGTCGACAAACCCCCAGGTCATTATGGCTGGTAACGCTACATTTTTCTAGGAATTATGAATGTGGGAGTAGTATCCTATGTTCACTATGTACAAGTAATGGACTCGTCCCAGTCAACAAGACCCCCAGGTCATTATGGCTGGTAACGCTACATTTTTCTAGGAATTATGAATGTGGGAGTAGTATCCTATATTCACTATGTACAAGTAATGGACTCGTCCCAGTCGATAAACCCCCAGCTCATTATGGCTGGTAACGCTACATTTTTCTAGGAATTAGGAATGTGGGAGTAGTATCCTATGTTCACTATGTACAAGTAATGGACTCGTCCCAGTCGACAAACCCCCAGGTCATTATGGCTGGTAACGCTACATTTTTCTAGGAATTATGAATGTGGGAGTAGTATCCTATATTCACTATGTACAAGTAATGGACTCGTCCCAGTCGACAAACCCCCAGGTCATTATGGCTGGTAACGCTACATTTTTCTAGGAATTATGAATGTGGGAGTAGTATCCTATATTCACTATGTACAAGTAATGGACTCGTCCCAGTCGACAAGACCCCCAGGTCATTATGGCTGGTAACGCTACATTTTTCTAGGAATTATGAATGTGGGAGTAGTATCCTATATTCACTATGTACAAGTAATGGACTCGTCCCAGTCAACAAGACCCCCAGTTCATTATGGCTGGTAACGCTACATTTTTCTAGGAATTATGAATGTGGGAGTAGTATCCTATATTCACTATGTACAAGTAATGGACTCCTCCCAGTCGACCAACCCCGAGGTCATTATGGCTGGTAACGCTACATTTTTCTAGGAATTATGAATGTGGGAGTAGTATCCTATGTTCACTATGTACAAGTAATGGACTCGTCCCAGTCGACAAGACCCCCAGGTCATTATGGCTGGTAACGATACATTTTTCTAGGAATTATGAATGTGGGAGTAGTATCCTATATTCACTATGTACAAGTAATGGACTCGTCCCAGTCGACAAACCCCCAGGTCATTATGGCTGGTAACGCTACATTTTTCTAGGAATTATGAATGTGGGAGTAGTATCCTATGTTCACTATGTACAAGTAATGGACTCGTCCCAGTCGACAAGACCCCCAGGTCATCATGGCTGGTAACGCTACATTTTTCTAGGAATTATGAATGTGGGAGTAGTATCCTATATTCACTATGTACAAGTAATGGACTCGTCCCAGTCGACAAACCCCCAGGTCATTATGGCTGGTAACGCTACATTTTTCTAGGAATTAGGAATGTGGGAGTAGTATCCTATGTTCACTATGTACAAGTAATGGACTCGTCCCAGTCGACAAGACCCCCAGGTCATTATGGCTGGTAACGCTACATTTTTCTAGGAATTATGTATGTGGGAGTAGTATCCTATATTCACTATGTACAAGGAATGGACTCTCTCCCAGTCAACAAGACCCCCAGGTCATTATGGCTGGTAACGCTACATTTTTCTAGGAATTATGAATGTGGGAGTAGTATCCTATATTCACTATGTACAAGTAATGGACTCGTCCCAGTCAACAAGACCCCCAGGTCATTATGGCTGGTAACGCTACATTTTTCTAGGAATT
Organism: Acanthosepion esculentum; assembly: GCA_964036315.1. Lineage (NCBI taxonomy): Eukaryota > Metazoa > Mollusca > Cephalopoda > Sepiida > Sepiidae > Acanthosepion > Acanthosepion esculentum. The sequence continues at coordinate 3,598,872 of OZ038502.1, read as the reverse complement.
ATGAATGTGGGAGTAGTATCCTATGTTCACTATGTACAAGTAATGGACTCGTCCCAGTCGACAAGACCCCCAGGTCATTATGGCTGGTAACGCTACATTTTTCTAGGAATTATGAATGTGGGAGTAGTATCCTATATTCACTATGTACAAGTAATGGACTCGTCCCAGTCGACAAACCCCCAGGTCATTATGGCTGGTAACGCTACATTTTTCTAGGAATTATGAATGTGGGAGTAGTATCCTATGTTCACTATGTACAAGTAATGGACTCGTCCCAGTCGACAAGACCCCCAGGTCATTATGGCTGGTAACGCTACATTTTTCTAGGAATTATGAATGTGGGAGTAGTATCCTATATTCACTATGTACAAGTAATGGACTCGTCCCAGTCAACAAGACCCCCAGGTCATTATGGCTGGTAACGCTACATTTTTCTAGGAATTATGAATGTGGGAGTAGTATCCTATATTCACTATGTACAAGTAATGGACTCGTCCCAGTCGACAAACCCCCAGGTCATTATGGCTGGTAACGCTAGATTTTTCTAGGAATTATGAATGTGGGAGTAGTATCCTATGTTCACTATGTACAAGTAATGGACTCGTCCCAGTCGACAAGACCCCCAGGTCATTATGGCTGGTAACGCTACATTTTTCTAGGAATTATGAATGTGGGAGTAGTATCCTATATTCACTATGTACAAGTAATGGACTCGTCCCAGTCGACAAACCCCCAGGTCATTATGGCTGGTAACGCTACATTTTTCTAGGAATTATGAATGTGGGAGTAGTATCCTATGTTCACTATGTACAAGTAATGGACTCGTCCCAGTCAACAAGACCCCCAGGTCATTATGGCTGGTAACGCTACATTTTTCTAGGAATTATGAATGTGGGAGTAGTATCCTATATTCACTATGTACAAGTAATGGACTCGTCCCAGTCGATAAACCCCCAGCTCATTATGGCTGGTAACGCTACATTTTTCTAGGAATTAGGAATGTGGGAGTAGTATCCTATGTTCACTATGTACAAGTAATGGACTCGTCCCAGTCGACAAACCCCCAGGTCATTATGGCTGGTAACGCTACATTTTTCTAGGAATTATGAATGTGGGAGTAGTATCCTATATTCACTATGTACAAGTAATGGACTCGTCCCAGTCGACAAACCCCCAGGTCATTATGGCTGGTAACGCTACATTTTTCTAGGAATTATGAATGTGGGAGTAGTATCCTATATTCACTATGTACAAGTAATGGACTCGTCCCAGTCGACAAGACCCCCAGGTCATTATGGCTGGTAACGCTACATTTTTCTAGGAATTATGAATGTGGGAGTAGTATCCTATATTCACTATGTACAAGTAATGGACTCGTCCCAGTCAACAAGACCCCCAGTTCATTATGGCTGGTAACGCTACATTTTTCTAGGAATTATGAATGTGGGAGTAGTATCCTATATTCACTATGTACAAGTAATGGACTCCTCCCAGTCGACCAACCCCGAGGTCATTATGGCTGGTAACGCTACATTTTTCTAGGAATTATGAATGTGGGAGTAGTATCCTATGTTCACTATGTACAAGTAATGGACTCGTCCCAGTCGACAAGACCCCCAGGTCATTATGGCTGGTAACGATACATTTTTCTAGGAATTATGAATGTGGGAGTAGTATCCTATATTCACTATGTACAAGTAATGGACTCGTCCCAGTCGACAAACCCCCAGGTCATTATGGCTGGTAACGCTACATTTTTCTAGGAATTATGAATGTGGGAGTAGTATCCTATGTTCACTATGTACAAGTAATGGACTCGTCCCAGTCGACAAGACCCCCAGGTCATCATGGCTGGTAACGCTACATTTTTCTAGGAATTATGAATGTGGGAGTAGTATCCTATATTCACTATGTACAAGTAATGGACTCGTCCCAGTCGACAAACCCCCAGGTCATTATGGCTGGTAACGCTACATTTTTCTAGGAATTAGGAATGTGGGAGTAGTATCCTATGTTCACTATGTACAAGTAATGGACTCGTCCCAGTCGACAAGACCCCCAGGTCATTATGGCTGGTAACGCTACATTTTTCTAGGAATTATGTATGTGGGAGTAGTATCCTATATTCACTATGTACAAGGAATGGACTCTCTCCCAGTCAACAAGACCCCCAGGTCATTATGGCTGGTAACGCTACATTTTTCTAGGAATTATGAATGTGGGAGTAGTATCCTATATTCACTATGTACAAGTAATGGACTCGTCCCAGTCAACAAGACCCCCAGGTCATTATGGCTGGTAACGCTACATTTTTCTAGGAATTATGAATGTGGGAGTAGTATCCTATGTTCACTATGTACAAGTAATGGACTCGTCCCAGTCGACAAGACCCCCAGGTCATTATGGCTGGTAACGCTACATTTTTCTAGGAATTATGAATGTGGGAGTAGTATCCTATATTCACTATGTACAAGTAATGGACTCGTCCCAGTCGACAAACCCCCAGGTCATTATGGCTGGTAACGCTACATTTTTCTAGGAATTATGAATGTGGGAGTAGTATCCTATGTTCACTATGTACAAGTAATGGACTCGTCCCAGTCGACAAGACCCCCAGGTCATTATGGCTGGTAACGCTACATTTTTCTAGGAATTATGAATGTGGGAGTAGTATCCTATATTCACTATGTACAAGTAATGGACTCGTCCCAGTCAACAAGACCCCCAGGTCATTATGGCTGGTAACGCTACATTTTTCTAGGAATTATGAATGTGGGAGTAGTATCCTATATTCACTATGTACAAGTAATGGACTCGTCCCAGTCGACAAACCCCCAGGTCATTATGGCTGGTAACGCTAGATTTTTCTAGGAATTATGAATGTGGGAGTAGTATCCTATGTTCACTATGTACAAGTAATGGACTCGTCCCAGTCGACAAGACCCCCAGGTCATTATGGCTGGTAACGCTACATTTTTCTAGGAATTATGAATGTGGGAGTAGTATCCTATATTCACTATGTACAAGTAATGGACTCGTCCCAGTCGACAAACCCCCAGGTCATTATGGCTGGTAACGCTACATTTTTCTAGGAATTATGAATGTGGGAGTAGTATCCTATGTTCACTATGTACAAGTAATGGACTCGTCCCAGTCAACAAGACCCCCAGGTCATTATGGCTGGTAACGCTACATTTTTCTAGGAATTATGAATGTGGGAGTAGTATCCTATATTCACTATGTACAAGTAATGGACTCGTCCCAGTCGATAAACCCCCAGCTCATTATGGCTGGTAACGCTACATTTTTCTAGGAATTAGGAATGTGGGAGTAGTATCCTATGTTCACTATGTACAAGTAATGGACTCGTCCCAGTCGACAAACCCCCAGGTCATTATGGCTGGTAACGCTACATTTTTCTAGGAATTATGAATGTGGGAGTAGTATCCTATATTCACTATGTACAAGTAATGGACTCGTCCCAGTCGACAAACCCCCAGGTCATTATGGCTGGTAACGCTACATTTTTCTAGGAATTATGAATGTGGGAGTAGTATCCTATATTCACTATGTACAAGTAATGGACTCGTCCCAGTCGACAAGACCCCCAGGTCATTATGGCTGGTAACGCTACATTTTTCTAGGAATTATGAATGTGGGAGTAGTATCCTATATTCACTATGTACAAGTAATGGACTCGTCCCAGTCAACAAGACCCCCAGTTCATTATGGCTGGTAACGCTACATTTTTCTAGGAATTATGAATGTGGGAGTAGTATCCTATATTCACTATGTACAAGTAATGGACTCCTCCCAGTCGACCAACCCCGAGGTCATTATGGCTGGTAACGCTACATTTTTCTAGGAATTATGAATGTGGGAGTAGTATCCTATGTTCACTATGTACAAGTAATGGACTCGTCCCAGTCGACAAGACCCCCAGGTCATTATGGCTGGTAACGATACATTTTTCTAGGAATTATGAATGTGGGAGTAGTATCCTATATTCACTATGTACAAGTAATGGACTCGTCCCAGTCGACAAACCCCCAGGTCATTATGGCTGGTAACGCTACATTTTTCTAGGAATTATGAATGTGGGAGTAGTATCCTATGTTCACTATGTACAAGTAATGGACTCGTCCCAGTCGACAAGACCCCCAGGTCATCATGGCTGGTAACGCTACATTTTTCTAGGAATTATGAATGTGGTAGTAGTATCCTATATTCACTATGTACAAGTAATGGACTCGTCCCAGTCGACAAACCCCCAGGTCATTATGGCTGGTAACGCTACATTTTTCTAGGAATTAGGAATGTGGGAGTAGTATCCTATGTTCACTATGTACAAGTAATGGACTCGTCCCAGTCGACAAGACCCCCAGGTCATTATGGCTGGTAACGCTACATTTTTCTAGGAATTATGTATGTGGGAGTAGTATCCTATATTCACTATGTACAAGGAATGGACTCTCTCCCAGTCAACAAGACCCCCAGGTCATTATGGCTGGTAACGCTACATTTTTCTAGGAATTATGAATGTGGGAGTAGTATCCTATATTCACTATGTACAAGTAATGGACTCGTCCCAGTCAACAAGACCCCCAGGTCATTATGGCTGGTAACGCTACATTTTTCTAGGAATTATGAATGTGGGAGTAGTATCCTATGTTCACTATGTACAAGTAATGGACTCGTCCCAGTCAACAAGACCCCCAGGTCATTATGGCTGGTATCGCTACATTTTTCTAGGAATTATGAATGTGGGAGTAGTATCCTATATTCACTATGTACAAGTAATGGACTCGTCCCAGTCGACAAACCCCCAGGTCATTATGGCTGGTAACGCTACATTTTTCTAGGAATTATGAATATGGGAGTAGTATCCTAGGTTCACTATGTACAAGTAATGGACTCGTCCCAGTCGACAAGACCCCCAGGTCATTATGGCTGGTAACGCTACATTTTTCTAGGAATTATGAATGTGGGAGTAGTATCCTCTATTCACTATGTACAAGTAATGGACTCGTCCCAGTCAACAAGACCCCCAGGTCATTATGGCTGGTAACGCTACATTTTTCTAGGAATTATGAATGTCGGAGTAGTATCCTATATTCACTATGTACAAGTAATGGACTCGTCCCAGTCAACAAGACCCCCAGGTCATTATGGCTGGTAACGCTACATTTTTCTAGGAATTATGAATGTGGGAGTAGTATCCTATATTCACTATGTACAAGTAATGGACTCGTCCCAGTCGACAAACCCCCAGGTCATTATGGCTGGTAACGCTACATTTTTCTAGGAATTATGAATGTGGGAGTAGTATCCTATGTTCACTATGTACAAGTAATGGACTCGTCCCAGTCGACAAGACCCCCAGTTCATTATGGCTGGTAACGCTACATTTTTCTAGGAATTATGAATGTGGGAGTAGTATCATATATTCACTATGTACAAGTAATGGACTCGTCCCAGTCGACAAACCCCCAGGTCATTATGGCTGGTAACGCTACATTTTTCTAGGAATGAAGAATGTGGTAGTAGTATCCTATATTCACTATGTACAAGTAATGGACTCGTCCCAGTCGACAAACCCCCAGGTCATTATGGCTGGTAACGCTACATTTTTCTAGGAATTATGAATGTGGGAGTAGTATCCTATATTCACTATGTACAAGTAATGGACTTGTCCCAGTCGACAAAACCCCCAGGTCATTATGGCTGGTAACGCTACATTTTTCTAGGAATTATGAATGTGGGAGTAGTATCCTATGTTCACTATGTACAAGTAATGGACTCGTCCCAGTCGACAAGACCCCAGATAATTATGGCTGGTAACACTACATTTTTCTAGGAATTATGAATGTGGGAGTAGTATCCTATGTTCACTATGTACAAGTAATGGACTCGTCCCAGTCGACAAGACCCCAGATCATTATGGCTGGTAACGCTACATTTTTCTAGGAATTATGAATGTGGGAGTAGTATCCTATGTTCACTATGTACAAGTAATGGACTCGTCCCAGTCGACAAGACCCCAGATAATTATGGCTGGTAACACTACATTTTTCTAGGAATTATGAATGTGGGAGTAGTATCCTATGTTCACTATGTACAAGTAATGGACTCGTCCCAGTCAACAAGACCCCAGATCATTATGGCTGGTAACGCTACATTTTTCTAGGAATTATGAATGTGGGAGTAGTATCCTATGTTCACTATGTACAAGTAATGGACTCGTCCCAGTTGACAAGACCCCCAGATCATTATGGCTGGTAACGCTACATTTTTCTAGGAATTATGAATGTGGGAGTAGTATCCTATGTTCACTATGTACAAGTAATGGACTCGTCCCAGTCGACAAGACCCCCAGTTCATTATGGCTGGTAACGCTACATTTTTCTAGGAATTATGAATGTGGGAGTAGTATCCTATATTCACTATGTACAAGTAATGGACTCGTCCCAGTCGACAAACCCCCAGGTCATTATGGCTGGTAACGCTACATTTTTCTAGGAATGAAGAATGTGGTAGTAGTATCCTATATTCACTATGTACAAGTAATGGACTCTCTCACAGTCAACAAGACCCCCAGATCATTATGGCTGGTAACGCTACATTTTTCTAGGAATTATGAATGTGGGAGTAGTATCCTATATTCACTATGTACAAGTAATGGACTCGTCCCAGTCAACAAGACCCCCAGGTCATTATGGCTGGTAACGCTACATTTTTCTAGGAATTATGAATGTGGTAGTAGTATCCTATATTCACTATGTACAAGTAATGGACTCTCTCCCAGTCAACAAGACCCCCAGGTCATTATGGCTGGTAACGCTACATTTTTCTAGGAATTATGAATGTGGGAGTAGTATCCTATATTCACTATGTACAAGTAATGGACTCGTCCCAGTCAACAAGACCCCCGTATCATTATGGCTGGTAACGCTACATTTTTCTAGGAATTATGAATGTGGGAGTAGTATCCTATGTTCACTATGTACAAGTAATGGACTCGTCCCAGTCAACAAGACCCCCAGGTCATTATGGCTGGTAACGCTACATTTTTCTAGGAATTATGAATGTGGGAGTAATATCCTATATTCACTATGTACAAGTAATGGACTCGTCCCAGTCGACAAGACCCCCAGGTCATTATGGCTGGTAACGCTACATTTTTCTAGGAATTATGAATGTGGGAATAGTATCCTATATTCACTATGTACAAGTAATGGACTCGTCCCAGTCGACAAACCCCCAGGTCATTATGGCTGGTAACGCTACATTTTTCTAGGAATTATGAATGTGGGAGTAGTATCCTATATTCACTATGTACAAGTAATGGACTTGTCCCAGTCGACAAAACCCCCAGGTCATTATGGCTGGTAACGCTACATTTTTCTAGGAATTATGAATGTGGGAGTAGTATCCTATGTTCACTATGTACAAGTAATGGACTCGTCCCAGTCGACAAGACCCCAGATAATTATGGCTGGTAACGCTACATTTTTCTAGGAATGAAGAATGTGGGAGTAGTATCCTATGTTCACTATGTACAAGTAATGGACTCATCCCAGTTGACAAGACCCCCAGATCATTATGGCTGGTAACGCTACATTTTTCTAGGAATTATGAATGTGGGAATATTATCCTATGTTCACTATGTACAAGTAATGGACTCGTCCCAGTTGACAAGACCCCCAGGTCATTATGGCTGGTAACGCTACATTTTTCTAGGAATGAAGAATGTGGGAGTAGTATCCTATGTTCACTATGTACAAGTAATGGACTCGTCCCAGTTGACAAGACCCCCAGATCATTATGGCTGGTAACACTACATTTTTCTAGGAATTATGAATGTGGGAGTAGTATCCTATGTTCACTATGTACAAGTAATGGACTCGTCCCAGTCGACAAGACCCCCAGATCATTATGGCTGGTAACGCTACATTTTTCTAGGAATTATGAATGTGGGAGTAGTATCCTATGTTCACTATGTACAAGTAATGGACTCGTCCCAGTCGACAAGACCCCCAGATCATTATGGCTGGTAACGCTACATTTTTCTAGGAATGAAGAATGTGGGAGTAGTATCCTATGTTCACTATGTACAAGTAATGGACTCGTCCCAGTTGACAAGACCCCCAGATCATTATGGCTGGTAACGCTACATTTTTCTAGGAATTATGAATGTGGGAGTAGTATCCTATGTTCACTATGTACAAGTAATGGACTCATCCCAGTTGACAAGACCCCCAGATCATTATGGCTGGTAACGCTACATTTTTCTAGGAATTATGAATGTGGGAGTAGTATCCTATATTCACTATGTACAAGTAATGGACTCGTCCCAGTCGACAAGACCCCCAGATCATTATGGCTGGTAACGCTACATTTTCCTAGGAATTATGAATGTGGGAGTAGTATCCTATGTTCACTATGTACAAGTAATGGACTCATCCCAGTTGACAAGACCCCCAGATCATTATGGCTGGTAACGCTTCATTTTTCTAGGAATGATGAATGTGGGAGTAGTATCCTATGTTCACTATGTACAAGTAATGGACTCGTCCCAGTTGACAAGAACCCCAGATCATTATGGCTGGTAACGCTACATTTTTCTAGGAATGAAGAATGTGGGAGTAGTATCCTATGTTCACTATGTACAAGTAATGGACTCGTCCCAGTCGACAAGACCCCCAGATCATTATGGCTGGTAACGCTACATTTTTCTAGGAATTATGAATGTGGGAGTAGTATCCTATATTCACTATGTACACGTAATGGACTCGTCCCAGTCGACAAACCCCCAGGTCATTATGGCTGGTAACGCTAGATTTTTCTAGGAATTATGAATGTGGGAGTAGTATCCTATGTTCACTATGTACAAGTAATGGACTCGTCCCAGTCGACAAGACCCCCAGGTCATTATGGCTGGTAACGCTACATTTTTCTAGGAATTATGAATGTGGGAGTAGTATCCTATATTCACTATGTACAAGTAATGGACTCGTCCCAGTCGACAAACCCCCAGGTCATTATGGCTGGTAACGCTACATTTTTCTAGGAATTATGAATGTGGGAGTAGTATCCTATGTTCACTATGTACAAGTAATGGACTCGTCCCAGTCAACAAGACCCCCAGGTCATTATGGCTGGTAACGCTACATTTTTCTAGGAATTATGAATGTGGGAGTAGTATCCTATATTCACTATGTACAAGTAATGGACTCGTCCCAGTCGATAAACCCCCAGCTCATTATGGCTGGTAACGCTACATTTTTCTAGGAATTAGGAATGTGGGAGTAGTATCCTATGTTCACTATGTACAAGTAATGGACTCGTCCCAGTCGACAAACCCCCAGGTCATTATGGCTGGTAACGCTACATTTTTCTAGGAATTATGAATGTGGGAGTAGTATCCTATATTCACTATGTACAAGTAATGGACTCGTCCCAGTCGACAAACCCCCAGGTCATTATGGCTGGTAACGCTACATTTTTCTAGGAATTATGAATGTGGGAGTAGTATCCTATATTCACTATGTACAAGTAATGGACTCGTCCCAGTCGACAAGACCCCCAGGTCATTATGGCTGGTAACGCTACATTTTTCTAGGAATTATGAATGTGGGAGTAGTATCCTATATTCACTATGTACAAGTAATGGACTCGTCCCAGTCAACAAGACCCCCAGTTCATTATGGCTGGTAACGCTACATTTTTCTAGGAATTATGAATGTGGGAGTAGTATCCTATATTCACTATGTACAAGTAATGGACTCCTCCCAGTCGACCAACCCCGAGGTCATTATGGCTGGTAACGCTACATTTTTCTAGGAATTATGAATGTGGGAGTAGTATCCTATGTTCACTATGTACAAGTAATGGACTCGTCCCAGTCGACAAGACCCCCAGGTCATTATGGCTGGTAACGCTACATTTTTCTAGGAATTATGAATGTGGGAGTAGTATCCTATATTCACTATGTACAAGTAATGGACTCGTCCCAGTCGACAAACCCCCAGGTCATTATGGCTGGTAACGCTACATTTTTCTAGGAATTATGAATGTGGGAGTAGTATCCTATGTTCACTATGTACAAGTAATGGACTCGTCCCAGTCGACAAGACCCCCAGGTCATCATGGCTGGTAACGCTACATTTTTCTAGGAATTATGAATGTGGGAGTAGTATCCTATATTCACTATGTACAAGTAATGGACTCGTCCCAGTCGACAAACCCCCAGGTCATTATGGCTGGTAACGCTACATTTTTCTAGGAATTATGAATGTGGGAGTAGTATCCTATGTTCACTATGTACAAGTAATGGACTCGTCCCAGTCAACAAGACCCCCAGGTCATTATGGCTGGTAACGCTACATTTTTCTAGGAATTATGAATGTGGGAGTAGTATCCTATATTCACTATGTACAAGTAATGGACTCGTCCCAGTCGACAAACCCCCAGGTCATTATGGCTGGTAACGCTACATTTTTCTAGGAATTATGAATATGGGAGTAGTATCCTAGGTTCACTATGTACAAGTAATGGACTCGTCCCAGTCGACAAGACCCCCAGGTCATTATGGCTGGTAACGCTACATTTTTCTAGGAATTATGAATGTGGGAGTAGTATCCTCTATTCACTATGTACAAGTAATGGACTCGTCCCAGTCAACAAGACCCCCAGGTCATTATGGCTGGTAACGCTACATTTTTCTAGGAATTATGAATGTCGGAGTAGTATCCTATATTCACTATGTACAAGTAATGGACTCGTCCCAGTCAACAAGACCCCCAGGTCATTATGGCTGGTAACGCTACATTTTTCTAGGAATTATGAATGTGGGAGTAGTATCCTATATTCACTATGTACAAGTAATGGACTCGTCCCAGTCGACAAACCCCCAGGTCATTATGGCTGGTAACGCTACATTTTTCTAGGAATTATGAATGTGGGAGTAGTATCCTATGTTCACTATGTACAAGTAATGGACTCGTCCCAGTCGACAAGACCCCCAGTTCATTATGGCTGGTAACGCTACATTTTTCTAGGAATTATGAATGTGGGAGTAGTATCCTATATTCACTATGTACAAGTAATGGACTCGTCCCAGTCGACAAACCCCCAGGTCATTATGGCTAGTAACGCTACATTTTTCTAGGAATGAAGAATGTGGTAGTAGTATCCTATATTGACTATGTACAAGTAATGGACTCGTCCCAGTCGACAAACCCCCAGGTCATTATGGCTGGTAACGCTACATTTTTCTAGGAATTATGAATGTGGGAGTAGTATCCTATATTCACTATGTACAAGTAATGGACTTGTCCCAGTCGACAAAACCCCCAGGTCATTATGGCTGGTAACGCTACATTTTTCTAGGAATTATGAATGTGGGAGTAGTATCCTATGTTCACTATGTACAAGTAATGGACTCGTCCCAGTCGACAAGACCCCAGATAATTATGGCTGGTAACACTACATTTTTCTAGGAATTATGAATGTGGGAGTAGTATCCTATGTTCACTATGTACAAGTAATGGACTCGTCCCAGTCGACAAGACCCCAGATCATTATGGCTGGTAACGCTACATTTTTCTAGGAATTATGAATGTGGGAGTAGTATCCTATGTTCACTATGTACAAGTAATGGACTCGTCCCAGTCGACAAGACCCCAGATAATTATGGCTGGTAACACTACATTTTTCTAGGAATTATGAATGTGGGAGTAGTATCCTATGTTCACTATGTACAAGTAATGGACTCGTCCCAGTCAACAAGACCCCAGATCATTATGGCTGGTAACGCTACATTTTTCTAGGAATTATGAATGTGGGAGTAGTATCCTATGTTCACTATGTACAAGTAATGGACTCGTCCCAGTTGACAAGACCCCCAGATCATTATGGCTGGTAACGCTACATTTTTCTAGGAATTATGAATGTGGGAGTAGTATCCTATGTTCACTATGTACAAGTAATGGACTCGTCCCAGTCGACAAGACCCCCAGTTCATTATGGCTGGTAACGCTACATTTTTCTAGGAATTATGAATGTGGGAGTAGTATCCTATATTCACTATGTACAAGTAATGGACTCGTCCCAGTCGACAAACCCCCAGGTCATTATGGCTGGTAACGCTACATTTTTCTAGGAATGAAGAATGTGGTAGTAGTATCCTATATTCACTATGTACAAGTAATGGACTCTCTCCCAGTCAACAAGACCCCCAGATCATTATGGCTGGTAACGCTACATTTTTCTAGGAATTATGAATGTGGGAGTAGTATCCTATATTCACTATGTACAAGTAATGGACTCGTCCCAGTCAACAAGACCCCCAGGTCATTATGGCTGGTAACGCTACATTTTTCTAGGAATTATGAATGTGGTAGTAGTATCCTATATTCACTATGTACAAGTAATGGACTCTCTCCCAGTCAACAAGACCCCCAGGTCATTATGGCTGGTAACGCTACATTTTTCTAGGAATTATGAATGTGGGAGTAGTATCCTATATTCACTATGTACAAGTAATGGACTCGTCCCAGTCAACAAGACCCCCGTATCATTATGGCTGGTAACGCTACATTTTTCTAGGAATTATGAATGTGGGAGTAGTATCCTATGTTCACTATGTACAAGTAATGGACTCGTCCCAGTCAACAAGACCCCCAGGTCATTATGGCTGGTAACGCTACATTTTTCTAGGAATTATGAATGTGGGAGTAATATCCTATATTCACTATGTACAAGTAATGGACTCGTCCCAGTCGACAAGACCCCCAGGTCATTATGGCTGGTAACGCTACATTTTTCTAGGAATTATGAATGTGGGAATAGTATCCTATATTCACTATGTACAAGTAATGGACTCGTCCCAGTCGACAAACCCCCAGGTCATTATGGCTGGTAACGCTACATTTTTCTAGGAATTATGAATGTGGGAGTAGTATCCTATATTCACTATGTACAAGTAATGGACTTGTCCCAGTCGACAAGACCCCAGATAATTATGGCTGGTAACGCTACATTTTTCTAGGAATGAAGAATGTGGGAGTAGTATCCTATGTTCACTATGTACAAGTAATGGACTCATCCCAGTTGACAAGACCCCCAGATCATTATGGCTGGTAACGCTACATTTTTCTAGGAATTATGAATGTGGGAATATTATCCTATGTTCACTATGTACAAGTAATGGACTCGTCCCAGTTGACAAGACCCCCAGGTCATTATGGCTGGTAACGCTACATTTTTCTAGGAATGAAGAATGTGGGAGTAGTATCCTATGTTCACTATGTACAAGTAATGGACTCGTCCCAGTTGACAAGACCCCCAGATCATTATGGCTGGTAACACTACATTTTTCTAGGAATTATGAATGTGGGAGTAGTATCCTATGTTCACTATGTACAAGTAATGGACTCGTCCCAGTCGACAAGACCCCCAGATCATTATGGCTGGTAACGCTACATTTTTCTAGGAATTATGAATGTGGGAGTAGTATCCTATGTTCACTATGTACAAGTAATGGACTCGTCCCAGTCGACAAGACCCCCAGATCATTATGGCTGGTAACGCTACATTTTTCTAGGAATGAAGAATGTGGGAGTAGTATCCTATGTTCACTATGTACAAGTAATGGACTCGTCCCAGTTGACAAGACCCCCAGATCATTATGGCTGGTAACGCTACATTTTTCTAGGAATTATGAATGTGGGAGTAGTATCCTATGTTCACTATGTACAAGTAATGGACTCATCCCAGTTGACAAGACCCCCAGATCATTATGGCTGGTAACGCTACATTTTTCTAGGAATTATGAATGTGGGAGTAGTATCCTATATTCACTATGTACAAGTAATGGACTCGTCCCAGTCGACAAGACCCCCAGATCATTATGGCTGGTAACGCTACATTTTCCTAGGAATTATGAATGTGGGAGTAGTATCCTATGTTCACTATGTACAAGTAATGGACTCGTCCCAGTCGACAAGACCCCCAGATCATTATGGCTGGTAACGCTACATTTTTCTAGGAATGAAGAATGTGGGAGTAGTATCCTATGTTCACTATGTACAAGTAATGGACTCATCCCAGTTGACAAGACCCCCAGATCATTATGGCTGGTAACACCTTCATTTTTCTAGGAATGATGAATGTGGGAGTAGTATCCTATGTTCACTATGTACAAGTAATGGACTCGTCCCAGTTGACAAGACCCCCAGATCATTATGGCTGGTAACGCTACATTTTTCTAGGAATGAAGAATGTGGGAGTAGTATCCTATGTTCACTATGTACAAGTAATGGACTCGTCCCAGTCGACAAGACCCCCAGGTCATTATGGCTGGTAACGCTACATTTTTCTAGGAATTATGAATGTGGGAGTAGTATCCTATGTTCACTATGTACAAGTAATGGACTCGTCACAGTCGACAAACCCCCAGGTCATTATGGCTGGTAACGCTACATTTTTCTAGGAATTATGAATGTGGGAGTAGTATCCTATGTTCACTATGTACAAGTAATGGACTCGTCCCAGTCGACAAGACCCCCAGGTCATTATGCCTATATAACTTGTAACTCCTATTTCTTTTTCTTAGCCGAGTTTCATTTAGTTGAATAATGCTTAGCACTTTTGCCTTTGTTCTGATTTCTGTTTACTCTTGCAATTATTATGACATGGTTGCTAGCAGAATTATGAGCCCAAGATGCAATTTATCGATTGGAAATGCTAAAATCAAATATATACAACAATTTAAATATGTGAGAAGTTATTTTTTTAACAAAGGGCTTAATGGGCGACATTGAAATCCGAGGTACATTGGCATAGTGAAAGATGCCTTCCGAAAGCTCTCTAAAGCATTTTGAAAGTGGAAAACTTCATTTGAAACAAAGAAAAAATACTGAACTCTTATGTTTCTGTCCCCGCCCATATGGCAGTGAATATTGGACAATTTCCTCAAAGATGAAGAAAAGACTTGAAACAACAGGAGTGTCGCTCTACTGAAGGATGCTGAGCACACCATGGACAGAATATGTGAAGTTTTAGAAAAAATGGAGACTAACGGAAACTTATACTTAATATCAGGAAGAGAGAGTTTAAATTTCTAGGGTACATACTGTGAAAAGTGGGTTTGGAAAATATGACACCCACATGGCATAATGGAGGCAAGAGAGACTGAGGAAAGCAGCGAATAACCTACTTAACGAGTCCGTGTAAATGGACGATAGAACAGGGAGAAGGTGAGAGAGCAAAAAGAGAACATTTATTAAGAGCTACAAACGACAGGAAGTTGCGGAGGTCCATGATCGCCAACGTCTTGAAGGGACATTTAATTTTTTTTATATGTAAGTTGTAATTTGCATATTACATACAAAAAACAAGGTATTTAAAAATAGAGATATTTTTAAATTTAAAAACTCTCAGCGTCTCTCTTTTTCTCATAGTTTTGCGTAGTCGCATCAACGTAAACATAAACTTAAAGGACAAAAAGCTCCCCCCGAAAACTTTTTCTACTTTATTATATATATATATATATATATATATATATATATATATATATATATATATATATATTGGTACCAACTGTTCTCGCAAAAAATGTCTTAATAAAAGAATAGAATTATATAGAATATACATAAATTTAATATACATAAAACATGTATATTAAATTTATTAATTAAAAAAAACTTTTCACAAATATGTCTGTTGTTGATGCAAAAACATAGTTGAAACTTGTATTAGATACACGCTTTCGACTCACATATGTCATCGTCAGGAGTGTGAGTAAGTAAAGAGAACAACAAAAAAAAACAGATGTATTTTAAACGCGCATTGTTCTAAACGGGGTGTTTTGTTTTTTTTTGTTAGAAATCTTAATCCTATGCAGTAGGACGGCTAAAGTTACATCAGCAAAGTGCATTGCAACGTGTACCGGCAGTGTGTACCGACAGTGTGTACCGGCAGCGTGTACCGACAGTGTGTACCGGCAGCGTGTACCGACAGCGTGTACCGGCAGCGTGTACCGGCAGTGTGTACCGGCAGCGTGTACCGGCAGTGTGTACCGGCAACGTGTACCGGGAGTGTGTACCGGCAACGTGTACCCGCAGCGTGTACCGGAAGCGTGTACCGGCAGTGTGTACCGGCAGCGTGTACCGATATCGGGTAATGGCGTCTAAATTTTTGTAATGCATTCAATAATCCGGAAATTGAAATTGTAGTTCGAGTGATTTGGGTGGGGGAACTAATGCTCTGTGTTGTTTCGTAAAAAAACCTTCTGTGTTCATATAAACTTTTATTTAAATTCCTTGAAGTTTCGTCTATGTATCTTTTGTGACCATTCTCCGAGACTGTTAATATTTGTAGCTATGGGAATTGTAAAAAAGGGATTCAAGACACAATTGCACTGTTCATCAACTCGGGGGTGTATTATCAATTTCAATAAGAAACATTGTACATGTTAAATATCACGTAACATGAGAACTTGTGTAACCAGATGGCATATTTTGATTACCTTGCCTCAACCTGTGCCTCAGATAATAATTAGGGAAGGGAGTGTACTGAACAGAAAGAAGAAAATGATGATGATGATGACGACGATGGCAAACATTTTTGAAAAGGAAGGAAAAAAGGAAGAAAACGCGGAGATGGTACTGTCATTGTAGTAGTAATAGTAGTGGGGTATTAATGTTAGAAATAGCGCTTCATTTCCATGTCCTTATCATATATTTTACTTCACAAAGAGAAAGTACTTAACAAGTCAGGTATTAATTTATAGTTTTTCTCGCTCAGCTTTGAATAAACGTTATTTTTTTCTCCATAAGTCGAACATGTCCCCTGTGAGGATTTTAACCGCCCCCAACCCCCGGGGGTGAAGGGGGGTCAGCAAAAGCATCACTATGGAGAATCATTAAAGGTGTTATTTAACTAAACATTTCATGACGCAACTTTTATTTGTGGTTGACTTTCGTAGCTTCGAACGGGAAGATAGGAATGAAAAGAAAAAAATAACTTTTAGAGATTCGAAAGTCTTCTGCTTCTGTTTTCTTTTCCATGTCTCAAGATGCGTTTAAACATTTGGCGTTAGGGTCACGTGAATGGAACGGCGGAGGGTGGCGGTTTCGATTATCTGCATCTCTCGCTAATAATCACCACAGTGATCATATCCTATCTATCTCTTTCATTCTGTTCATTATCTATCTATCTATCTATCTATCTATCTATCTATCTATCTATCTATCTATCTATCTCCGCTCAGGTCATTGCGCTGAGGCTAAAAGCAGCAGCTGCAGCAGTAGTAAAGATGGAACTGAGCCAGTGGGCAGTGGATGGACAGTCTGAGCGCTGTTTGGCCTTGCAAGCGACACCAGATGGCGAAAACCCTTCGCAGAATGAGCCGAGAAAAAAACACCTAAAACAAGTACCCTCAGCGCGCAGGATTATCTCTCTGTTTCTGACTCCTCCCGCCTCTCTCTCTATAATCCTATATATCTTGGCCGTTCATGATTGATCTATGTATGTATGTATGTATGTATGTATGTATGTATGTATGTATGTATGTATGTATGTATGTATGTATGTATCTCTCTCTCTCTCTCTCTCTCTATATATATATATATATGATATTATCTCTCTCTATCATATCTCTCCTCAATCTCCTTCTATATTTATCTTTCTTCACTGATGACTTTGTCTCTGATCACCCCCACACTTTTCTACTGCGGGTTGCTAAAATAATCTCCCACCCGTCAGCGTTCTTTACTTGCCCATCTCCGTCATCACTAACGCTAACTCCCCACCCCAATTCTCGCCGCCTTTTTTACCGTTCTTACCTCTCCTCCTTTCGTTGGTGCCAGCAAGAAAAAAAATAGAATCCGGGTGTGGCATAATTCTTTGGATTCTTACCTTCTTGTTCACAGACCTCCTTTTCTTCACCCGTATTTGCCTAGTTCGGCCCTACCCGGCACACATGCTTCGTTCGAGTCGTTCACCCGTTCAGCTAATCTGTGACATTTTCCATTTAGAGGAAAGGGAATAAAAGCCATCGGACTCTTCTTTCTTTCTTTCTTTCTTTCTTTCTTTCTTTCTTTTGTGCAGTCATTTCATCTCTCTCTCTCTCTCTCTCTCTATTCCTGTCTACATTTTCTTCTGTCTTTCTCCTCCGACTTCTGCCTTCCAAGTGCATCTACCATCAGCAACTCCCCCAACCTTGCCATTTGACTGCACCCGACGTAAAATGATCCCGTTTATCCAGTCATACCATTTAAAAATTGAAGACAACCGACCGTTTCACAACTTTTCGACAATTCTCCTTCTCCTCTACCCTGGGGCCCCGTTGGTTTCATTCGTCGTCTTTGAATTATTTCACGTCGTGACCGCAGGTTCGATTCTTTTACACACCTAAACAATCGCATGCACTACGCACACATTGTCTCACGCAAAACGAATGCTGATCAATAAACTCACAAGTCAAACACGAAGCTGCACTTTGTTCTCAAAATAACATTGTTTCGTGCTATGAGGCTAATAGTCATCTCTAAATGAAAGGATTTTTATATTATTGTTCATCTAATAAAAGGCCCAAGAGTCACTTAAAGTAGAGCGTGCCTGAAGGAGTTGTTGTAACGGCGTAGATGGAGGATGTGAGAATTGTACCCTAGGAGGAGATATAGTAAAATGATTTGTAGCGATTCATAGCTGTTTTTCATTGCCTCATCCACCTCCTCTGTGTCCTCCTCCAATTAGACAGAAATATTTTGTTAGTAATATCAGCCCTCCAAAACGGCAGTAGATGCTGGACAATCTCCTCACAGATGGAGAAGTGACATAAAGCAACAGAAATGGGGTTCTGCAGAAGGATAGTGAGGATAAAACAACTCGTGAGGGATGGTTCAGAATTATCAAAAAAAGGATTCATGGACGCATAACGCCCCAAAAGCGTTCTGCTTATTTCTACGGAAACTACAGAAAGGGGAAAAGTGCCTAAGAACACTGTTGGATTGAGCAGATGTTCACCTCCAAAGCATGTCTTTCCGCAAAAAAATGGACAAGAGTCGTCATGTTGCACTTGTAAATGTGGCTTCTCACACACTTCACTGTTATCACTCCTGAAACACATTATCCACCGAGTAACTGTGCTCAGATCCCCTGTCTCGTTTCCGTAAATGTTCGTCAAGTCTCGACGATTGTCCAGACTGATACTCTGCTTCTATCTGCAACAACGTAAAAAAAAATTTAAAAAAAGTTTATTGGCGAAAACGTGTAACATTTACTTGCATATCAAAGCCGCGCTCACTGGCATTGCCAACTAAGACAATCAAACTTTACTTTTGGATTAAGCCACGTACAAACAAGTTTTGCCAGGTAATTGACAACAAATTATAATAAAAAGAAAACAAAGATTTTCAAGAAATAAAAAAGAAAGAAGAGGAGGAGACTTTTGCCTGCCTTTTTCTCAACCAGTCGGTAGTGTCAGTTCTTTGGTAGACAAATGGGATGGTTTCGCAGACTCATCTGCATATCAGCTTTCTGCATATTACAATATCGATGCTAGCTTTCATGGTTTTCTCTGCATCTCAAATGTTTGCTTTCCCTGAGCTCCAGAGATCAGTTCCTTGCACTGCACCTTATCAGTGCTCTAAAAGTGACGGTAAGAACATGACCCGAGACATGTGCGTTTTATACCAAAGTGTCATAAGCATACGCCAGATTTTGGTTTAATCACGTGGGGATATTTGAATAAATTTCTATCTTTACAAAAGATTTAGATCATTTTATTACCTAGGATTGTTAAAACTTTTGTAATTCAAAACATAAATCCAGGCATCAAGTTCATACTTTGAATGATGTTTCCTAGTGAGCCAAAATTTGGCCTTTACAGAAACTAAAACCTTTTGTAAAGGAAGACATATCTTTGAATGAATCGAATCCTTTTTGAGTAACAAAATAACTTTGTACACTACATTGTTCAGACTTTTGTCCTTATCTTTATTATCATATCCGCGACGTTTCGGCTTTTGCCTGTTCTGGCTTTCTTCAGGATCTATCTATCTATCTATCTATCTATCTATCTATCTATCTATCTATCTATCTATCTATACAGAGTGGTCCAAAAGTCGGTGGACAGTAAATAATTACATTTATTTTGAGATTACATATACATACAATTATATTTACTAACACAATTATTTCATTGACAATTAAATTTTATTTTGAACACTAATACAAAAGCCCTTAAATTTTATTGTGAACAATAAAACAAAAGCCCTTAAATTTTATTGTGAACAATAATACAAAAGCCCTTAAATTTTATTGTGAACAATAATAAAAAAAGCCCTTAAATTTTATCAACGCAGGTGCTCAAACTGTTTTCCATCACAATTTACACAGCTTTGAAGTCTAACTCTAACGCTTCAACAAACTTTTTGCACAAGACTTTTTCGGTATTAATTTCTTGAAATGCATCTCTTATGTAATTTTTCAAATCACCAACACTTCTTGGTTTTCGACTATACACTTTGTCCTTGAGTCCTCCCCAAAAAGAAATCCATAGGGGTCAAGTCTGGTGAATGTGCCAGCATATCAATTGGACCACTTCGGCCAATCCATTTCTCAGGAAATGTTTCATCAAGATATTCAGTTGTATAATATAACCGATACATAAACCTATTCCACATACAGTCCACCTACTTTTGGACCATCCTATATATATATATATATATATATATATATATATATATATATATATATATATATATATATATATATATATATATATATATACAGATGAGGTATTGCAACTATTTACACTATTTACATTGTTCGGTCAGTTTTTCTCATCTTTATTGCCATATTCACGACGTTTAGATCGATGTATGTTCCGGCCTTCTTTTTGTAATATTTATTGAAATTTAGAACCGAACCCTTTTATTTAGTCCACGGGGGTAGATTGTTTTAATTCCACATGCCATGCCTTTTCTGAATATTTCTGTTTCAGGACACATGTCCCAGTGGATAAAAGCGTTCGTTGATTGATCCAAAAGCGACTTCACACAAACAGTTGTGAGTTCAATGCCTGGCCATAGCAGAGGGAAGAAAAAATTCCAGCAAATATCACCTGAAGAAGGCCGGAGCGTGACAATAAAGATGAGGACAACAGCCCGAACAATGTAAATAGTGTAAATAATTAAAATACCTCATCTCAGAAATATAGAGGGATTCTGAAGAAGGTCGGAGCGTATAACGGCCGAAACGTTGTGAACATGACAATAAAGACGAGGACAATAGTCCGAACAATGTAAATAGTGTAAATAGTTATAACAGCTCATCTCAGAAATAGAGACGCAAAATTGCTCTGAATTGCTGGTTTCTATGTTCTGTTTTGCGTTCTCCCATTAATTTTATTTTTCTTTCTATCCCGGACGACGAAGCGAGTTTATGAAGATGATGCAACCTTCGGTGAAACCCATAAAATGCGCGAATCAACGGCACGCCCACACGCAGGCGCGCACGCACGCGCGCGCGTATGGGGGTTGGGGAAGGTGGGGAAGGTGGGGAAGGTGGGGGCGCGCTACAATCCTTCTGTTTTGCTCACGTTTCGTGATACGCATGCGCCGCCTCTATCCAGCTGACGTTTTTGATGCGTGGTGACAAACTCACCTCCATCGGTAATCTCCTCATCATCATTACTCGTTGATGTTATACTTTTTTTTTCTTCACGATATTTTGGGAAATCATTATTCGTTATCTGATCCCTTTTATTTCAATGAAAGAACTCGCTCTAATTTCGGAGACAATAACAACAGTAACAGCAGCAACAACAAAAACAGTATAATAATAATAATAATAATAATAAAAAATAAATCAATACCTTCACGGTAATTGCTCCGATGAGCTGCTTTCGCTGGTTCCCAGGCTTCATGAATTCAAGCGTCCTACGAGGCTGGCATCCCGCTCCCACCCTTTTCACTGTTGAAACTGTTAAATGTAGACGTCTCTTCTACTCCAATAGCTTCATATCTCGCACCTCTCGCCTGTGGAACTCCCTTTCTTATTCCTGTTTCCCTGACAACTATAATCTCCAACTATTCAAATGTAATGTCAATCGACATCTCCATTTGCCTTGATCTATCCACTATCCTTCTCCACATCCTTTCCTCTAACACTCCTATCTGCTCTCCTATCTGCTCTCGCTCCAAATCTTCTGTAACCCCTTGCCTGCTAGTGGCTTCCCGCATTGCTTGGGGTGAAACGCTTAAAAATAAATAAATAAATAAATAAATAAATAAATCTAAACGAGTACAAGCCTGCAGGTTGGGTGCGTGCCGGTCTGACTGGGTGCTCTTTTCCATGGCTTTGTGATTGACAGCTAAAATTAGGAAACAAACTATCTGTTCGCATAGAAAAGAAAAATTAAATTCTTTTATGGATGGGGGGGGGGTGCGATTATAGCACTCCACAATTTCCCTCTGTTTTGTAGCACTTTGTAAAGGTTGTATTTGTGCTGTCTCTCCTAATCCCGGTTCCGCCATTCCCCTTTACAAAAGATCGGTAGGCAAGTTACGTGCTTTCATAAGTTCTCCTCTCTTCCTTTTTTCTCTTTAATGACATTCTTTCCTCATGTGCCCTAGAAATTTCAACTCTCACATTCTGAAGAGAAGCATGTGCCGTTTTTGTTTCTATTTTCTCACATGTTCTGTCCATGCCATTCTCGGCAGGCTTCCGTAGAACCACATCATGATAAAGAAAAAAACAAATTTAGAGATTAGTGACATAACAGTAAGTGCTAGAAACGATTAATTTTCACCAGGGCTTCACAAGGTCAATTGAATTTGTATTACAGAAATCGTTCCTTTGTTTCAAGAAGGCCGCAAAGTGATCAGTGCATATCTATCTATCTATCTATCTATCTATCTATCTATCTATCTATCTATCTATCTATCTATCTATCTGTTGTGGGGCAGACTCTTTTACACAAGATGGACTCGTCCAAAGTATACTTATACTGACAGAGAGAATACCTGCAGGTTGAGATACCTTGAGTCAGGGGTTAGATACGTTGAGCCAGTGTGAGAGATACGGAGACAGTACACAGGGTGTTCACAGAGAGTTATACGTGAGTCCAGCGAGAGGAATAATTACGGCTTCACTTACAGAGACTTGTGCATATACTTTCTACTAAGCCCATTCCTGGACTTCTAATCTTCACTTCAAGTCTGGATTCTTACGTTTAATACACTTATTTTTCTATCTCATTTACTGGCGTTGTTTATTTATTTGTGCAGGATTCCATTCCCGGAATCCACAACAACTTGGCGACGAGGATTTCGGACCCACACGAGAAAACAAATTCTCTCTCGTCAACACAACAACTTGACGACCAAGAGTACGGACACGTACGAAAAAAAATTATTTCGCTCGCTAACACAATAAGTGGCGACAGAAATTTGAGAGTCTCGTCGAGGACAACAACTTTGCGACAAGACTCGAAGGAACTCACACTGAGAACTACAAATTAATGACGAACATAAAAGAACGTACATAAGAGATAAAAAGAAAAATGTCGCCACTCCCTAAAAAATGGAAGATTTTCAAAAAGCAATGCTTGAGTTTACAAGAAGAAGTGAAGAAAGACAAATGCAACTCCAGGAATTAATATTAAAAGTAACGGTTAACGCACAACAAAAGAATATCGAAAAGGAGGCGACTTTTTCTCAAGACGCAGTTTGGAACACAATACAAACATTTAAATACTCTCTAGAAGATGATAAAAATTTCGGGGACTATTACAGACGTCATGAAGACATTTTCAACATTGATTGCCAAAATTGGACGGAAGCTAAAAAGCTACGTTTATTACTCAGGAAATTGGGAACAGAGGAGTACACAAAATTTGAGGACTATATTCTACCGAAAAAGACAAACGATTTGACGTTTGACGAGGCAGTTACGTGCCTTACGGAGCTCTTCAGTTCAAAGACTTCACTTTTTTGCAAAAGGTGGAAATGTGTCAACCTCGTAAAAAGCGAAAATGAGGACTACTCCACGTTCGCCGCAATTGTAAACAAACATTGCGATAATTTTAAATTGGCACAATTGACTCCGGATAATTTTAAGTGTCTTATTTTCATACAGGGATTAGTCTCAGCCAAGGACAGTTAAATGCGAAAAAGAATGCTCATGAAGCTTCAAAACGAGCCTGGATTAACGTTACAAAAATAGTCAGAAGACTGCCAAAAATGCTTGAGCATAAAAACAGACTCTAAGGATATCGAGGAATCGGGAGTAGCACACATACTTAAGTTGAACAAAAAGTTACGTTTTCACCCCCGAAAGAAAAACAAAAATTTTATGATAAAGAAAAAAATTACAGGGTATAAGGCGATTAATGACTGAGATCAAAGCAAATATAATCCCCTACATTTGCATGTTACAGATGTGGTGGATTCCACTGGAATAAAGACTGTCGATTTAAATACAAAAACTGTTTAGCTTGTGGAAAAATGGGACATAAGGTATCTCAATGCAGAAACAAAAAATACACTAGTAGGGTAAGAACTACTAGAATGGACTACGAAGACTAACTAAACACAAGAAAATACGTGGAACTCGAGATCTTAAATAAGAAGGTAAAATTACAGTTAGACTCAGGATCGGATCTAACTATAATTAATTTACAAACATGGAGGAAGCTAAATAGACCGACCATGATGCATACACAGAAAATCGCTAAGTCTGTTACAGGGAAGCGTATCAATTTTGAAAGAAAAGTAATTCTAAACGTAAAATTCCATGGAAAAACGAAAAAAAATGAAGATATTTGTAATGAAAGACAGAAAATTTGGTGGGCACAGATTCGATGCAAAACTTTGACGTATGGGATTTACCCATTAGCTCATTTTGTAAGAAAATAGAGTGCGAGCCGTCAGAAGCTACAAAATTAAAAGAACTACATAGTCAATTCCCCGAAGTATTCTCGAGCGGTTTGGGACGATGTAATAAAGTTGCAGCTAAAATTGAACTAAAGGAAAATGTTCAGCCAGTATTCAAGAAAAAGCGAAACGTGCCTTTCGCAACCATAGAAAAAATTGACAAGGAGTTAGATAGATTGGTACAAACTGGGATCCTTTCATAAATCGAATTCAGTGAATGGGCGCTACCAGTGGTCTACGTAAAGAAAAAATCCGGAGAAACCCGTATTTGCGCAGATTTCTCGACTGGGTTAAACAAGGCTATCAAAGATTATCACTAGCCATTGCCAAATCCGGAGGAAATATTTACCAAGCTTAATGGTGGTAAGATATTTTCTAAGATTGATCTAAGTGAAGTTTACCTTCAGATTCCAGTAGAAGAAGAAAGTACAAAGATTTTATGTATCAATACTCACAAAGGACTTTACAAATCTAACAGATTGCCATTTGGGATAAAAGTAGCACCGTCAATCTTCCAACAGACTATGGACACCATGCTCATGGGACGGAACTTTGCTACTGCTTACTTAGACGACATTTTGATCAAATGCGATAATGTAGAAGAACACGCAACGCACATTAAAGAAGTTTTAAAAGAATTCATGATTTTGGTTTTAAAGTGAAGGAGAAAAAAATGAGATTTTTTTCTAAAAGAAATCACGTTCGGCCATATCATCAATGAAAGTGGCAGAAAACCAGATCCAGATAGGGCATCTGCAATAAAAAAAATATGCCTGAGCCGAAAAATGTCGCAGAGTTGCAAAGCTTTTTGGTCTAGCCAACTATTACGGCGAATTCATTGAAAACATGCACAAATTGAGGGCTCCCCTCAATGAATTATTGAAAAAAGGTAACAAATGGAACTGGACGGAAGATTGTCAGAAAGCTTTTAAGGAGATCATAAAGAAATTAACGTCTGATCTAGCACGGACGCATTTTGATCCGAAACTGGAAATTATCATTGCTAGTGACGCAAGCTCTCACGGTGTGGGAGCTTGTATATTACAAAAGATGCAGGATGGCACAAGGAAACCTATAGCAGAGTGGAATTATTCGCAAATTGAGAAAGAAAAGTTAGGCATAATATTCGCCATAACCCGCTTCCACAGATAAATATATGGAAGAGAGTTTACTCTTGAAACTGACCACAAACCTCTTATCACTATATTCGGATCGACAAAAGGACTACCAATTTACACAGCCAACAGACTTCTGAGATGGGGAACTATATTATTGAATTATAATTTCAAACTAGAGTTCCTACCGTCAAAGAAAATTGGTCATGCGGATGGATTATCTAGATTGGTACCTGCGAAATGCGAACCTCTGGAAGACTCTGTAATAGCGGCTTTGCGAGCCGAAGACGAAATTAGTAAAGTTCTAAACAATACAGTAAGGGAATTACTAGTAACCTTGTTAGAAATCAGAAGAGAAGCTGAAATGGATGAATTCATACAAAGTACAAATAGAAAAATAGAAGAAAAAGAAAGAAATCTAGCGGACAGTTTTTCAATTTGTGATCACGTATTACTTTATAATGAGAGAGTGGTCATACCCAAATCTTTACAAAGACGAATTCTGAAGGACTTTCATCTAGGGCACCCAGGGAAAAATCGGATGAAAGCGTTAATGAGAAGTTTCGTATACTGGCCTAATATGGATAACGACATTACTCAAATGGTAGAAAAATGTAGAGGCTGTGCTGCGGCAGCAAAGTGTTATGGTGAAACACACCTAGTCTATAGATAATAGACTCTCCCACCTAATATAAGTAGGAGTCAGTGAGGGTCGACTGGGAGTCGAATACGAAAGTACTCAGCTACCACAACTAGATTACTCTGCGTAATACTTATTATAACAAGTTCCTAACGTTTTTGTACGTTGAACCTATTTAGGACCGAATTTAGTCCAAATACAGTTTCCACTGCGGAAAGTCACTCTACAACACAAAGGCACCACCTATTATAGAAAAACCATGGCCTAAGGTGGACAGACCTAGGTCTAGAATCCATGCGGACTATGCAGGACCCATAGATGGATATTACTACTTGATAACGGTAGATAGCGTTAGCAAGTGGCCAGAAGTTTTCAGATACAAAAACCCTACGACGGAAAACACTATTAATTGTCTGCACGAGTTATTCGCAAGATTTGGCGTTGTAGATTGCCTTGTAATGGATAATGGTACCCAATTCACCTCGAGCGATTTTCAAGAATTCTGTGCGACTTATCAAGTCAAACATATTAAAATAGCACCATACCATCCACGATCTAACGGGCAAGCCGAAAGGTTTGTGGACACGCTTAAGAGAGCCTTGAAAAAAGCAGAGGACGTACCAACAGAAAGAGCCATACAACAGTTCCTACAAGTCTACAGAATCACCCCGAACAGAAACACACCATCTGGCCTTTCGCCAGCTGAAGTGATGTTTGCCCGCAAAATACGGTCTGTTTTTGATAAACTATTACCCAGCAAAAATAAAAACCGGCATACACCGATAGTGCCTAAAAGATCCTTTAAACCAGGCGAACGGGTCTATTTCAGAATGTTCAAGAACAATACGGCATACTGGGAACCAGGTACGATAATAAACAGACTGGGAAATGTTCTATACACGATCCAAGGTGAAAAATTCACTCACAGGAGACACATAAATCAGATACAGAAAAGACGCGTAGAGGAACCAAACTCGTCACCTTCCGAAAATGAAGACGTGATGGAAGCGATTTTCGAAGCCTTCGAAATCCAAAAACCACAAGTAGCCACGGAGATCAGAAGAACAAGCCGAAAAAGAATTCACGGAACCACTAATAATAGACCATGAGCGAAAAAAATATTAACTCCCCCCTAAAAAAAGAAGCTAGGGAGGGGGTGTTGTGGGGCAGACCCTTTTATACAAGATGGGCTCGTCCAAAGTATACTTATACTGACAGAGAGAATACCTGCAGGTTGAGATACGTTGAGGCAGGGTGAGAGATACGGAGACGGTACACAGGGTGTTCACAGAGAGTTATACGAGAGTCCAGAGAGAGAGAGAGAGAGAGAGAGAGAGAGAGAGAGAGAGAGAGAAAGAGAGAGAGAGAGAGAGTGTGTGTGTGTGTGTGTGAGAGAGAGAGAGAGAGAGAGAGAGAGAGAGAGAGAGAGAGAGAGAGAGAGAATTACGGTTTCACTTACTTGTACATATACTTTCTACTAACCCGCATTCCCGGACTACTAATCTTCACTTCAAGTCTGTATTTCTTACGTTTAATACATTTATTTTTCTATCTCAATTACTGGCGTTGTTTATTTATTTGTGCAGGATTCCATTCCCGGAATCCACAACACTATCTATCTATCTATTCTACAACATTCTAAAAACTAATATAATTAGAATTAAGGCAGTGCAACATTTATCACTTACCAATTTATAAAGAAATAAATGTGAAAACAATTCTTTATTTATAAATTCATAAAACATTACTAAATTATTAAAATATGTGGACCAACTATAAGGGAATTATTATTTACAATTTACGTCTCACGTGTCGAACAAATCGGTTTTCGAACAGAAAATTCTACATGAAAATTCCTCGCTTATCGAATAAAATTTCGGTTCTCGAACAGCATTGCCGAACCGGAATAATTTCTGAGTCGACCGCCGTGTTGTGCCGTGTTTTTCTTTTCCAATTTTATTGTACTGTGACTTTTTTTTCTCTACATTGATTCCTATTGGAAAAATAGTTTCGGTTTACGAACATTTCGGGTAACGAACGACCTTTAGGAAGGAATTAAATTCGTGAACCGAGGTTCCACTGTAAATCATCTTTTCTATATATAACACGAGAAAGCACGTGCGATACCCTGCCCTCGTCAGCTGCCAGCCAGGGGAGGTAACACAGTTTCGGTGGCAAAGGCGGTATTGCTATTCCTGGCGCCACCAGCAGCTGTTACCACCTTACAGGATATTGTTTTTTGCGATTTCTTTTTACAACTGCAACTGAGATTTTAAACGTTGCGTTCGATTTTGATCGTTTACCAATACACAACGCGCTCTCAGCGACCGTTATCAATGACGGAGAATGGAAAGTAAACAGGTGTTTCACGTCGGAAGTAGCATTGTGTTGCGAGCATCGTTTTATTTAACTTTATTTATTTTGGATCTTGACCAGATCAAACTTGATGCCTGTTGACCTGTGGTCTGGAGATGATCTGACGTACACTCCGGCCAGTGATACCCACCTTCAAAGGGAAGTAAACGATTGATCGTCCAAGGAATTCACGGCACCCGACCTCAATAGGTAGCACATGACATGTCCGTCCCTTTACCACTCAGTCGGATCGTAGCGATTCGTAGCGGTTTTTCTTTCGCTTGTGCGCCTCCTCCATGTTCTCCTCGCGTGGAACCGTTACTTCTATTAGGAGGACATACTCCTTGGAACCAGACCTCGCTACAATGTCAGGGCGTGCCTATGTTTGAATGATGTGTACCGGAAATTCCAGAAGTATTCTAAGATCATCTAACAACCTTCAATCATGGGTTCCACTAGTGTTATGTTAGGAGCTATTTGGGTCTTTCACAGGACGCTCACCTTCCTTGCGAAAACGTATCTTAGGTTTTCTGACTGTTACAGGCAATTGGCTGCTGTACAGACTAAGTCCATGGCCACTTGGATCACTTTGTTATGATGTCACGTGCGGTGATTATTGGTATACAGAGAGCACGTGACGTAAAGTGCCTCGATCACATACATCAGTGTCAGTGTACTCACACAGCTTGAGGTTAGTCGCATTTCGAAGGAGATTATAGGCAGATCGCAGGAGGAATAATATTGCCAATGGCTCCATTGCAATTAAGGTATTCCAGGATAGCTTCATTGGATCAATATCACTCCATGTCGTCCAAGCACATTGTTTGGATTGAGAAACAGCAGTAGCTCTTCGCTGCTCTTCCTCGAAAATCCTGATTTCTTCAATCACCATGTCTCGTTTTCCCTTTGGACCCTGTTTCGATAAAAACTGGTTGCTTGTGTTCCAGCTCGAATCTTTTGGGCTTCCCCATAATCTCCTTGGTTTCTAGGCTGGATTATGCTTCTTGGGTGTCTTCTACTGGCCACCATTTGGTGCCAGTTTTGATATCTGGCCGTAAAACCTGCGGACGAACTCACCGGCTGAGTCCCTCATCATTATGCGAAGGCGTAGATTCCCGACCGTGAACTGCCCCATCAATGAGGAGATGGGTAGTTGCAGGTTTCCAGCGTTGGTATAGAGTCCCACTGTGGAGTAGGGGGGGGGGAGCTGAAAGTCACTTGCGAAGGTATTTTTTGATACATTACTGCGTCTGCCGAATGCGAGACAGAGTAATATCATACACCTGCAACAGCCACAGAAGCCGGGGAACCAACCCATGTTGGTAGCACCAAACCTTCAGTTTACCGGAGAGATGGCTTCTGTCCATGGATTCAAGTTCCTCTAGTTCCACGTTCTGCAACCCCATTACTCGGTGCTGATCATATATAATAAATAAACAGCGTTAACAAGCAATTTAATCAATCAACTGTCTTTGTTGTCAAATCTCAAGAACAAAGAAAATGTATAAATTCACTTTCATGTCTTTCGGTTTTATTCCAATCCTAATAATCGCTTTTTAAAACAATAAACATTGCCGAGGAGTGAAGGTAGTTAAAATAATAGCGGTGTCAACGGAAAACCGTCCTTTTGACACCCCGTCTTCTTGCGGACACGTTTATCCCTATTTGTTATGAATTCAAACAAAAATATACTTTTAACGGCCACTTGCTAATATAGCAATAAGCAGCAGGGAATGTCTTCGCATTTTACGCGCAATATCGAGATGCCGTCAAGCAACATTTTTTTAATCCCAAAACTAATTTGCTTTACAGCGATAATGCGCCGATTAAGCAAGCCATCGTGCAGTAGTATCTTTAAAAGTCCTCATTCGAGGTCTTGATATGTAAATACCCAGATAGGCAAAACATTTATTCAATATCCATGATCGGTCCGAAGGGTAATCAACAAGTTAGAATATTTCCATAATCGATTAACAACCAATCTGAATGCCCCTTATTGCGCATGCGTGAACTGACACTCTTCGATGTGCTTACTCAATCGGTAGTGAATGAGTTTTTGTACAGTTTGTAGATATCATTCACATCGACTGAGTGATTAACGTCTACATGTCTAGTGTAGGGTAACCTTTGGCAAAATATCGCGTCACTCAACTTCCCACGGTCTCGTTACACTCCAGATCTGACCTTTGACTGTTACCAAAGATAAAACTGTTGTTGAAATACCGCGTCAGAGAGTAAGGAGAGTGAAAAGAGGCAGCTGATGGCGATTACCCCAAAACAAGGCTGTAGAACCTTTTTGAAAAGTGAAAGCGACCCTGAGATATGTATGTGAAAACCGAAAGGAAGTATTTTGAAGATGGCTACTTCGCTATTGACCTAGGAAGGATATTTCGTTCGTGCATATTAAATCGATGGATACTTTTCAGCCGATTTGAAATTTACCATGAAAAGCATCTTATAAAAATAATCAATGTAAATTGATTCATTTTGCAATTTGTAAAATTCTTGGTGGGATGAAATTGTAAATATCAGAGTGTTCGAAAAAACTAAGTTTTGTTATCGATGTTTTAATATTTATTGAATTTTACTGGGTAGTTAAGAGTGTCAATAAAGTTTTGTTTGCCGTCATCATTCTTTTCTTATTGTTATTTGTTTTGCTTTCCAACGGATTACAATGTATCCTTGACGACCACTTCTATAGGATTTCAATTTTCCATTAAATTCTTAAGTTCTTACATTTTACTTAAATATTAGTCTGTTCGAAATGTAATTGTGGATTTCAACACGAGGAATTGCTTCTTCCAACCAAGGCAGAAGTTTGGGTAAATTTTAAGAAACTGTGTCTAGAATTAATTTCTCGTCTCTTCTATTCTACACTCTGTCGTTTATAATATATTTCAGAATTTAAACCTGAAGCCAATGTATTGATGATAAGGGTTGCTATGATGTAGGTGTCCATAGTTGGGATAAGAATGACCTTGAATAGAAAAACAACATCGTCTATCAAGTGTTCCAAGAAATGGGTTCAAGATAAACTTTTCCAAAACAGAAACTATGATCTGGAATTGGAATGCAAGCAGTGATGGCACCGACCCTGAATCCATCGTCAAAATCCAGAATGTGGAATTAGTAAATACTAAACACTTCAAATAACTCGGCGTATGGATCAGTTGTAACAAATTAGGTAGAGTGGAAAAATGAAATTGAACATAGAATAGACTGCGCCAAAGGTAGTTTCGCCCAACACCGCAAGTTACTACCAAACCAAAAGATCAACCTGAAAACTCGAGTCATGTTCTTAGATAGCTTCGTCAAATCGAGACTTTCATATAGTTGACATGCCTGGTGCCAAACCCGTTCATAAATATCTAAAGTGTCAGCTGTATAGAGTCGATTCCTAAGATCAAGGTTGAAAAAAGGTAAAGTCTGAGGGTCTTCGTAAAGATCATCCTTCTCTGAACATTGTGGACTGGCGCTACAGAATCACAAGCAAAGAACTGTACCAAATAACAGAAACAACATCATTGAAGGACTAAAATGGATAGCCCATATAACTCGAAAAGAAAGTAATAACATAATCAAGATATTGACATTCCCCACCACTTCAAACAAAAGGTAAGGAAGGAAACCAACACCAGATTTTAGAAATTTCAACCGAAAACAGTACTGGCTGGTTAGTCAATGAATATCGAATGTTTCCTTATAGGGAAAAGGCTACTATTACCATTATCATTAACCTTTCTGGCAATTTCATTGGCGAAATAAAGCATTACACCAAAAGTGTCTGGCTTCGGTCAGCAGAAAAAATGTCTTTATTTTCCAACATGACGATGCAAAATACAAGGACACAACGGCAGAACAAACTCAAGAAGAAATGCAAACATTAGAATGACAAGTTGTTCCATAGCTCCAGGCTCATCAGATTTAATGCCTACAGATTTCCTTTTTATTTCGATCACTTGAACGTTTCATACACGTAAGATCAATCGGAGGTAAAGAAGTTGAAAACAGCGTTTCAAACTTTTTTCTGAACAGCAGTAGATGTTTTCCTTTTGTTTCCCGTTTTGGATTGAGTCTACGGTTTCTTTCTAAAGTCTTCTCATGCTCCAATTAACCCCCTCGCGTCTTAGTGACATTATCCCCTTTCTCTGGTTGAATTGATTAAACAAAACCCCTAAACACCAAGATTTCTTTAAATGTGAAATCGAAAATTTGCCTTCCCGTTGGGCCGTAGTCGTTTAAAATGAAAGTGACTTCATTTTTGTTATATATCTGGTGAAGTGTAAATAATTTCCGAACACTCTAAAACTATGAATACATTTTTGTGAAGATTGTTTTAACGAAGAATAAAAACTAACCTCTTATGTATATTTTGCATTAGTATCAACGTGCCCTGTTATAAGAATGAGAATCCTAACGAAGCACCCAATTTGCAATAACAACAAACTCCTGATCGACCCGTACCTGAAAGAAAAATATCTGGACAGTGTGAACAGAAGATACGAGGGACAAAATTGAAATGGAAACTCGTGATGGGACGCACTAAGAGAAGATTTAGTGACATCAGCAAACGATACCATCCCGAAGGAGAATGGGTGAAAAATAAAAAATAAAAACGAATGGCTGACTGATGAGATTCTCGACATGATGCAAAGGAGACAGAAAACTCTGCCAAGATACGGAATGGAATATAGAAAAGTGCACAATGAAATAAGGACCAAATCCAGAAAGGCCAAAGAAGAGTAGCTAAACAAAAATGTGCAGAAATAGAGAGATTGAATACTATAGACGAAGGAGATATGCATAAACAGGGAACTGACAGGACAGAAGGCATTCTTGTAAACAGGCTGCATGAAATCCAAGGATGGAACACTCATATTAAAGAGGGGAAAAATTCTTCAGCGTCGGAACGAATGTATTGGAGAACTCTTCGACGACGAAAGAGAACAACCCGCAATACACAGAACTACCGACGGGCTTGAAATTCTAAAAACCCAAGTAGAAGCTGCAGTGGCGAAATTGAACAGAAACAAGACGGCAGGGCAAGACGGAATTGTAACGGAAATGCTGACAAACTTAGAGAATTTTGGCATAGACATGATTACAGAAATAATAAATGAAATCTATAACAGTGGTGATATACCGGAAGATATCAGCAGATCAATTTTCGTAGCCAGAAACCAGGCGCAAACGAATGTGAACTCCAACGAAATCAGCGTAATGAGCCTTCTAAGAAAACTCATCATCCGTATTCTGATGAATAGAGCCCGCAGCAGAATCAGGCCAGAAATAGGACAACAACGGTGCGAGTTCGTCACAGACACAGGAACAAGGAACAAGGAACGCGATATTCATGCTAAGAATGTTATCAGAAAGAGCAATAAAAATGGAGAAAGACGTGTACCTATGATTTATAGATTAAGCAAAGGCGTTCGACAACGTACGCCAAAAAGATTTGTTGGAACTGCTCAGCAACCTTGAAATATTTTGGAAAGATTTTAGAATAATCAAGAACCTATACTGGCAGCAAACGGCCTTCATACGGATAGAGAATGAGTTCAGAAGATATACAAAAATAGAAAGGAGCGTAAGGCAAGGATGGGTCTTCTCACCGGACTTATTCAACCTATACAGCGACGCAATTCTGAGAGAATTGGAAATCATACCGTGATTCATTATTGTCGACCACAATCTTACCAATATAAGATGCGCAGAAGATACAGTGCTGACTGGCAGACACGGAAAGGAAATTCTAAAACCTTCTAAAAGTAGCAAAGGAGAGCGAGAAGAAGGGACTAAGCATAAACTACAAAAAGACAGAATGCCTGGTCATCAGTAAAAAGAGGAGCCCGAAATGTAATTTACATGTCGGGGACACTAAAATCAAGCAGGTGCGGAAATTTAAATGCCTGGGAAGTGTTCTGACAGAGGTCGGTAAGTGCGACGCTGAGATCCGAAGACGTATTGGGATGGCCAAAGACGCATTCCAAAAGCTAGGCAGAGTATTACGCGACGGGAGGATTTCTTTGGTAACAAAGAAAAGGGTACTGAACTGCTACGTGATATCTATCTCCTTTATGGCAGTGAATGCTGGACAGTCTCCTCAAAGATGATGAAGAGGCACGAGACGGCGGAGCTATGGTCCCACAGAAGGATGTTAAGGATACCATGGATCGAACATGTGAGCAACGATGAGGTCTTGGAGAGGATGCAAAGAAGGGGGAAGCTATACTTGACATTAGGAAGAGGCAACCGAAATTTCTGTGACACGTAATGAGAAAGATGGACTTGGAGAATCTGATACTCACAGGGCGGACCGAGGGAAAGTGAGACAAACGCATGACATACTAGGTGGGCTTAAGCAAGTGGATGACAGAACAGGGCCTGGGGGAAGTAGCAAAGGGATAAAGCTTATTAATGAGAGCTACAGGGGATAGCGGGGAAGTGGAGAGCCATGATCGCCTACGCCCCGAAGTGGGACACGGTACATAAAAGAAGAAGAGAATGGCATCAAAAACATCAAACTAGAAGAGAAAAAGTGATTATGTCCAGGCTCCATATTGAATAAACTGCTATAAAGAAAGAAGGGCCTGGAGAATGTGATACTCACAGGTCGAATAGAGTGAAAAAGGGACAAGGGAAAGCAACGCATGACATACTAGGCGGGCTTAAGCAAGTGGATGACAGAACAGGGCCTGGGGGAAGTAGCAAAGGGATAAAACATATTGAGAACTACGAGTCATAGGGAGAAGTGGAGAGCCATGATCACCTACGTCCTGAACGGACACGGCACATAAAAGAAGATCTCATGACACTCTTCACACCAAGGAGAGTGACGGTTACTTAAAATATAGTAATTTGGAGTGATCGCCAAAGCGATAGTTCAATTCATAGTGGCTGCTCGAAGTTAGGGTTGGCTTAAGTCGAGAAATTCTCTTTTCTAAGAATGAATAATATCAGTGCTTGATAACAGTGAGAAAGCAAAATGGCCGAAGAGAAAGTGGCGGGAAAGTTAAGCCCCAGGCCAGGCACATGCTAATGCTCTTCAGTGGCCACGAACAGAATTTCGAATTAATTTTTCCAGATTCCTTTTCTTATTGGTTATCATTTCACGCACCTTGGGGTACTTACTGATCGTAAATTGTTAATTATCTACACGTGGATTAATAAACTAATTGGAATAATTTAATATGTAAAAATATTGCATTAAGGATTCTTTTCCTATGCCGTAGGTTTTTCAAAATTGATGCGATATATTGATCAGTTTTGATAGAAGAGGTTGAAATATAGCATATAGATCGATACTGATTACTGATGTTGATTTATTGATTGACTATTTATAGCTTGTTTCATTGGGCCGTTTCAGCTAAAGTTATCTTTGAAGAGTAGTAAAACTCAAGAAACATTTCTTAGATGAAAATGACCCCTCTCCAGTGGGATACGAAATTTTTAGGAAATTACTTTATCTACCCACTCTCTCTCTCTTTCTCTCTCTCTCTATATATATATATATGACGTCACACATTATGAAATGGACAAAGTCCGACAATTATTTTAAGACATTTTTATGTTTATACATTCTTTTTATAGATACAAATATTTAAGTAAATGCTCTGTTTTATAATAAACAGTATTAAACAACATTTACCGGTCTGAATGTCCGAAAAATTTCATTGTAACACCAAAGATGAACTGAAGGCAAGGATTATGGTAGCATTCACCAACTTAAACAAAGAGACAGCCCAGAAGAGATTCAGGAGATTCCGATGTCGTCTGAAGGCCGTGGTTGAAGCTAATGCCGATTTTACTGAATAAATTTACTCTTTACTATTTCAAGATATTTTAATGTAATTTTGGTAAATATATCAGTTAAAATGAGATGCCAGTGTTATTTTCTTTTTTTGCGTCATTTAGACGTCATTTTATCCATCGCACTATGTAAATAAAGATAATTTGATTCAAGCATAAGATTCTAACCGTCATATTAAAGCAGTCATCGTTACTAAAGGCGCGGATTCATTAAGTTATGCGTCAAGAAGAGTCTGAATAGTATTCATGCATTCTTTTTTCTTAAAGAAAGCTCTCATCTCATGACTTATGCGTCTTTTTATTAAATCCATGCAAGTGTTTTCAAACAAGTCGGCAACTCGAGTTACATTCCAATCATTTTATTAATGTCTATTCAGTGCTTTCATATAGTCAGACAAATATGGCCACGGTTTGGAAAATGTCTAGCTTCATTTCATTTATTCGCTAAAACAGATTTCAAGGCTCTGAACAGTTTGTTCATTGCAGCCCATTGGCGAGTAAACTAAAAGTCGTGAAGGCCACCATATTTGATAAAAAGGAGAGGTCATCTGAGGCATTATCAAATGAGGTGATATGATTGAGGACCGGAAATGAGACTAGAATTGACTCAGACTAGCCACATGATCGTACCTAATCATAACCGGAAGGATATTTTGAAAACCCAAAATATAATGGAACCCCCACTTGGTGACTCAACCAGTTGTTAACCGCGTGCCAAGTGGCGGTCTCTCATTCGGTTCCGTCGTTTGAACTCAGGCGTCTAGACGCAAAATTTGCCGCGCTTCCTCATCTATTGTATGGTTTCTTGAATACGAAAAAGAATAAATGCCAGGTAGGACCAACATTTTATTGTTTCCCTTTTTTTCATAGCCTTTCGCTGAGCGTTGGTCGCAAAGAGGGATTGAACAGACAGGGTCAAGTGGACAGATCGAATTCAATATACGGGAAACTTATTTCCCAGGCCGACTGAAGGAAGGCGATGAGACTGGAGAAGGAGATCAGTTCGTGTACCGTCATTAAGACAATACTATCAAACATATCAGCGTGGGATGCGACTGATATCTGGCTGAGTGTGTATTATGTTCACACAAGGGGTAAGGAATTTATTAAGCTTAAACTGATACCAAGCTGTAGAGATGAAGGAAGATAATTTTACGATAACACTTTCTATCGAATATCACTCTTCAAGATTAAGATGTTTACTTTGGAGTTCAACACTGGTTGTTATCACGTCAGTGGAAAGCGTAAGTACAATTTTAGCTTCTATGTAATATTTAAAGCCCGTCAACCCGTAACTTTTCTGTTTTGTTATGTTTTTATTTATCTCCTTTTTTTCGGCTCGGCAATTTCTGTAATATGATCAAGACGTTACGAAGTTTTGATTTTGTTTAATTAGGCAGATGAAATGCAGGCTGGAAATCGAACAAAATGTGGCCAATACCTGTGTTACATACATTATGCAACATGCCTCACCTAGGATGATGCTAAAACAGACTTTGTATCCAGTGTTCTCCAAACATCGGCGAGTTGACCTGAGAGAAAGCCTCTTAGCCATCAGTGAAGATCCGCGCTTCACCTGATGTCACTGACTGCCACCGACATGCAAATACGTGTCCGATCTAGTTTGTTCATCAGATGTGGACGCATGGGAAAAGCCATATAATAGGTAGATATATACACATATACCTAAGAGAGAGAAGAGTCTCATACATCGTAGAGAGAATGTAGAGTTCACGTTTGGAGAAGGCACACCTCTATTGGCCGAAGGGGATTGAAAGATTACGGAACTGAATAAAATCTGATGTCACATATAATATACAGTCCCATCTTTTCATTCATAATGTTTCTATCACACAAACGCAAACACAAAATATGAGGAAAACTTGATCTAAATGTAAAGGACGTTAAACGATCTATAACATTTACTGGAGACACTTGTATGCGCCTATTCATATCGTCTTATATGAGTACGTAAAATAGAAAGAGGAATCTGAAAAGGGGGTATTTTCAGAATGTATGGCGATATAACTTTAGTAATATTCATGAGGAAGACGACTCTGTACTGATGACAGATTCTGAAAGACAAGGTAAGTGTTGAAAGCAAGAAGAAAGGACTAATCATTAACTTTAAGTCGACAGATATTAGACGATCTATATTTAAATATGTGCCGTAAACCAAGAAAATGATTCGACATATCGGAAAAATAAATAAAAAGTCCTTAATAAGGAACTTTCGTTGCTTTTTAATCAACCCTGTATAAGTATATATATATATATATATATATATATATATATATATATATATATATATATATATATATATATATATACAAAGTGGTAAAGGTTTTTGTTCGATTTCGCGTCATAACAAAAAATTAAAAATTAACCCCTCTCTTCGGAACAATCAGCCCATCACATATTAAAATTCTGGCAAACTGGTTTAAAAACCAAATAGTATAAATATGACATCTAAACTGATGGCGAGTTCAGATGTCAAATCCCAAAGTTCCTGGTAACCAATGCTTAAGTAAATAAATAAAAACTAATACAAAAAAAAAATTAAACCTCTTCCTCCTATTCCTATAAAATAATAAAAGAAATATGTCCTCTCATCGCTAATCAATGCACTTTCACTTTTAACAATAATGTTTATAGACAGAAATACTGATGACCAATTGGTTCGCCTCTAAGTGAAGTTATACTAGGCATTTTCATAGAATTTCTTGAATCTGGTCCTTTCCAAAATATTTTGCATGAGCAATCAACATATTTCCGATATATAGGTGACGATCAACTAATCTATCCAGTGTAAGGCTACATACATTATCTGATATTGCAGATAAACTAAACAGAGTCGAAAAATGATCTCATAATTTTCTATTCTCACCATAACAACAAAATAATATCCGGAATAATCATTGGATTCTATTTAAGAACACTCAGAATATGTCATCATCTATATTTACACGAAGAGGAGAAATACATTGAAATACTTTGAAAATACTTTTTCAGCTCCCCCAATTCTTTAATATTCAACGCGAAACAAAAAGCCAGTAAAATATTTCCAAATAGAAGAGTGAACCATTCTAACAAACCAAACGAACCAAAACATATTATTTAGCATACCAACCCTATGATAATTACAGTTGAAAAGAATTGATCTCAGCTTAGTCTAAAAGAGGCACTAAAAGTCCCATTGCCAAGGGTGAGACTCCGGCTAGCTACGCCGAAAATTACAGATGCAGTGTAAAAAATATGACCCGAGATACGAAAAGATTGAAAAGATCAAGGGGTTAGAAAGGTAACTAAAAAAAAAAAAATAGTTATCAGGACAGGCTCGATGGTGGAGGAGTTAGTAAAAAGCTTTGACATCACATCCCCATTAGCCATAATGATGAGCCCAAAAGACTTTTCTACACAGAGAGGGTCCCAGTTTTTGTTTACGACCTCCCTATATAGAGCACAAAAGCTTATTTTTTTCTGTGGGATACCGGGATCTCGCGATCGATAGTCACATTAGGACTGAAATGGCCCAGGGGTCAATGGGCGAAGACGTTGTTAACCTCTCCGCGACAATGTTCAAGGCAGTCGGGGCAACAGTAGAAAATATGATAATGTCAATCTTTTTAGCTAGTTTGAATGTCCTGGGGTCGCAGTCGGTCTCGAAGGGCGAGACTAGGTCGTGACCTTCAGCGCCTGGATGTGGGTATATGTGCTGTACAAGAGACTTGATTCCATTCTGGCAACCATGATTTTATTCTATCGAATAGGTTTTACCTCTTCTAAAGGGGTTTATTGCTTGGTAAGCCGTTCTTTGACTGCTTAATGTACGCTTGTCTTCGCGGATCTGGCGGGTAGGCGTTGTGTCGTGGATACTACCGTAAAAGATCAGGCGTTTCGTTTAATCGGGGTTTATGCACCCAACGACTCCAGGGAGCCGACTTTCTTGTTGGGTAATTTTAGCGGGTGACTTGACTGCCGTCCTCGATCGCTATATAGATCGCACGAAGACTAGCTTGGGTACTAACAACCCGGATAGAAAGCCATTTCGAGACTTTATTGACAGATTAGTTGTCTCATAAGGCATAATGTTATAAGGCATGTGTTAGTGCGGGTGGTGAGGTGGGGTGCGCACGAGATACTCTAAAGGGTGAGCTTGATTTGACGACTCTTAGCTTTAGCTCTCCGTGGCCTTGGGCGTCCGGGTGGCGGTGTCTCGATAGCGACGAGGCGTCACACACCTGGTTGATGTTAAGCAAGTCTCTCTGAGTCGGCAAAAAGCTCGTTGCAGCGAGGCTGGTAGTTAAACCAAAGTACGTACGTTGCGGTGTGGCGGTTGACTCTTTGGGGCACATCTTTCACTCTAACGTCGTTCGGCCGTTGTGCGAACTGCTTGAGGGTTACCTTGTTCGCATCCTGGACGGACAGTTTTTTGTCCTCGAGGCCAGTTCCGTTTGTAGCAATGTTGTGTCTTAGTTGAAGAAGAATCAACACTGAACGTGTTCTTGTGTTTACTCGGCATTATGAGAGTCGTGATTTGGACAACACGACAGAAGGTTTTTTATGGAGGTGAGAAGTTTTCCTCTTCTCAACTAATTTTGTTCTTCAGGCACCAGCTTAAATTCTAAATTAGAGCGGAAAGTAGGCGACTCTCTTCATCAAAATTCAGCGAAAGGTGGCTGAATATTTCGCGATTGGTTCGCTTGAGAGGGGCTAATTTAGAATGGCATCTGGAGGTGACATAGGAATGAGGATATTATTCACACCTGATTTAAACATTTGTCATCTCAATTTAGGTTAGCATGAGTCGTTTTTCTTTTTATTTCAAGTCGCTGAATTTAACTTAGCGAGGGTATGGATTGCCATCGGCCCTATTATTTTTTGCCCACCCCCTCCCATTTCATCTTTGCCTTATTCGCCTTCTCCTGCCCATTCAGGTTACAGAGAGACCGCACTTCTATGTCTTACGTTTCCGAGTGTGAGTTTGTTATTGCTTAATTGTTAAGTGCGTAAGTGCTAGTATGCGTGATTGCATAACGGGTGCATGAAAAGCATTTTATTAATCCCGTTGTATTTTTCGTCCCGGTAACTATTATCTCTGCCCTGATTAGACTCTGGGGGTGCCCGTTACTAACACTAGTTTTGTTTAGATGTTTAGATAGTTTTCACATCATGGAAATTGAGGATATATATTTATAGATTTTTATCACCCCCAACCCCCACAAAGACTGTATATATGGGATCAGGTAGGAATTCTTAGAGTGAATGTGGTATTGTGGTGTCTGTGTATGACAGTGTTGTGTAGATGAGATGTTTTGGTGAAAGGAACAATGTACGTATGATTGGGTCAGTAATTGAGGCTAAGTTAGTGATAGGACAAGTGAAGACCAGCTCCCCCATCGCATTTTGCCCATGTGGCTTATATGTACAGACTGGGTTCTATAGCCTTGGATAGCAACTGGTTTAGAAGGCCAACCCTGAATTCAAAACCTGTGGAGGGTCGTATGGGGACCTTGTGGCACGTAGTGCACCAGGTCTCTGTATTCGGCACCTCAAAAAGTGTGGTTGGTTCTACACAAAGCCTTCACCACTATAATCAAATCATTACGTTTCTCTGAATATAATTAATAATCATTTAATTCAAATTTCTTAAGTATTTTAATTTAAATTTCTTGGTTAATTATATAAAAAGCTTAGGAAAACTTTTTTGATAATTTCGAAATTTTTAAAAATGTCCTCTTAATATTATTTACAAATAATTTGTTGAATGAAATATGTCAGAATTGAAAAATTGGCCTGTTGGCAGAATCAGACGGGTTGGTTTCAGATTCACACTTTAAGCCCTTCCACCATCCTCAAATGACATATTGAGGTCAGTATGTCAAAATAGGTCAACACTCTCTGCCTTTTCCCCTCACTCTCTAAAGAAGATGACAATATCTCGTTTTTAACTCGGAATATTTTTTCCATTTCATTTGTGATTTGTTTGTAGGCCTTGAAGATTGAGAGCTGTTGTTTTTTAGAGCTCTCATGAAATAAAAATTATTACCTATGCAATTTTAAGTGTTTGATATTCTTTAATTAATAATAATAATAATATATATAAATAAACTTTAAGCCCTTCCACCATCCTATACTGAGGTCAGTATATCCAAAATAGGTCAACACTCTGTTTTTTCCCACTCTCTAAATAAGATAGCAATGTCTCTTGTTTTCAACCCGGAATATTTTTTCCATTTCATTTGTGATTTGTTTGTAGGTCTTGAAGCTACTGTTTTTTAGAGCTCTCATGAAATAAAAAAAATATTGCCTATGGGATTTTAAGTGTTTGATATTCTTTAATTAATAATAATAATATATATATATATAAATAAACTTTAAGCCCTTCCACCATCCTATACTGAGGTCAGTATATCCAAAATAGGACAACGCTGTGTTTGATATTCTTTAATTAATTCATAATAATCATATATATATATCTATATATATATATATATATATATATATATATATATATATGATACGCGGCCTCGTCCTCGTTCCAATAACGGTGACATGACGTCAGCGTAGACTGTTTCAAACTTTCAGCTTCCGGAAGAATACATGTGATGTAAACAAATGAATTCAGCCACAGATACTACATTGTTTCTTGAAAATGACTGAGTTGGATAAAAGTACTGGAACAAAATAACAACCTGTTTACATATAAATATAGTTATGCTGTATTTGTGGGTGGGAGTTTTAAGTATGCTATATTTATGGGTTAAAGTACTCAATATCTGAGTGGGATAGAGCTTATGAGAAAAAAGTGGACATTGAAGTCAACACCCAGAGGCGACAGACTGTTTCATGCATGAACGCGATCGAAACGCCATATGATCTGACGATTGCGTTCAAACATGGAACAGTCTGTCGCCTCTGGTTATTGACTTCAGTGGCCACTTATATATATATATATATATATATATATATATACAGAGAGAGGGAGAGAGAGAGAGAGAGAGAGAGAGAGAGAGAGAGAGAGAGAGAGAGAGAGAGAGAGAGAGAGAGAGAAATGGGAAAACTGCTTATCAAACTTTGTCGGGATTCTATATCCTATTTATACACATTGTGTATGTGAAGACGAGAAAGAGAGTGTCTACATTGATCGTGTTATATGTCAACGTTGGAAAAGCAAATCATTGGACTTTCTAATTATCTTATTTGTCAGAAACCATTTTGAAGCGTTCATGTTGTTGACATATGAGATAATGATTTGTTGTCGATGAGAATATTTAATAAAGCACAAAGCAAACACATGGGAGTCTGTATCTTTACGGCCGGTGGGTCGGGGATAGGAAGAAGATGCCGAAGAGGCGATAGTAAGTGTTTCACAAAGAAAGATCAAAGTGTAATTAAACAAGTAACAATTTTAGAAAGTATTGCAATAATTGAAAAATATACTTTGAACATTTAATTTTAATTGCAAGGAAGTTGTGAAAAAGTTGTGAAAAAATACAAATTGCTTTTGCTTAATTAAATCAAGTCTTCGATTGATTTTAATGTCAATTTTAATCATACAAAATTAATTTTAACCACGACATGACAGATACCTGCTGACATA
This sequence comes from Acanthosepion esculentum, assembly GCA_964036315.1. Classification (NCBI taxonomy): domain Eukaryota; kingdom Metazoa; phylum Mollusca; class Cephalopoda; order Sepiida; family Sepiidae; genus Acanthosepion; species Acanthosepion esculentum. The sequence goes on along the minus strand of OZ038502.1, from coordinate 3,554,403 downwards.
AAATGAAAACGCTGTAGTGAAAAAAATATATATATATATATATATATATATATATGTATGTATAACTATGGACCTAAAGAGCCAGGCAAACCTAACTAGGTTTCACCTACGCGGATCGGAGATTTTTTTTCTTTGGACTCTGAGCTTGGATACTGGACGATTTTCTTCGCCTGAATTACATGTTCTTAGTTCTTTCTTTTTTTATTCCTTATTTTTCCTTGGGTATTGATTTGTTCATTTACAAACCAAAACATCTAAGGTTTTTCCAGATGAGTATAATTACTTATATATATATATATATATATATATATATATATATATATATATATATATATATATATATATATATATATATATATATATATATTGTGGAGAGAAATATAGAGAGAAAGATTGGGAGAGAAAAGGAAAGAGAGAGTTAGAATGGGAAGAAAGAGTGAGAAAGAGAGGGAGAGAGATGGGGAACGCGATAATTATTAGTTAATAGAACGATTCTTCTTTTTTTATGGGATTTGTCTCTTCAGGACGTGGACGATCGTGCCTCTCCACTTTTTTCTATCCTTTGTAGATCTAAGAAGTGGTTTCCCTCTTACTATCCCTCTCAGTGTCTATCCTACACAATAATATTTCTACCATTCCTCCATACATCGATTATTTGCTACCACAGCTGGTCTGGTGCTTCTGCTAGGCATTTAGAGATTCTTGATGAGATCCAAAGACGAGTCTAACGTTATAAGTCTTGACCTGGTATTTCGGCTTCAGTCACTTTCCTCTTTGATAACATGCCTTTACGAATTTTAACGCAGTTAGGATTAGAGTTGAAATAATGAGATATAACCGTAGGTTCTTTATTAACCATTTCCTCTTTTACTCTTCTTTGTGGAACCCTCTTTCGGCTTGTTCGTATGATTTTCAAAAATCTAAATGCACTGTCAGTCGTCAGGTCTGAAACCGGATCTTTTATTTTCCTATCTCCTTAATAATGTTTTTTTTTCACAAATTCGTTGACATTGAGTAACCCCCCTCCCACCTGCGTCTTAGTGGCTTTATCGCCTACTTGGGGTGAAATGATAAAAAAAATGTCTTTGTTTTCTGGTATTTATTTAGACAAGCTCGTTACTTGATGTTTCCCTCTGTCCCGCTTGACTTCAGTATGTCCTGTGAGTGTCAAAATTTCCAAGCCCTCTTTCCTCACAATGCGTCCTAGATATTGCAGTACTTTCTGATTCTACGTGTAAGTGTTCTTTTTGTTTCCATTTTCCTTAAAACCTCTTTGTTGCCCACAGGTTATGTCCATAACATTCTCAGACTTTTTAGATCGTAACATTTCTTTTGTCTCAAGTCTCCTCTTCATCTATGAAGAAATTGCCCAGCATACATTGCCATATAGAAGGATTGAGATTATCTTGCAGTTGAGCTTTCTGTTTCTACCGAATTTTTTTTCTGTTTCTAAATATTTTATTTGGGTTTGAGAAGGCATCATTTACTAATCGCTTGCGTCTTCGGATTTCGGTGAATATTTTTCAGAGTCTGTTACAAGACTTCCCAGATTTTAGTTAAATGTCTCTACTTGCCATTTCGAATCCGTATCTCCTTGTTAACAACAATACATTCTGCCTTCTTACAATTAAAGATTAATGTTTTTATTTAAAATATATTGAGAAATACATTGTTTACGATGGGCGTCTGTTTCTTGTCAGCTCAATTCAAAAGTAAAGTGGGCATTGAGCTCGCTTTTTTATCCATATGTGAAGAACTGATTAAATAAACGAACATCTCACAGGACAGCTGAACTACGAATGGCCAAAAGTGTTAAAATTATGATTAGCTACAATCGAAAAAGTACATTTCCAACTTAAAAGTTTCTGTTGAATGGATTGATGAAATGGCAGGTGATTTGAGTCGAAAGTTGAATACTTTATCATCAAGTTTTGAACATTTTTCTATTGCTCTGGATGAGACTGTTGACGTATCTGGAATAGCACAGCTCGCCATTTTCATCCGGGCTTGTGACAATGAATCTGAAATTTATGAAGAACTAATTGAACTGGTTCCAATGAATGATACAAGCCAGCAGATTTTTGAGAAGGTTGAACAGTTTTTCCATGAGTATAGCCTTGATTTGAGTAAACTTCAGTGTTTATCTACTGATGGTGCTGCCAATATGGTTGGGAGACATAATGGTGTTGCTGCCAAGTTAGGTACAAAAATAGAAAACATCTATCCAGATTCAACATTCAAGAATTTTCAACAGAACCTATATTCTATGATTTTAAAATTAGATCATGTGTTGAGTTTTGTCATAAAAACATTGAACTATATCAGAGGTCATGCTCTGCATCACCATCAGTTTAGCCAGTTATTGGAAGACGTGAATAATCAGTTCACAAATGTCCCATTCTACATAGAAGTTTGGTGTCTTTCATGTCAAGTTACTGAGAAGATTTTTTTATTGCGACACAAAATTGTTATGTTTGTGGAGATGAAGGGTCAAAGCACAGATGAATTGAAAGATGAAAGCTGGCTCCAAGATCTAGCTTTTTTCAGTGGATATTACTGCCCAATTAAGCTACATGAATTTGAAATTACAGAACCAGATTAACTGATGAACATTTGTCATCTTTGATCAAAGTGGGATCTACACAGATATTCCAACCTGACATATCGAGAATAGTTTGTCTAAAGCGATGTCAATCATCAGGACAACATAAAAATGATTAAATTGTACTACCTTGTGTTGTAAGTATTTTGTATTTAAAGTTACAACTAGCTGTGAATAATGTAAAACTGTAAGCAGGTGTGGCTCTCGAGGCTGAAGATATGGCTGATGCGGTTCTCCATATGCCCTGAGTTTAAAAAGCCTGGACTAGAGTACTTCCTAAAGAAAGGAAATATAGTTTGGAATCAGAGGAGGGGATTGAAAAATTGATTAGTTTTGCAGAGAGTTAGGAGAGTGTTCGATGAGGAACGATTTCCCACTGCAAAAGTTGGTACAAAAACCGCAACTATTGAAGAAAGAAAGGTTGGGGAGGGGGTTAGGTGTTTTTGTCGAACTGGATTATTTTTATTTCGTTAGTTTCGAAATCTATCTTTCACTTTCTCTTTATCTAATAATAATTAATAACTAAACACACTAAAGCCAGAAGAAAAAGGAAAACATCATTTCAGATCTAATTCAGGTATGAAAGGATCGAAAAATCATATTAGAAAGTTTGAATACGATATAATGTCGACGTTCCTATCTGGCATTGAATGCTGAACAACTTCATCATAAAAAATAACCAAGGGAAGTTGGTGTTTATATTCAGGAATATAACTGCAAATGAATTATCTCTTGCGTCCCCATATAATTCTTTCTTGTGCTTTCGACTTTCGTTATTGCACTCTATTAGCTGTTTCTTTTTCCTTTATCACCCACTTCAATATAAATCTCTCTCACTGTCTATCTCTGTCTCTGTCTGTCTGTCTGTCTCTCTGTCTCTCTCTATCACTACCAATGAATTATCTTCTTTGTCGAAAAGATTCTACGATACATATGCATGGTCTTGGTATTTATATCCGGAGAAATTGCAAGAGAATTGTCTCTTGAGTCTTCAGATGATTCTTTCAGGTGCTTTCGACTTTCGTTATTGCACTCTGTTAGCTATCTCTTTTTCCTTTATCACCCATTTCAATATAAATCTCTCTCTCTCTCTCTCTCTCTCTCTCTCTCACTGCCAATGAATTATCTTCTTCTTTGTCGAAAAGATTCTACGATACATATGTATGGTCTTGGTGTATATATCCAGGGAAATTGCAATTGAATTGTATCTTGAATCTTCAGATGATTCTTTCAGGTGCTTTCGACTTTTGTTATTGCACTCTGTTAGCTATTTCTTTTTCCTTTATCACCCACTTCGATATAAATCTCTCTCTCTCTCCCTCCCACACTACCAATGAATTATTTTCATCTTTGTCGAAAAGATTCTACAATACATATGCATCGTCTTGGTGTTTATATGTGGGGAAATTGAAAGTGAATTGTTTCTTGTTAGATTTCCCCCCTCCTGTCTTTAATAAATCTGATCATCATTCTTTATTTAAGTTGTTCCCCTCCTGGCAATTGGGATTACGGTGTAGTATCTGTTGATATTTATTTTGAGTCATCATTTATAAAAGAACCACTCGTTCATAAGACTTCTTTCCAGCATGCTGATTGGGATTCATTTCGTGATTTTAATCGAGACGCCTCTTCGATTAATATTCTTAACCTTCCTATTGAGACTTTTCCAACAGAGGGGGTTCTTCTGGGATTATAGCCGGCATGTATACTTTTGTAGCTGCTTGGAAATACTCTGCCGGTGAGCGCATATATTTTCTTTAATAAGATTTTCTCGAATAGTCGGTAGAGAAAATAAATAAATATACTGTTTAATAAATAAACAGAGCGTCTACTCAAACATGGGTATCCACTAAAATGACGTTTAAATTGATAAAATCTGTTGGATTAATAAATAAAAGCCCATCACTTTTTTTAGAAATTGCTTTGTTAGGTTTCTAACTATAACGCATTAATACCCACTGTTCCCAAAATCGCGTAGTAGGTATGTATAGAGGTTAATATTCACTTCTAAATTAAATGCTTTCTCGAAGGGTTTTGACTGATTTCTTTTGTACGGTTCATCAATCTCTTGTAGGTTATTTAAAGCCGAAATTGTTGGTGAATATTGGGTTTTCAAACGGTCGCCCATCCTATTGCCCGGTTTTGATACAGCACAATTCTCAAAGGAGATTATTTTGAAAATTATATATATTTTATAAATAAAAAAAGGACACTAAGGTCAACATCAAGTGACGACAGTCTGTTTCATGCTTGAACGGAAAATAATACACACACACACACACACATATATATATATATATATATATATATATATATTATGAAATGGGCAAAGTCCGACAATTATTTCAAGACATTTTTATGCTTATACATTCTCTTTATAGATACAAATATTTAAGTAAAAGCTCTGTTTTATAATAAACAGTATTAATAACATTTACCGGCCTGAATGACCGAGAGATATTCGTACTCCGACAGGAATCGAACCTGTATCCTATACGGAACCGTCATTTAGCCTGACGTGCCTTAACCGATTGAGCCACAGAGGATCGTTCGATAAGAAAGGTCGATTTTACTGTTTTTAAACTTTAATCTTCTATGAATCTCTCACGTACATTCATATCTGCTCATTGCGTATCCAAATGTAAACAAAGGACGTCACATTTTATGATATGGACAAAGTCCGACAATTATTTAAAGACATTTTTATGTTTATACATTCTTTTTATAGATACAAGTATTAATAACATTTACCGGCCTGTCAGAGAACGAATGTTTTCTATGAAAATTTATCGGACATTCAGGCCACTAAAAACCACTAATCTAATTGAGTTTCCTTTTTCCAGTGGTTTAGCCATCTTGACATAATTTACCTTAAGAATCACTGAAAACCCTTTGAGTTATTCATCTCAAAAGAGAGAAGGTTAAAATCGTTTTGTGTCAGCCTCACTGTTTTCTCGACTGAGCAATGGTGAGAGGAAAAACATTCAGGCCTTCAGTAACGGCACCAACGTTCATACTCTGGCTTCCATCTTCATAGTCCATTAAAGGACCATCAAGAGAACGTTGAATAAGTTTAAAAAAAGAGCAAACTGTAGAGAAGAAAAATGGATCAGTAGGTCACAACAGGAAGATGGATCATTATTCCAACTTAGAGCTAAAGAGATCAATCAGAATAGATCTAAATCAATCCATACGCTATGACTCGACAATGAAATCGTAAGTGAAACGTGTGATGCAACTTGTTACTCCAGGACAGAAAGCTAGATGGTTAGAGAGGGCGAATGTTATTTTGAATAAGTTGGAAAATGATCCCGGAATATATATATATATATATATATATATATATATATATATATATTTGAACTTGATTTCAATCCTTCATGAACTGTTTCATACTGACGCAATCGTTACACACGGGGCATCTGAGTGTTGACTTCAATATTCACTTTTATATTTACGTATTTACATACGCTCTATCTCTGATATTGAGCATATTATCTCATTAATATAGCATACCTTAAAACTACATTTCCTCATATATATATATATATATATATATATACATAAATTGTATATATACGTATATATATACATACAATGTGTACATATATATATATATATATATATATATATATATTGTCTGACGATCGCAAATAGCGTGAAACTCAGGGTCACAAACTCAAATCAATCCAACTAAATATGTTAGCTTTATCACTGATATTGAGCGCTTTCCAATAAGTACGTCGCATATATAATATTTAAATAATATATTTAAAAATTGCATATATATATATATATATATATATATATATATATATATATATATATATATATATATACATATGAATGATTTTATCTTCATCGTTTAAAATACGGCCTGTTGACGCACTTAAGTCTGTGTACAGAATTTGTCTTACTCCAAAATACCACAAAAAAAGAAGAAATACCCTGTTTTTAGACTTTAAGTATGTGTCTGTGTATTTAGTGGTGGTGGGGGGTTGTAGTTGATAGCAGCTCTCCGAGCTCCTATCAGCTAAACCCCCATCACACACACACACACACACACACACACACACACACATATTTAAAGTCTAATAAGCAGTACATTTCGTTTTTTGAGCTGTGAGTTCATCACATTCAATTACGGTCAAATTCTCTTAGTATAAATCTGTCTGTCCTGTTTCAGTTTTCGGTTAAATAGTAAAGCAGACTGAGCTCTTCAGCCTTGCTTAGTAAGTAGTCTTGTAGAAGAGCAACTCTGAATTTTAAGAAAATGTATGTTCTTTCTCTGGCGAAGGACATTCTGTGCAGCTGATGGACAGATTGGAGCGTTCGCAATGATCACGCCTGCATATTTCGAAATCCGTTTGAATCATAGAGTTATGACCGGGCGACATGATAATGTGCTTCCAGTTAAAGGGATAGGAAACGAGACAAAAATGTGGAATATGGCGGTGGCAGGAGTAGCCGCGATAAACAGTGCACTTGGATGATTGATTCACGGGCTACCGAAAACGGACAGGCGCAAACTTTACTAAAATCAACACTGATACTGACAAGGTTTCCAGTGTGTTGAGAGTTACAGTGATCATTTGATCGCAAGTTAAAATTACCAAATCTACTAGTCTAAAAGAACATTGAATACAAATAATACTACTACTAGTAATATTATTATTATTACTACTAGTATTCGTATTATTATTATTATTATTATTAGTAGTAGTAGTAGTAGAAGAAGAAGAGGAAGAAATTGTAACAATGCTTTGAGGCATGCCTATCGCACTAGACAAGCCAACAGACCAGATATAATAATAAAACCAAAAAGAACATAGGCGCTTTTTTCACATAGTCATTCCGTTTGATTTGAACATGCAAATCGAAATTGCAAAAATGTGGCACAGCCAGTATTCCAATAATAATAGGATCACTAGGATTGAACACATCTCCTAAGCACCACTCAGATTCACAGAAAAAATCTTTCTCAGTCTAATATGGTCAATAAGTTTCTGATTAAAATAAAAAGCCTTAAGTTAAAAGAATTAGTCAAGAGGCATATCATGTCTCAGGGATTTCTGATCTTAATTTTGATTGGAGATGTTGACAGATATAGATTTCCCTCCACCCTTGTAGATTAAGACGGGAAACGGTAAATAACAGTGTACCAATTTACTTGTCAGTTGTCTGACTGTAAACAGATTGGCATATTCCCTGGGGACAGGCGCACTGCCCATTTCTTTTCATTGATGAAGAAAATCATGTATGGATGTCGACATGTATTTTTTTCTTTTTAGTTTGAAGGATAAGGGGATTAGCGAGACTTGGAAGTACACCTTGAATACTTGTAAAATCCCTCAGTCAGAGATAATCTGAACGGACAAAATTACCCGAACTGAAGATACTCTTTAAAAGGGCCCTATTGACAAGGTTATGTGCTGTTTTTATGAAAACCTTTCATCTTATTAAGTACATATGTCTGTGGCGCATGTGCTTCGTATACCCTTCTCCGATGGCTATCAGTCTTTCTCGTTCAGTTTTAATAGATATTTGGTTCTAATGTGAAAGAGAAACCAGAAGCAATGGTGGAAAATGACAGTCACCAGGTATTTTAGGAGAGTAGCAAGTGTCAAATGATTGCTTTTGCTCTTCGATACGATATAAGGGTGAACATTAAGAATCTGAAAAGGTTGAGAAAATGCCAGGATCTGGCTCGGGAAACGGAAGACTCTATGGAACGTGATTGTTGAAGTGATTCTTTTAGTTATGGGCGCGTTTGGGACACCAACTTGAAATTTGAAAGAGCGCTTAGAGAAAAAATGGAATTGAGACCAAAATTAGAAACATCTATAAATTTGTTATTATTTACTCTGCGGGGGAATCTCCAAAAGGTTCTTGTGTTTTGAGGTGTCTTGTTGACACCATTCCTCAAGAACAGAATTCCCACTGACTACATAAATTTACGACACCAAAATAATAATAATAATAATAATAATAATAATAATAATAATAATAATAATGATAATAATGAAAGACACCAATAGCAGTTTCTGTGATAAATATCCAGAAACAACTGACCATCTTGTATGAGGTTACACAGCGTTAGCACCGACTGAATATAAAGGACGCCATGATAGAGTGGGCCAATGTCTACACTGGAAAATATGCAAGTTTAAGGGAAGGAAACTGCAAGAAACTGGCATGAACATCACCCAGATCCGATTACTTTTTAAAATCTTAAAAAAAAACAAAAAAAAAACACAACAAAAAACAACAACAACAAATATACAAAGATCTTGTAGTGGAAATCTCAAAATTGTGGCACGTGAGGACATCAATAATTCCAGTTGGAGCCCTCGGATTGTTAGGAAAAGGTTCCAATAGACCCATCGAAGGGATTACTGGTAGCCCACACCTTAAAGAAATACAAATTATTGTACTCACAAGTAAAGCTCACACATTACGAAGAGATTTATCTATGTAAAATGTGTGATCTTAGTTTTTTTTTTTTACGAAAATGATCAGTCGAAAATGACATGAAGCCATTTCTGACCATAGGGTTTCTGATTTTGACCCGGGAATAAATGTGTATACAACGGAAAAGAAAGGAAATAACAAGTACTTGTAACTGGTGAAAATTTCACGGTTTTCCTATTTGAATTTTCTGATGAATCTTAATTCTTCAGTTAATGATTGAATAAGCTCATGGCGAGTTCTATGATAATAAAATATCCGTAGAAATTCCTTTATCGCAGCGTTAAATATTTGAGCTTAACGACTTTAACAAAATATTGCAATAACAATGATAAATCTGAATGCTTATCGTCATTTCAAGAAGTAAGGGGGTACAAATGAAAAGATTTGAAATTGAAAACTTCTTTTCCATTTCACTGAGACAGACGTTAAGCACTTCTATATTCTCTTCTTTCTTTAATTTTTCTTCGTTTCTTTCATTCATTTTCTCACTGAAATAAACGCCATCTTTCCAGGCAATCGAAACCCCGGTCTGACGAAACCTTTTCTTTTAACAATAATTTTAAAATAATTCACCAGACGATGTTATTTTGTTTATGGTGACTGGATTTTTATCGAATGACTTATTCTGTTGGCTGGGATCAAAGTGTCATCAGGTTGATAAACTACATTTTATCTCAGAGAGCAACTGAAAATATTATCAAGAGGTACCAAGTCTTGTAAAAATACCCGCCTCATTACATTAAAGATGGTAGGGGGGTATTTCTAGTAATACCGATGCTCGAGCAACCGATGGTTGTGTGGGCTGGGCTATTTTTGCACCGGGACTGACCTTATTTCCCATTCTACCAGCGAAAGTACAAAAGAAGATAATAATCATAATAATAGCGAACAACATTTTAGATAATTTGAACAAGAAAAGACATAAATAAAACAAGTGAAAAAGAAAGAAATTAAAAGTCGCGATTTTGGCGCGGTCATCATTCTTTCTTGATAAGTATTTGTAACAAGCAGACGTATTCGTAATCAATCGCTGTTTACGTTTACAATTCGTCCGAATCGCTTTTCAGTTTGCCTCGTGGGAAATCTCTGAAATTACCTGCACATTGTAAATGATGACGCAGTTCTGAATACATTGAACTGAAAATCTGATTGCTAACCGTAATATCTTCAGGCGGGAAGTAATCACCCACTTGGAAAATTTACAGTCTCTTTTACTTATACTGAAGCAAAGAAGAGGGCAGGACTTTTTGGTTTGTTTGTTTAGGCTTTTGTTTTGTTAGAAACGAGTTCTAAACTATTATGTAATATATATCCGCCAATATGGCTGTGAATGCTGGACAATTTACTCACAGCTGACAATGAAACTTGAGACAACAAAGATGTGGTTCTACAGAAGGATGGTGAGAATACCATGGGCGAATATATAAATAACAAAGAAGTTTTAAGGAAAATTGGAACAAACGGTACAGTTGTACTTAGATTCAGAAAGAGAGTTAAAATATTTAGGACACATAATATGAAAAGGTGGCTTGGAGAGTTTAACACTCAGAGGCAAGAAGAGACAGGGGAAACTAGATAACAAATGGATTACAGACGTGAACTGGGAGGGGATAGTAAAAAGGCACCTAGAATAAGGTAGAAGTTGGGTGATTCTATTCTATTAAAAACCCTCGCCGAAAGGCAAATAATCAACCATCTACCTATCTTTGTGGTTTGTGTTTCCCCCACCCTACGCGTTCTATGAATTTGATCTTCTCCCAGATATATTTAAATTTGAACCGTGGAGCAACTTTAAATTATTGTCGAAACTTCAAAATCGAAAATCTGATAACTCCCAGGACGTTGCTTAAATTGAATAATCATATAATTGGAATATTTAAAAACAGGTTAGACTGACTGCTAAACAAGTTATATGAACGTTCCCACAAGTAACAGCCACGTTCTTTAGTTCCATCAACTCTGGTTCTCCACAGCTAGGAACTGCTACGCCACATGCACAAGGTCAACTCTACCCCATTTCTTTCATATTCCATTGATAAGGAGGAAGTTCCATTCGTTTTATTTCTTCCTCAGAACTGGTACTTTCAGGAAAAAATAAAATACCTACCAGATCACTAACCTCTTCAAGCCGTTATCTATCATACATATCCTTATAATATTTATCCTTCAATCCGTCCTCTTAAACCCTTAAAACAACCTCATTCAGTAGCACTCTACATTGAGTGGCTCTTAGGACTTATTTGGATGAACAATAGTTTAAAAACAGTCTGATATGATAAAAATATATGTGCCAGATAAGGTTACTATTTAAAATATTTGTAGGAATGGCTGCCTATTGTAGTACCATGGTCAGTGATCATGTTTCGTAGAGACCAATTTATGTGAATTCGATCCTCATTGGGGGTTACTACGGAAGGAGGACTAAGTACAGTAAATACCTATATTGTGTGCCAGCCGTAGTGTCATGGTCAGGGCGCATGTTCCCAGGATTGAAATGAGTTCAGAGTATTTTAGAATTTTTATGCATCCATCTATTCTCTTTTCCAGCTTCGGCTCAAATACCGCGACAGATTGAATTCTCTAGCCGAGGTTGGTCACCAGTGTAGGGGAAGGATAATTCTGAATTCATATTGTTATGATTTCATTTGATTTCTTTTGTATACACATTTCCTTCCGGGTCCCAACCAGAGACTTAAGGACAGAAATGACTGCATGTCATTTTCAACTGGTCGTTTTTGTAAAAAAAAAAAAAAAATAAATAAATAAAGCAACCTAAGGTCACGCATATTTTACATAGATAAAGCCCTTCATAAGATGTGAGCTGTACAATTCCTTGTTGCGATCCTTTTAATGAGTCGATCAGAACCTTTTCCAATAAAACCGAAGCTAGAATTATTGATGTTTTCATGTGCCACATTTTTTAGATTTCCATTACAAGATGCTTATATATTACAGTCTGCAGATGTCTGGGTGATTAGCTTTCATTGTTTTGTCTCTGTCTATTGTAAAGTCCCATAAAATTGTGTCAGGTTCTATCTCCGTAAACCAGGTCTGGGTGATGCTCATACCAGTTTCTTGTAGTTTCCTTCCTGTAAAAGCTGCATATTTTCCAGTGCATATATTGGACTGCTCTATCATGCCGAATTTTATATTCAGTAGGCGCAAACACCTTGCGACCTGATGCAAGATGGTCAATTGTTTCTGGATATTTATCACAGAATCAGTATTCAGGGTTAACACAACTTCCTTATTTATTTATTTATTTATTATTATTATTATTATTTTATTTCCTTTGATATCTGGCGTTTACACATTTCTTTCCGGGTTCCGCCCAGGGACCTAAGGTTAGAAATGGCATCATGACACTTTCCACTGCAAAAAATAAAAAAGATAATTACATAGATAAAGCCCTTCGTAAAGTGTGGGCTGTAATTTTATTTATTTATTATTATTATTATTATTATTATTATTATTAATAATAATATTATTATTATTGCCTTCGTTCGCATATTTATATTAGTATATTTTTGTATTTCTTTAACGCATGGGTTACCACGAATCCCTTCAATGAATCTATCGGAAATTTCCCAATCAATTTGTGGGCTCCAAATTCAACTGGAATTAATTATATGCAACATTTTTGAGATTTCCATTTCAAGATGGTTGTAATTTGATGGCCTGTTGAAGATCTTCAAAGATACATTAACATCTACAGCCAATCGATATCAATAAGAAAGCACTTTCTGATTTTGTGTCCTTTGATCACAATGTCTATATGATTAGCTTTGGTTGTTCTGTCTGTGTGTCTTGTAAAGTCCCACAAAATTGTTACTGGTCCGGTCTCTCGAACCGAGCCTGGGCGATGTTCATGCCAGTTTCTTGCAGTTTCCTTCTCGTAAAAGTGGCATATTTTCCAGTGCAAATATTGCCCCACTCTCAGTAGGTGCTAACACCGTGGAATCTGATACAAGATGGTCAATTATTTCTGGATATTTATCACACAATTTACATTTTGGGTTAACCCAATCTTTCAGTAATTTGGTAATTTTCTAGTTAGCAAGCGGTAAGCGATCTGGGATTGCAAAGGGAATATTTGTCGCAGATTACTTCCACAGCACAAAGAACAAATCACTGTAAATTCAGACTGAAATATCAGGGCAGAAAGAAATGCCGAAAACTCGATTCGCAGGTCCTATCTCACAAATCACAATGCATGTAACAGTCAGAAAAATAACACACTCTCCAACAAACACGGTAGCCAAAATACCCGAAGTTTGCCCCTGATTCGTGAACACCAACTTTTTTTTATCGGCCGAGCATTTTTACATTCGTCGACAGCTGGGAGAGGACGCTCAATTTTTGCATATCAAAATACTTTTTGTTATATCGTGGATTATACGATATAAACAGCAAAGTAATCCCGAATGGAAAGATTACAATAACACAAGAAATCAGATAACAAATAACAATGGTTTATTGTACGTAAAGTACAAATGAGCCAGAGTTCGTAATACTAAGGAAAACAGGAGATAAGTCACGGAGGTTCGTAAGGGTCGCCTTCGCTCTCTCTGTCTGTCTCATTTTCCTTCTTCTTCAATAGTTCGTCAGGCTTTTATAGACTGACCAATCCATGTCGGGATGTGCCAGGTTGTTCCACTATAACACTTTTATAGCGACTCCTGCGACGGACTTGTTTTTTATTTTTCAATTCAAATATTCCGTCTTCAGCATGTCATGCGGAATACGTGCCCTTTTTTTGCGTAAGTAATTTTCTTTTTCGGTACATTTTCCGTCGTAGGATACACGCGACGTGCTGTCGTTTGGTTTGACGAAGTAAGTCGCAGTTTTCTTCGCTATACAAGCATTGGTCATATGCAGCAACAATAAAAGATACAGTTTCAGCTTTTTATCCCCCGCTACGCAACCGCTGGTGGGTACGGGGTCTGTTTACATCAGCTTATTTGCTATGGACAGAATATTGACCACGAAGACATTTATCTTGCCATCGTTTCTGCATTTGATACTTTACTTTTGCTTTTGCTCCCTTTTTTAGTTTTTTTTTACAGCTGCAGTTGCTGCATCATGGCTTATTTGCACTTCTTCACCCATTTGAAACTCCCTTTTGAATTTGTTGGCTTCCTTTATTACTCAATAAAGTTTCTTATTTATTTCATGTCCTTTGACACAAATCATCATCCAGTCTTCTGTAGTTTCCAGGTATCTTTGAAGACCGACTTTGTAGTTGTCTAAGAGAGTTCTAGTTGAACTAATCCTTTGCCTCCTCTGGATCTGGACACATTATTATTATTATTATTATTATTATTATTATTATTATTATTATTATTATTATTATTATAACCTGAAGTTAGTAAATCATGAAGTTTGTAAATCATTTTGCAGCCCTAATGGTCGGGTTTCAAGCGAATATTTCGAAAGCTGATTTTCATGGAAATAGTAGGCCGTCTCCACTTGAACTGCTAGCGATGCACAATTTTCCCCTCTTACTATTTGACCCGGTTTTGACTTAGTTAATATCCGAAAGATGCTCTACAAGTGAGTTACAAACATTTTCTAATCAAACATGATGTTATACTGTACAAATAATATCTTGTGTAGAGGTTTACCATCTCTATGATTCCTACGTTTCCAGATAGTCTCCATGGAGATTAATAGAATTGTCCCCGAACATATAAGTACTCACCTGAAAGAATAACGAATCGTGTAACTGGAGCCACTCTTAAGCATTTACAACAACAGCGCACCATTTGTGTAGAAAAGGTTCAAGCTCAAATTCAGTCCAGTCTTGATCCGAAATTTTAACTGTATAATATTCTAACTGTATGATTAATGGAGAAGCTTTGGATTAAGTGCATTGACAAGAATATATTTTTTTATTACTGCTCACCTATAAAAGGGGTAAGAGCCACACAAGGTAGAGTTTTACTGAAGGATGTAGTTGAGTGAGCGTAAGACGAGAAGGTAAGAAGTACAGTTAATAAGATATAAGAGTATTAATGGTTAAATCTAGACTTGAAGAGGTTAAGATTGTAGTGATTGGGAAAGCACCCTCTCGGGAGTCTGGTTCTTAGGAAGAAACTGTTCGAGGGGAACTTCCTTATTACTAAAGGAATAGAAAATGAATGAGGAGTGATTTGTTCGTGTGCACCTGGCAAGTCTCGGTTTGGAAGGTCAGAAATGGCGGAACGACGGAATGCAGGTCGTCACCACGTTCATCATGTGAATAGCGATAGTCTGTGGGAAAGAGAATGTAGGGCGGGAAACAAGGACACGTAGACACTTTGAAACTATATTGAGACTGCCAAGTGAGGGCTGGGCATCTCCACTCCGCATATGACACTAATGTTGAAATATATTTGTTGTGTGAAATAAATTAATTTTTCCTTCATTACCTTACGGTCTTATCTATATATCTATCACCTGGATCTAGTATTCGAATAAAATAAGAACAACAACAAAAAAATATCCAGCTTAGATTTCGGGGAAAAACAAATCTTTCGTGACTGATACTATCTTTTTCCTATTTATTTTTTCTCCTTTTTCCTTCTCGTTTTTCCTCCGTCAGTTCAGTCCTTCTTCTTCAAATTGTTTGTCTCGTGTTATCTCTCCGCTTCTTTTTCTTTTTTTCTTTCTTTCTGTTTCTTCTTCTTTCTTCTTCTTGAACACGTAATAAACAAACAAGCCAAGAAACCAAGCAAGAAAAAACCCAACAAACGTTGCCGCCATGTTAGATAGAGGCGGACAGAGAGTCATGCAACGCCAAACAAAACAGCAGTTGCATTTAGTACAATATGGCGTGTGTAGAATCAGCTCAGTTCCCACACACCAAACCCCCAGTCGTCTTCTTCATTCGCCATTGTTCTTATTTTCTTCTTCGGCGTCATGAACAACGTAAGGACACGCACAACAATTCATCCGCGAAAAGACTTACACGAAGTTAAAATATAGAGAAAATAAAGAAAGACCATTGTAGAGGAGGGAGGATGATGAAGAGGAAGAGGAGGTGGAATAAGTGAGGAGGAGGGGAACTGTAAAGAAAGAGAAAATGAGAGAGGGAAGTAGAACAAATGAGTAGGAGGATGAGGAGGGAAATATACAGGAGAAGGAAGAGAGGTGGAAATGAGAGAGGAAAGAAGATGAAGAAGAAAGGGGAAACGGAGAAGAAGGAGGAGGAATGAATAAGGAGGAGAGGCAAGAAAAAGAATAACAAAAGAGGAGGAAGGTCAGGACAACATTGTAGGGGGAGAAAAAACAGAGAAGAAAGGGAACATGAAAGAATAAAGAAGCAGAGGAAAAAAGAAAACGGAAATGGATGAACTTTGTGAATGGAGAGGAGGACAAAAAGTTCGAGGAGAAAAACAAAGAATAGAGAGAACAATGAGAGAGGAAAGAAATAATGAAGATATGCAGGAGCAGGAGGAGAGAAAGAAAGAGAACGCCGAGAAGAGAAAGAAAGGAGAGGGGAAGGTGATAAACAAAGACGAGGAGGAGGGAACGAGAGAAGAGGAGAAGGACAGAAAGAAAGAAGAGAAGGATGAAGAGAGCAATAAAGAAAGAGGAAAAAGAGTGAATAATAGATCGATAACAACAATACAGCTGAAGGAAGGTGTTTGCAAGGAGGAGAGAGAAAATTGGAAAACGAAGTAGAGGAAAAAAGATGATGAAAAAGAAGAGGATGCTGGTGAAGAGAGGGTGGTGTGAGTAAGTGAAGAGGTTTACGAAAAGACACAGGCAACAGAAAGATGGTGACAGAAAAAGAAAAATGCTATCGAGGATTAAAGAGAAATAGAAGCATAAAAGAGAGAAAAAGAATGAAAGAAGAAAAGAGAGCAAAAAAAAGGAGAAGAAAAGAAAGCAAAAGAAAGAAAGAAGAAAACAATAGAAATAAAGGAGAAAAGGAAGCCAAACAAAGAAAGAAGCAAAGAAAGCAAAAGAAAGAAAGAAGAAAAGAAATCTAAAGAAAGAAAGAAGAAAAGAGAGTAAAAGAAAGAAATAACAGGAAGCAAAAGAAAGAAAGAAAAAAGAGAACAAATTAAAGAAAGAAGAAAAGGAAGCAAAAGAAGAAAAGAGAGCAAAAGAAAGAAAGAAGAAAAGAGACAAAAAAGAAGTAAAGAGAGAAAGAATGAAGACAAGAGAGCAAGAGAAAGAAAGAAGAAAAGGAAGGAAAAGGAAGAAAGAAGAAGAGAAAGCAAAGGGAAGAAAGATGAAATGAGTGCAAAAAAAGAGAAAGAAAAAAGAAAGCAAAAGAAAAAAAACGAAGCCATAAAGGAAAGAAGAAAAAGATCAAAAGAACGAAAGGAGAAAAGGATGCCAAAGAAAGGAAGGAGAAAAGAGAGCAAAAGAAAAAAGAAATGGAAGCAAAAGAAAGAAAGAAGAAAAGCGAAGGAAGTAGAGAAAGGAGAAAAGAAGCAAAATGAAGAAAAAAGACAAAAAAAAAAGAAAAAAGAAAAGCAAACATAAGAAAGAAGAAAATAGAGTAAATTAGAAACAAGAAAAGGAAGCAAAAGAAAGAGAGAAGAAAAAGAGCAAATAAAAAAGAAAAGGAAGCTAAAGAAAAAAAGAGAGTGAAATGCGAGCAAAAAAGAAAAAGAAAAAAGAAAAAGAGAGCAAAAGAAAGAATGGAGATAAGAGAGCAAAAGCGGCAAAGAAGAAAACAAAGCAAAAGAAACAAAGAAGAAAAGAAGCAAAACTTGAAAGAAGAAATGGAAGCAAAACAAAGAAAGACGTAAAGAAAGTAAAAGAAAGAAAAATGATAAAATAAGAAAGAAGAAAAGGAAGCAAAATAAAGAAAGAAGAATGAGAACAAAAGAAAGAAAAAAGAAACGGATGCAAAAGAAAAGAAGAAGCAAAAGAACGAAAGAAAGAAGAAAAGATGATAAAAGAAAGAAAGGACAAAAGTAGGAAAAGAAAGAAAGAAGAATAGGAAGCAAAAGAAATAAAGAAGAAAAGGAAGCAAAAGAAAGAAAGAAAGAGAGAGAGAAAGAAAGAAAGAAAGAGAGAGAGAGAAAGAAAGAAAGAAAGAAAGAGAGAGAGAAAGTAATATAATGAGAAGAAAAGCAAGGAGGATGCGCGGTAAGCGTAGTTTTTCTCATCTAATAGTTTCTGTTATGCAAACATCTAGGTTGAGTCGTTAAGAAAAATATTTAGTAAACTTTGAGCGATTGCAACAGACAAGCACTGACAAAGTGGTTTTTCTATTTCTATAAATGCCTACATGCACAAGCGAATACCGATGTCAATATGTGTTTATAAATAGATTTTCTACAAGGCAGGCTGAGGATAACACACAAAAGTTTCAAAAGATGTACTGAAAACGTAACAGATACGAACAGGTGGACAGACAGACAGCTGAAATGACCGATATAGATATAGATTCGTATTAACACGCTTCATATATATATATATATATATATATATATATATATATATATATATATATGTATGTATTTAGGCAGCAATACTTCTTTCATGCACATTTCATTAAAAACGACTGATAAGGTGCTTTTATTTAGTTTTTTTTATACAATTTCTCATAATTTAATAATGTTTTTCTTTTCGGATGATAAATTATATAAAAACTGTTCGAATGTATAGCCGAAAGCACTCGGATAAAAAGAACATATATATGTATATATATTTATATGTATATGAAGAATCTAAATGAAAATAATAATAATAAAAACGAAAGAATATAAATCTACAACCCAGTGTTACTGAAGATTTTAATTTTTTTTAATAATTTTTATTGTTCAAATATATATATATATTTTATATATATATATATATATATATATATATATATATATATATATATATATGTATGTATATATATATATATATATATATATATATATATATATATATATGAGAAAATAAAGTAATTGTATCATCTAATGACTAAAAGGAATCAAATTACTTTCGAACTGTTGGCATGCTTTAAAAAAAACGTCTAAAGAAGAATAGATCACAGCAACGCTATAAAACACCCACATATTTTGAAAAATCGCTAAGCGTGAAATAACTTCCTAAATGATTATATAAAAAGAAAAGGTTATTTTAATGAGTATTAGATATTTTTCAGCATTCTAAGCTGATAGAACACTCTTACATACATAAAAAAGGAATATACATTTAATACATACATACACAGATACACAGATACACACATA
>OZ038502.1:3407643-3530143 GCA_964036315.1 Acanthosepion esculentum | reverse complement strand
CTTGATATATGTATTCATCTGTTAAAGTGAAATCGCACGTTCCAAAACATATATTCAACTTTCAATAAATAGCATAATTTAAAAAAAAAACTTTTGCTCTGCATATATTTCATCTTAGTATTTACCTATATAAAAGAAAATTGCACCCTGAAGATGACAGTTTGAAATTCTCGAAAGTACTTGGCATGAGTCTTCCATTTGAGCAACTCGAATATAAGGATCCTATTATTGAAGGAATTGGTAGTAAGTTAATGTCTAATTAACTCTTGTTAGAGTAGTGATTTCGCCATTAATCACATTAGCATTGCTATTTAATTCTTTGTATAACTTGTTTCTTTATGATATATATATATATATATATATATATATATATATATATATATATATATATATATATATATATATATGAAAGTTTAGAATTTGGTATATCTTTGGATTGATTGATTTTTCTTTTATGGCTTATCAACCTTTGTGGGATATTAAAAGTCGAGACATTTCTTAGTTCTGTTATTTCTCTTTTGCGAGCCAATATTATAATAACAATACACGCATTACACTGTCACACATCGAGGAATGGACACCAATAAAGGTCAGTACCTAGATAGGTGACCGCTTAGGAGTACCACGTGCCATAATCTTGGATGTGCGGGTAGTGTAATGTATAATGGTTCGTAATTGTTAATCGGATAGCCGAGTTCCAATTGCATTTGGGTTCGTTATATTCATTTACACGCAAATACCATTGGGGAAGGTATGAATCTACATCTTATCCCCCATGTATGGGTTAATTAGTAAGACATAGCACTAAATTCATTATTATCTCCCCCGACCCAAATTCTTACAGTTTAACAATAATTGCTTTTATTCTTCAGGAACATCTTGTACCTTCCATATATGAATTTACAGAAGCGCACAGAATTATGAAGACGATATCGAATTGTACAACGTAGAACACTGCCTTTAACTTGCTCTGGTATATTTGATATATAGGACCATATAGGTCGAGACTTTCGAGTTCAACCGTAACCATGAAGGGGATCTGCGCCGTGCTGTCAGGAGTGCCCGACTCACCTAGCCGCGACCCCACCCACACTCCTGTGTGATCCCTGCGCACAGTTCTTCAAGAGTAGGCTGAGACTTCACAGCCATCTCCAGCACCGCCACCAGGGGGCGGGGGAGAAAGGGAATAAGGAAAGAGGATGATGATCCTGATGCTCGGCTGCGAGCGGGTGCCGAATATATATATATATATATATATATATATATATATATATATATATATATATATATATGCTGTATTTATGGGATAAAGTGCTCAGTATCAAAGATAGAGCATATGTAAATATAATTGAAGTCAACACTCAGAGGCTGACGATTGCATCTAGCGTGAAACAGCCTGTCGCCTTTGAGTGTTGACTTCAATGTTCTCTTTTATATATATATATATATATATATATATATATATATATATATATATATATATATATAGTGCAGGTAGTAAATCAATTGGTATATAATCCAAGTGGATCCTAGTAATATAAAATATTAAAACTGATCCACAAAAAGAGCTCAATGTATTTATTATAACAGAGCATATAAATAGTATTACGCAACAAAACCCAAAATTACCTCATATGGGGAGGGGTAGATTTATTTCAACCGACGGAAACTATGTCAGTCTAATTTGTTTATGAACAGATTGGTATAGTTAGATACGTATGGTCGAAAATCTACATCGTTTGAGTTTTGTATATATAAACAGAATGCATTTAGCAATTCGGAAGTCGGTGCTGAGTGGTTAATATCATCCTTAACCTAATGGATGTCGACTCATTAAACGAATATGACCATCACTGACAGCTCTGATTTATCCATCTGCTTCTCGTAAGAGCGACAATGACTTTTGAACGCAGCAAGGTATTTGCAATTCTTATTGCTGTCGCGGCAAACTACGTTCTTCTATATCGACCTGTTTTATAAATTCTGTTCAGGTTGCTTGTGGATTTTCATGCGGTGTGCCGGTGTCTGCAGGTTTTCTGACGCGCCCCGGGTGTCAATTTATTCCCAGTGTGGCCCCGATGGTAATGCGTGAAACGTCTATCATTATGGCTAGTTTTGTAGCTAAGAAAGCCTGCATTGGAGAAACATACTCTGACACATTCATTACATATGAAATGGTGGATTTCTGGTTCCGAGTCCTTGTTGAGAATTATTATTTTCCAGCGTCCAATCTCTACCCAACAGCCTCCCACTGCTCTATCCACTGAAAGTGCTCGGACGAACTACATGCCTTGTTTCCGCATGCCACTTACATGGTAGCCAATCAACATATCTCTTCCGTATTTCATCGGTGAGAAGTAAGTTCCACTCGAACAGCTTTTTGTACGCGAACCAATTCTCTGTGGAACAGACTCCTAAGGGGATGTTTCCCCGATCACTACAATCTTAACCAGTTCAAGTCGAGAGTTAACCGTTATCTTCATCTTCTATCCGTATAATCTACCCCTTTTTTAAAGTCATTTTTTGATGATAAAACCGCAGTTTTCAAGGGTTTTCTGTGGAAGCAAAGTAGACCCTTGAAAACTGCGTTTTTATCATAAAAAATAACTTTAAAAAAGTAAAATATAAACATAGTACTGCTCTCTTTAAATATTTCCGGCAGTTGAAAGATAGGGTTTTTCACCATCTATTAACTGGGAAATTGTTTCTAGAGCCAAGGCTTTTAACGGGAAAGACGACAATTATTGTCTTTGTTCAGCTGAAAAACAAGTTATTCTGAAAAACCTAAGCAACCCTAACTTATTGAATCAGAGGAGTGAATTAATAACTACTTGCAGACACAAAAAACATCTCCTTAAATACACTAGATTAGCTCTTAATACATTTATTAATACTTTTCTACGTTTTTTCTATTTTTCCAGTATATTATATATATCATTTTTAGCGTTGTTTCTTGGTGATTATAATTACCACCCTTTGGCCATTATTATTTTTTACTCCTCCATTTTCTTTTACTTTTTCTCTTTGCCTTTTATCATATTTCAAAATTTAAAATTTTATTTTACTGAGATTCTCTCTAACCATAGTAGTCTGATTTCAGGGTTTCAATTCTCGGTAGTGGATGCGCTCTGATGATGAGTCCCAAACATAGAACGAAACGGCCGTCCAGTGCTTTCTGCATTCTGTTGAGGTTTCAGACTCGATGAATTACTTAAATATAATTATCAAATCCTCCTAATAATTTCATATGTATATCATTGCTTGAATCGTATTCTAATGCTCAGTATTTCCACCACGGAATATGTGAGCGAGCGGCGCTATAGTGAGTCTGATTTACTACCTCTTCGTCACCGACACCCGTTGGAACAGTTGGTATGGTATTTGCTTGACATCCTAACTGTCAGGGTTTCAATTCTCGGTAGTGGATGCGCACTGCTGATGAGTCGCAAATATAGGACGAAACGGCCGTCCAGTGCTTTCTGCATTCTGTTGAGGTTTCAGACTTGATGAATTATATATATATATATATATATATATATATATACTATCCTTGGTAAGTCTAGACACTGAGTGAACCCTCCCACACCCTGTTCTACCATCCATTTACTCAAACTCGTAAGTTAGTTTACACGATTTTGCAACTAGAATCTGTCCTGCAAGTTCCAAATTCCCCTAACCCTCACTCCTCATCATGCATCATAGGAATTTCAACTGTTTCTGATTCTATATACAAGTAGACCAGCACAAAATACAACTGTTGAAGGTCGGAGATCAGAGCGTTAGAAAATCTTTTTTTGTTGTTATAAAAATGACTATATTGCTTTCCGTTTATATAATTATCCAGGGTACCTGATAATATCACAAAAGGTACATCTTCAGCAGACGGTTCCTATTGTGTAGTGTTTAGGAATTTCTATATCTGAAGAAATACTTGTGGAAGATTAATGTTACCTTTCTAGGTTCGACTTTAATCAAGTGTTGAATTGGGAAATTATTGGCTCACGTGACAATTAAGGACAACAACAATATTGGTTTTCTGTTCATCTTCTGACGATCAACAGGAGTAGATTGTCTGCCCTTTAACCTGGAACTCTTTCAAACGCAAAGAACTATAATTATTTTGGAATGAGATAAGAGTTAGACTCAGAGACAGACGACTCTCTGCTGTCGACCTGATATAAGGGAAATCAAGCAAACATGCAGACATGATTACAAAATATCACGGAAAGTAACAGATGGTGAATTGCAGACACATACTTATGCAAATATATAAGGTGACACATACACTCACTCACCAACACACACACACACACACACACACACACACACACACACACACACACACACACACATATATATATATATATATATATAAAGGTTGTTCCAATAACTTGAACCGATTTTAAAAGTGAATTAAGTTTAAAATCGTTCCAACTTATTGGGACACCCTTTATATATATATATATATATATATATATATTATGTCATTCACAGACAGTACTGTTTCGCTGTATCACAGCTCCTCGGTGTGTCTAGACATCCGAATGCCTCAAGCCAGGATTGAAACACAACTAATTTGGTGTCAACCAGAGATATCTTCACTCGGTAGAGTTAAACAACTAAATCAAGCATATTGTTTTTACAAATGTAAACAAATGCCAATCAGCCAAAGTGCTCCATTCATTTTACTGAAGAGCTTTGCATTAGTGCAGGTGGCTGTTGTTTATAGAATTAGCTTATCACTCAACAGTGCTATATATATATATATATATATATATATATATATATATATATATAAATTTTTATTACTTCAAACCTTATAATAGTGGATAGTTCGTATTTAAAATACAGGGTGTCCATTAAAAAATCAGGAAAACGTGAGACAACCGTTGGAAAATGATGGCGACAGATGTGACTGAAAAATTCAGGAAGAATTTTTGCGCATTCCGTCAATTTCCATGTAGTATGTTCTTTGAAAAGTACGATAACTTGACGCTCAAAATCAGTGAGTTCTTTAACCATACGAGAAAGTCAGAACGAAACACGAAAGTTGTCTGCAAATAACCTTGAAATGACGAGTCACAAGATCGTGTAGCAATTAATCAATCATAAAAACAAATAGAGTTAAGTAATTGCGTGAGAACAGAATGATTATTCAATGTCATGAATATTCAAGAAATTTATTCAAGGTTATTCAAGGTCAAATATTCAAGGTCAATTATTCAAGGTAAAATATTTCTGAAAGATAAAACAATGACAACAAATTCGCCGCTTTTTTTTTTACTGGGCACCCCGCAGATACCTCATTTTTATTTATTAAAAAATTGTATTACGTTTATCGGCTTCACATTTAAAGAAAAATGCGTCCTCTTGCTGGGATCGAACCAGTATCGCCCACGCAGTATAGGTGTCAGCCAGCAGGGAGTTCTAATTTCCCTTTTTAAGGAAAGCACATCTTTTACATCCAAATTAGTTTCTCGAAAGCTTCATATCTTCTCAGATTTTTACTCGAAATGTAAGCAAACCAATTTATGCAGACTTAATGGATTAACACGCACACTCTCACACACACAAACACACATATATAAAATATAAAAGTCGCAAACACTAATATTCCATGGTTTTAATTTATTATATTGGAATCGTAATATATATATATATATATATATATATATATATATATATATATATATATATATATATATATATATATATATATATATATATATATATATATAGTGGTGACTCATTAGGATTTATTTATTTTACTTTTGGTCTACTTAGTGTATTGAGCACTCCATTTTTCCTTGCATGCCACTTCATTGGGAAATTGTGATATCCAGGTTTTTTCACCCACCATGTTTATATATATATATATATATATATATATATATATAATTTTAGCATATATATATATATATATATATATATATATATATATATATATATATATATATATATATATATATATAATGGCCTCTCCCGACGTATGAGGCACTCAGTTTTTATGTTTGTGTGTGATACTTCAGTCCTGCTAGTGACCTGCGTACAACCCCACATATTGTGTAACCTGCGAGGATTTCGGGATATAGCAGCAGGAATATTTGCTGACTCTTTTCGACGTTGTCTTTCGTCTCTTACCCGGTCAATACGACTGATTTCAAGATTTCTGATACCACTCTGGCACAAATATCTCCAGTTATCTCTGTCTAGGGCAAATCACCTGGCAATTAGTATAAGGCACATTGACCTAGAGGGTTGTCTTTAGCTATAATTATACTTGAACCACGGCCGTCCAGCAGTCCTTCGTTCATTGTCAAATTGTCTATACATGAGGACCTTGGGTCTTCTGTCGTCACTCATTCTTGCAACAGGACCAATCCAGCGAAGATATTGGAGGCCATATATATTTTATCAATGAACCCTTCGCTCTATTAAGAGAAGGATTTTGTCCTTGATCTCCAATTGGTTTCCATGTAAAATTTTTCCCCCTCATATTTCATTCCTTTTATTGATCATATATTCATATTTATTACATCGATTTATCCCTCTTGAACGAAGTTCGAAACCGGTTAGCTGGCTCGTTCTTCATTTTTGTCTTTTAATGATAATCCTGTGTGATAGTATTAAGAATACAAATACAATTTGTCTATTTATGGCGGTTATTAAGTTTTGTAGCATTAATAAAACAATTGTGTATTTGGGCAGCAAGCCGTCTTTTATACAAATTTCATTCAAGACGACTGACGAAGTCCTGAGATTAATTTTCCTATTTAATTGTTTTTGCATTCGTGCAAGCGTTTTCTATTCTGGATATTTAAAAAAAAAAATTTAACTGAATATGTAGATTTTTATATATGTGTATGTATAGTGATAGGAAGGATTTATTTGTTTGCCAAACACGGTCAGCACGTTGTGGCTGTGTTCATAGTCCATGTGATTTTCGTTATTATTAATGATTCCATTATTTTTAACCGTTTATTTACATATGGTTGAGGCCATTATGGTCGTATTTTCCGCGAGTATGTTGCAGGTGTGGTTTGGTATGTTGCCGTGTGTATTTAAATGCATCTTGATCGGACAATGGTCTGAGGGATGTAACCTGAGCCTTCTCGATAGGAATGTGGTGGTATGTTACTTAAAAGGCATGTAAATTCATAAATAATATTGGTCTTCTGTAATTTGGATCTTGCATGACGTGTGAATTGTTAACGATGACGTTAGCTGTTTTAAAATTTTTATAAAAGTAATTTAATTTTCTTATTCCAGTCGACTGGGTTTGTGTATTTCTTTATAATGTTTCTTAGAAAATATTCATCCTGCTTATACACACACACACACACACACACACACACACACACACACACACACACACATATATATATATATATATATATATATATATATATATATATATATATATATATATTCTAATATTGGGACTCTGGGCTGATGTTCTTAAGACTGACCATTGTGATTTGATACGAACTGGTGGCCTTCTTAGAGTCTGGAAACCACTCCTAATGTGATATTATAAACTTTGTGCTCTGTGAGAAGTGGGTGACAGGTAAGGGTGGCCATTGACATTTAACGTAGAATTAGAAGCAAAACATATTACAAAGAACATTGCTTTGTCTGAGGTGTATGAACCTCGTGGCCATTCATAATACTTGGCACCGAATCTTTGCCTCTGTTGAAGATTTTATTCGAGATTTTCAGAACTCACAGGAACCACGTCTTTTATTTTCAACTGTGCTTAACTGCATTTTGTAGAATTATCTTATAATAATTGCATGCGGTTCCGAATGCAGCAAAAGTCCTACTAATCCATTCTACCAATGTATGTCATTCGGTAGTAGGGAAAGGGTTAATTCGAAATTCAACAGGAGACATAACATCCGGTTTTTAAAACTTGAAATGAAAATTTCATTTGTAAAAGAACACCATAATTGTTTCAGTTATACTTCTAGATATCCTGGGACCACTTCCATTTATACAAGAATTAGGAGGATAACAAAGACATTGATATTAATCACCCATTGAATCATAACGACAGTTATACATGGAGGTTTACATCGGAGGTTATGTGAGGGAAAGACTCATCATTACTTCAGCACTCTCATCAATATTGTTTTTAATAATGACCATTTTTAATAATGCAGTATCTATCTATCTATCTATCTATCTATCTATCTATCTATCTATCTATCTATCATAGCCTCTACATTCTCACTTATCTCCCGCTTTCTTTCTTTCTTTCTTAACATATACATTATGCCTTTTCAGCAGTCATCCATATTCGTGTATATTAGGAACTCAACAAACTAGTTTCGTAGACTATTGATAGTAGGTTTCAATCAGGACGTTCTTTAGTCATTACTTGCCCCATGAACGGGGGTTTGTGCCAAAACGCACATTGTACCGCCTTTATTTGGCAATCTTGAGACCTATGGATATAATTGCCAATTTGGAAACCTTGGAAACTATTGATGGATTTGGCAATTCGGCAACCTTGTGACCTATTGATAGATTTAATAACCTTAGAAAGTATTGATGGATTTGACAATTTGGCAACCCTTAAAACTATTGATGGCAATTTGGCAACCCTGAAAACTATTGATTGACAATTTGGCAACCCTGAAAACTATTGATGGCAATTTGAGAACCTTGGAAACTATTGATGGATTTGGCAATTTGGCAACCTTGGGAGCTATCGATAGATTTGGCAATTTGGCAACCTTGGGAGCTATCGATAGATTTGGCAATTTGGCAACCTTGGGAGCTATCGATAGATTTGGCAATTTGGCAACCTTGGGAGCTATCGATAGATTTGGCAATTTGGCAACCTTGGGAGCTATCGATTGATTTGCCAATTTGGCAACCTTGGAAACTATCGATTGATTTGCCAATTTGGCGATATTGTGAACTACTGATTGAAAGAAAATATAGGAACATCTGTGAGAATTAATTATTTTTTCAAGCGCATTTTAGCATTTGACCTATTTTAACGATTTTTCAAAGAGTGCGGAAAATCGAAATATATTTTAGTGCTGGTTTACATGGACCATGAAAACATATCGATTGGATATGAGCAATTCTCTATTTGCATAGGCTATATATTCTGTGTAAATAATCGAGGCTATTCTATCGATACAATTAACTAAATTGCTGCATGGTGAGTCGTAAATAATTTCCATTTTGGGAAACCAATTGTAATGATAAATGCATTTTTCTCCTCCTAATTTTTACTAATCGCCCGTCGCAGTTAAGAATAAATTTGCAGTACACGAACATACTTTAGTTTTTGCACAGTTTTGAACTGAAGAATGCATTTCTTAATTCCAATAATGCTAATAATGTTCCATCCATAGAATTGTTGTCAGGTACTTTCCAACGGTGTCGCAAACTAAGATCCTATTCCCAGGC
This sequence comes from Acanthosepion esculentum, assembly GCA_964036315.1. Taxonomy (NCBI): domain Eukaryota; kingdom Metazoa; phylum Mollusca; class Cephalopoda; order Sepiida; family Sepiidae; genus Acanthosepion; species Acanthosepion esculentum. Next base: position 3,520,717 of record OZ038502.1, on the reverse strand, counting down.
CGATAACATCATGAACAAATTGACCATGGTGCGGTTTGAAACCGGATCTCATGGTCAGAAACAAAACCTATCAACTGTTTGGCAGTTTACTTAATTAAAGAGGAAGGCACCTGCATATTTTATTATATTTTCTAAGTAAAGAAAATTTTAATGGCAATGAATTTTTTTTAATTTGATTTAAAATGCAGTTTATAAGTTTGTTGTTTCGGCTATTGTTATGGTCCAGGTAAGGACCAAGGAAGAACAACACGAACACAAGAGACGAAATAACGGAGATATATTACACGGAATAATAATACAAGATGTGGAAGGTGTTAGTATGACTGTCACTCTGGTTTGGAGTGAACTACTATCGGCTCGACTCGATTCGTCTCTCTCTCTCTCTCTCTTGAGAGGCGTAGTATACATAGTGTTAGGAAGAGTTCATTCTGTAGTTATAGGTAAGGACCCATAACACCTCCCTCCGAAGCTCTTACCTCGCAGAGGTCTTTAATATGTTTTCCTCGTCGGATTAATCATCAACGGCTCTGTAAAGTTTCTTTTTCTGCTTGATTTCCGCGGTTCTGAAATTGCTTGAGGCCTTTGCATATTGAATGTGTCAAATATTGTGTCCATTACTTCCCCCTCTTCCTGAGGTAGACCGTTAGAATCCTCTAACAGTCTCTTTCTGATCTGATTTAAGTGCCTTTTATGTGAGAACTTCAGACCGTGAATTATGTAAATCACGTTCTCGATTCGTTTCTCTATTGTACCTGAATCCCAATAGGATGTGTTGTTTTTGAACATTTAAAAAAAAAAATTCTCCCCTTGGTTAAATTTTCTTTTTGGTACAAACGACGTTGGCGATTGCTTTGTCTGTTTTGGCAGTAATTTGTCGAATACCGATCTAATTTTTCGGGTGAACATCACTTCCGCCGGCGATAATGCCGATGGCGAAGTACTGTTGGGTGTAATTCTATACACTTGCAAGAATTGTTGTAAAGCCTTTTCTGTTGGTACGTCATAAGTGCTCTTTTTAATGTATCTATACACCTCTCCGCTTGACCGTTTGATCTTGGGTGATATGGCCGGGATTTGATGTGTTTCACCTGAAAAGTTTCACAAAATTATTGATATTTTATCCCATTATCGGTGACTAAACAATCAACCACTCCGAAACGAGCAAACAGCTGGTGAAGGCAATTTATTGTAGTCTCAGAAGTAAGTTTTCTACAACGAAATACTTCTGGCCATTTGCTGTAACTGTCTACTACAATCAAGTAGTAGAAACTCTCTAATGGACCTGCGAAATCTACATGTTTTCTCGACCACGGTCGATCTGTCTTAGGCCATGGATTATGAGTGATCGGCGGTGCCTTGGCTGCTAAGGAACAGCCCTTGCATTTGTCCACCATATGTATAATATCTTGATCCATGTTTGGCCAGTACACGTAACTTCGCATTAAGGATTTCATCCTGTTCTTTCCTGGGTGGCCTATGTGAAAATCCTTCAGGATTCGCCTTTGTAGCATTTTCGGGGTTACTACTCTTTCATTATATAGCAGAACATTATCACATAATCACATAACGAAAAACTGTCTGATATGCTTATCTTTTCCTACAATTTTTGTTTTCGTTTCCTTTATAAATTCGTCATTCACTGCTTCGTTTCTTATTTCCTATAATGTGACGGGGAGGTCTCGAATTGTACTTTTGAAGTGTTTCAACTCATTGTCAGTGTTTCTGAAAACTATTGAATGCATCACAGTTTTTGATTTGGGGCAAAATCTAAAGTGAGCACCTAGCTTCCAGGAATATACAGCAGAGAAATAGGAATTGGTAAAGGAGAATTTGAAGCAGGTATCGACAGAGAAATGGTTACACGAAGCATTTAGATGACAGCATACTGGTTTTAATTGTGAGTGCTTATCCATGGACGTATGTTTAATGAAAAGAAGTCGCTTGGAAACACGCTGGAAAGTGGGAGGCGAAACAAGAGAAGACTGGAGAGAAAGTAAAATGCGGGAAGCGAAAAAAATGTGGGAGCGAGAGAAAGAGAAAGCGAGAGAAAGAATGAGAAAGCGAGAGGGAAAGAGTGAGAGAGAAAAAGTAAGGAAGAGAGTGAGAAAGAAAGAGAGAGAGTGAGAGAGAAAGAGATGGATAAATCAAGCGAGAGAGAGTGAGTGAGAGACAGAACGAGAGTGGGGGAGAGTGAAATAGAAAGAGACAGTGTGTGAGAGAAAGATTAAGGGAGAGAGAGTGAAAGGGAAAGAGATAGGGTGAGCGAGAAAGAGAGAAGGATATATTGATAGTGAAAGAGAGTGTAAGAGAGAGAGAGAGAGCGAGAGATATTAGAAAACGATGATGATTATGATGATGATGATGATGACTCAGTGTGTCGAGGAAGAAAAGAAAGAGAAACAAAACTGATGGACGCGTCGGCAGATTGGTTAGTGCGAGAGGGCGTGGGGTACGCAGGAGGCTTGGTGGGGAATCTGAAATCCTCTCTGAATGGGAGCACTCATGGCTTATTGGACGATCTCCAAGTTCGAGAGACGAGACTCTGTCAACAGTGTGCGGAAGTTCACTCTAGCCCTTTCCTCTCTACCCACCGACTAGCGTCTCGTTTTTCTCACTCCCGCCCACTTGTGAATCTTCGATTAGCGGTCGATCATTGATTGTAGGGGGCCTGTTATGTAAGCGCTGACAAATTGAGTACGAATCTCTCTCTCTTTCTCCCCACTCCGTCTCTCTCCCTATATATATATAAGCATGTGTATGTATATATATATATATATGTGTGTGTGTGTGTGTACGTGGAGAATTTTTAGAGGAAGAGTTTGTATTTGTTAAAAGTATATCTAAAAGTAAAACTGTCTCTTTACATATATTTGAAATCGATGTTTTTAGAAATGCGATTATATTTCTTACTCTTCTGGGCGTTATTTTGAGTTGACACTGCATTGCTTTCGCTACTGTTCATTATTCTTAAACAGAAAGCTTAATGACAATCGATTGAGAGAGAAAAGTCCCACTGAAGAAAAATTGTGCCTCTCGATAGAAATCGAACCTGTATCACCTTTTTTCATAAGTGAAAACCCTCTTCTAATCGAAGTGCGTTGCTACCAGTTTGGCCATGAGTGATAACAAAGCAAGGTTCAAATTATTCATTTAAGAAAGGCATTTTTTTCTTTAGTAGACTTCAAGATGTTAGTCATTTCACTGTTGAAGGAAAACAGAAAGGAGTGATATCAACTTAAATTCGTCTACCCACTAAAAATAATACACACACACACACACACACACACACACACACACACACACACACACACACACACACACACATACACATATGTATGTATATTAAGTCATTTTTATGTTTATACATTCTTTTTATAGATACAAATATTTAAGTAAATGCTCTGTTTTATAATAACCAGTATTAAATAACATTTACCGGCCTGAATGTCCGAGAAATTTTCATAGAAGATATTCGTCCTCCGACAGGAATCGAACCTGCATCCTATACGCAACATGCTCGATTTTATTGCTTTTAAACTACAATCTTCCATGAAATCTCTCATAAAATCGACCTTGCTAACCGAACGATCATCTGTGGCCCAATCGGTTAAGGCACGTCAGGCTATATGACGGTTCGGTATAGGATACAGGTTCGATTCCTGTCGGAGGACGAATATTTTCTATGAAAATTTCTCGGACATTCAGGCCTGTAAATGTTATTAATACTGTTTATTATAAACAGAGCATTTACTTAAATATTTGTATCCATTACATTAAAAATTAATGTGGCTCAAAGCATTTTAGCAGATATTTTTTTTAGGTCTATATGAAACCATCAATTCATTTCTCTTGTTTAATAAGCTAGGCTTATTTAAGTGTTTTAAGATAACTAATTTTTCAAAAAGGCATAAATTACATATGTCGCCTTTCCCATTCTAAGATTTAGCTTTTGCTACAATATCCTACGTAATAATGGTGCTGTGAGAAAAGTGAACCTTAAGTTAAAAGTTAAGTTTTTAAAATAATATTCGAAAAGACTGGATGAGTCTAATGGTGATTACGAAGGTACGGCAGCTCGGAAAACTCACTCTGGTCGTTCTGATAAGAAAAGAACTCCTGAATTTGTTGGTGAGAACTTCAGACTCAACAGGGAGGCCTAGATCAAGTGTATTGAGGAGGTAGTGGTGCCCTGGGTCAAGCGGGTGGCTGCTGGAAAACCCTATGTCTGGAAACATGACTCTGCACCATGACACACAAGCAGAAGGACCCAGTCATGGCTTCCAGACAATTTCTGCGACCACTCATCACCCTTTACATCTGACCACCTTACTGAGTGCACCCCCCCTGGTTATTATGTGTGTGGCGCAGTTGAGCGGGAGACCAACAAAACACGTTGTAACACCAAAGATGAACTGAAGGCAAGGATTATGGCAGCATTCAACAAGTTAAACAAGGAGACCGTCCAAGAAGAGATGCCGGAGATTCCAAATTTGTCTGGAGGCCGTGGTTGAAACCGGTAACAATTTTATGGAATAAATTTACTCTTTAGTATTTCAAGATATTTTTGTGTAATTTTGGTAAATATATCCGTTAAAAGGAGATGCCAGTGTTATTTTCATTTTAGCGTAATACACACAACAATTTATCGATCGCATCTTGTATATATATGTGTACGTGTGTGTGCGTGTATATATATGTGTACGTGTGTGAGTGTGTGTGTGTGTGTGTGTGTGTGTGTGTGTGTGTGTGTGTGTGTGTGATATCTTCATCTTAAGATTCAGGCATTAACGACCACCACTAAATTACCATCGGATTGTATGCAGCACATGCAATGTCCAATAATCTTGACTTGGTAAAGGTTGTCTGATGCTGAGAGATCACAGAGAGGGTGGGTATCTATGACTCTAATCACGCAAGTGCCATCAGGTTCCCAGAAATTGAAGAAAAAGCAACCACAGTTGCGTACAAATAGTTGGACAGTCAACACACACACACACACACACACACACACACACACACACACACACACGCACACACACACACACGCAAACACACACAAACACACACACACACACATATATATATATATATATATATATATGAAGAAAGACAAGACGAAAAATGTGCTTTACCAGAGCGTTTCATCCCCTGAGGAACCAGGTGTACTAGTAATTTATTATTTAAGCATAAACACAAATACATACACATATTTATTTATTTCGCGTCATCAAATCAAGTTTCAATGAAACAATTTTCCATTTGTCAAATTTATTCAAAAATTTGTCGGAATTCTCTATCCTATTTCACACACACACACACACACACACACACACACACACACACACACACACACACACGTGTACATATATAATTATAACTTTTTATAATAATGTATATATATATATATATATATTTATAACTTTTAGAATAATCTATATATATATATATATATGTATATATTGTCATCTACAGACAGAATGTTTCGCTGTATCACAGCTCATCAGTGTGGTTGGACGTCCGGATGCCTCTAGCTAGGATCGAAACCCGGCTGAATTGGCGTCAGTCGGAGATTCTACTCCTAAGACGTTGGCGCACGGCAGAGTTGAAGGTGAATTTAAGCGCATTTATTTTTAGATAAACACACAGTGACTGGGAGAACTCGATTCGATTTACCGAAGAGTCTTGCATTATCAGCCCTAATAGTCACTGTTTACAAACTCACATTTCCTTCCCCAGAGAGCTCAACCGAAATAAATTTTTCAGGAGCGTATATATTGTCATCCACAGACAGGCTGTTTCGCTGTATCACAGCTCATCAGTCTGACTAGACTTCCTGTTGCCTCAAGGCGATATTCCTACTAGGGCCATCCATCCTTTCATAGGAATTAACGTCTTCAATGTTTTTACCCCTCTCGAGTTAATCTAGTCGTTGAGCATTTTACTGAATAGTTAGGTGTTTACCTTTATGTCATTTTCTTCTTATTGCTGTCCTTGTTCGAGATTTTATCTTGTTTGAAGGCTATTTACGTTTTTTGGCAAGTTGGCCGTTGATTCCACCAACGGTTCTCGTTTTTCGTTATATATATATATATATATATATATATATATATATATATATATATATATATATATATATATATATATGTATGTATGCATGTATGCATGCAGCGAGAGAGAGAGAGAGAGAAGAAGAGAGAGAGAGAGTGATGGAGGGAGAGTTATAACCTTTTATAATCAATTTTCTTCCTACCCCCATTGTTATGTTAAATTTTTTTCTTCATATCGTTGAAAATTTAGTAATATTAATTATTAAGGGAGCTTCATCATCATCTCGAAAAGAATTAATCCCGTCATGCCATTAAAATTGTAGAGTCTCTTCGATTAATTCAAGAAAACGTCACGACATCTCATCCATACGACTAATTATAATGGCGATTGAATCACTGGTCATCACTCGATCGGCAGCACTTGACAACTTTCAGAATGTCGGCGTTGGAATTTTTAATTTTAATTTAAAAAAAAAAAATATAATATTGATTTCTTTGCGGCTTCCATGTTCTGTGAATGTCAACTGCAGAATAAACCCGAGCCACGCCCTGAAGTAAACAGAAATAACCATCATGCAACAGCCACTTCCTGTTTGACTTTTAGCCAGTCAGATTGGGTTACTTGTTAGGCTTTTCGATGACTTCATACAAAGGACAAAAAGTAAATTATCAGTCCAATTTCCTTTAGACAAAACCTCAAAGATGTATTAAAAAAGATACAAGACAATTCTTATATCCAGTCACCTTAGAAGACTTCGTGGTGCTATTAAATAAGAAGAAATCAAATTGACAACAACGCATGCCATTTTTTCCAAGAAATCAAATCGTTTAGGAAAATCACCCGATGTCAAGAGATATTCAGGAATCTGACTGTTCTTTGTTTCTATTATCTTTCTTTTTCTCTCTCATAAAACTTCAAATGATATAGAAGCATGATTTCCCCATACAGAGCACACAACAATTACAGTATCCCATCAACAGATGAATTCATCCATATCTTAAAAGGTACAAATCCCAGGATTAGGACACGAGCTTTGCTCGATGTTGAAAATCTTTTGACCAACATCCCTATTCAAGAAACAATTAACATAATTAGTGACTGCATCCACAAACAACCGTCAATCTCTCCCAAAATCTGATCAGGAACTCTTCGGAAACTGTTACTCACCTGTTCTACAAAAGCCCCATGAGCACAACAGCAACACCTACATCCAAAGTAATGAAATAAGCGTTGGGAACCGATTAGGTTTTTTTTTCCTAACTTTTACATGTCTCATATTGAAAACGGATTTTTTGAAACAACTAACAAACCAGAAATTTACACTAAGTTGATGACATTTTCGCTTTGATATATTGTTCAGGACGACATTATAAATCTAAAATCAACTTTTGAAAAAACGCTAAAATTTACATACGAAGTGATGGTTAATAACAAAACCCCATTCCTTGAAGTCGACATAGAAGTATTTGCCACACAACCGTATAAAAACCAATCTGTACGAACGCTTGCAAACTATGGTGGCCAATACCCGGAAAGATATATGCATATATAAAAAAAGCAAAAAAAGGGGGGTTAAAAACTTCCTAAATAGAGTCAACATAAATTCTACGTCACAGAGAATATTTCTGAGTGAACTAAAGTAGATAAAAAATAGTAGTGATAAAAAACCTTCTTAAATAGATAACATTTAAATTCTTCTTTCCAGAGAGTATTTCTGAGTGAACTAAAGTAGATAAAAAATAGTAGTGATAAAAAACCTTCCTAAATAGAGGACATTTAAATTCTTCTTTCCAGAGAATATTTCTGAGTGAACTAAAGTAGATAAAAAATAGTAGTGATAAAAAACCTTCCTAAATAAAGGACATTTAAATTCTTCTTTCCAGAGAATATTTCTGAGTGAACTAAAGTAGATAAAAAATAGTAGTGATAAAAAACCTTCCTAAATAGAGGACATTTAAATTCTTCTTTCCAGAGAATATTTCTGAGTGAACTAAAGTAGATAAAAAATAGTAGTGATAAAAACCTTCCGAAATAGAGGACATTTAAATTCTTCTTTCCAGAGAATATTTCTGAGTGAACTAAAGTAGATAAAAAATAGTAGTGATAAAAAACTTTCCTAAATAGAGGACATTTAAATACTTCTTTCCAGACAATATTTCTGAGTGAACTAAAACACAAAAAAAGAAACATTAATTAACAACAATTTTCTCAATGACATCATCGATTAACAAATAATAAGTCTGTAACGTGAGGGCTGAAAATCTCCAGCCCAGATATAACTGCAACACCCCATTTTTACTCTAATCTGTCTTTTTTTTAGGTTGTCAGACGTCTATGAGAAATACAAGTCTGAATTCAAATCCGTGTTGAAGCTAATAAGAAAATTACTCCTTTCTCGAGAAATCATATCAAGTCACAGATAATAAAGCAAAAATCCGTGTCGAAGCTAATAAGAAAATTACTCCTTTCTCGAGAAATCATATCAAGTCACAGATAATAAAGCAAAAATCCGTGTCGAAGCTAATAAGAAAATTACTCGTTTCTCGAGAAATCATATCAAGTCATAGGTAATAAAGCAAAAATCCGTGTCGAAGAAAATAAGAAAATTACTCCTTTCTCGATAAATCATATCAAGTCACAGATAATAAAGAAAAATCCGTGCCGAAGATAATAAGAAAATTATTCCTTTCTCGAGAAATCAAATCAAGTCACAGGTAATAAAGCAAAAATCCGTGTCGAAGAAAATAAGAAAATTACTCCTTTCTCGAGAAATCATATCAAGTCACAGATAATAAAGCAAAAATCCGTGTCGAAGCTAATAAGAAAATTACTCCTTTCTCGAGAAATCATATCAAGTCACAGATAATAAAGCAAAAATCCGTGTCTAAGCTAATAACAAAATTACTCCTTTCTCGAGAAATCATATCAAGTCACAGGTAATAAAACAAAAATCCGTGTCGAAGCTAATAAGAAAATTACTCCTTCCTCGAGAAATCATATCAAGTCACAGGTAATAAAGCAAAAAGCCGTGACGAAGAAAATAAGAAAATTACTCCATTCTCGAGAAATCGTATCAAGGCATAGATAATAAAGCAAAAATCCGTGTCGAAGAAAATAAGAAAATTACTCCTTTCTCGAGAAATCATATCAAGTCACAGATAGTAAAGCAAAAATCCGTTTCGAAGAAAATAAGAAAATTACTCATTTCTCAATAAATCATATCAAGTCACAGATAATAAAGCAAAAATCCGTGACGAAGAAAATAAGAAAATTACTCCTTTCTCGAGAAATCATATCAAGTCACAGATAATAAAGTAAAAATCCGTGTGGAAGCTAATGAGAAAATTACTCCTTTCTCGAGAAATCATATCAAGTCACAGGTAATAAAGCAAAAATCCGTGTCGAAGAAAATAAGAAAATTACTCCTTTCTCGAGAAATCATATCAAGTCACAGATCATAAAGCAAAAATCCGTGTGGAAGCTAATGAGAAAATTACTCCTTTCTCGAGAAATCATATCAAGTCACAGGTAATAAAGCAAAAATCCGTGTCGAAGAAAATAAGAAAATTACTCATTTCTCGATAAATCATATCAAGTCACAGATAATAAAGCAAAAATCCGTGACGAAGCTAATAAGAAAATTACTCTTTTCTCGAGAAATCATATCAAGTCAGAGGTAATAAAGCAAAAATCCGTGTCGAAGAAAATAAGAAAATTACTCCTTTCTCGAGAAATCATATCAAGTCACAGATAATAAAGCAAAAATCCGTGACGAAGCTAATAAGAAAATTACTCCATTCTCGAGAAATCGTATCAAGGCACAGATAATAAAGAAAAAATCCGTGTCGAAGAAAATAAGAAAATTACTCCTTTCTCGAGAAATCATATCAAGTCACAGATAGTAAAGCAAAAATCCGTTTCGAAGAAAATAAGAAAATTACTCCTTTCTCGAGAAATCATATCAAGTTACAGATAATAAAGCAAAAATCCGTGACGAAGCTAATAAGAAAATTACTCCTTTCTCGAGAAATCATATCAAGTCACAGGTAATAAAGCAAAAATCCGTGTCGAAGAAAATAAGAAAATTACTCCTTTCTCGAGAAATCATATCAAGTCACAGGTAATAAAGCAAAAATCCGTGTCGAAGAAAATAAGAAAATTACTCCTTTCTCGAGAAATCATATCAAGTCACAGATAATAAAGCAAAAATCCGTGTCGAAGCTAATAAGAAAATTACTCCTTTCTCGAGAAATCATATCAAGTCACAGGTAATAAAGCAAAAATCCGTGTCGAAGAAAATAAGAAAATTACTCCTTTCTCGAGAAATCATATCAAGTCACAGATAATAAAGCAAAAATCCGTGTCGAAGCTAATAAGAAAATTACTCCTTTCTCGATAAATCATATCAAGTCACAGATAATAAAGCAAAAATCCGTGTCGAAGCTAATAAGAAAATTACTCCTTTCTCGAGAAATCATATCAAGTCACAGATAATAAAGCAAAATCCGTGTCGAAGCTAATAAGAAAATTACTCCTTTCTCGAGAAATAATATCAAGTCACAGATAATAAAGCAAAAATCCGTGTCTAAGCTAATAACAAAATTACTCCTTTCTCGAGAAATCAAATCAAGTCACAGATAATAAAGCAAAAATCCGTGTCGAAGAAAATAAGAAAATTACTCCATTCTCGAGAAATCGTATCAAGGCATAGATAATAAAGCAAAAATCCGTGTCGAAGAAAATAAGAAAATTACTCCTTTCTCGAGAAATTATCAAGGCACAGATAGTAAAGTAAAAATCCGGGTCGAAGAAAATAAGAAAATTACTCCTTTCTCGATAAATCATATCAAGTCACAGATAATAAAGCAAAAATCCGTGACGAAGCTAATAAGAAAATTACTCCTTTCTCGAGAAATCATATCAAGTCACAGGCAATAAAGCAAAAATCCGTGTCGAAGAAAATAAGAAAATTACTCCTTTCTCGAGAAATCATATCAAGTCACAGATAATAAAGCAAAAATCCGTGTGAAAGCTAATGAGAAAATTACTCCATTCTCGAGAAATCATATCAAGTCACAGGTAATAAAGCAAAAATCCGTGTCGAAGAAAATAAGAAAATTACTCCTTTCTCGAGAAATCATATCAAGTCACAGATCATAAAGCAAAAATCCGTGTGGAAGCTAATGAGAAAATTACTCCTTTCTCGAGAAATCATATCAAGTCACAGATAATAAAGCAAAAATCCGTGTCGAAGAAAATAAGAAAATTACTCCTTTCTCGAGAAATCATATCAAGTCACAGATAATAAAGCAAAAATCCGTGACGAAGCTAATAAGAAAATTACTCCTTTCTCGAGAAATCGTATCAAGTCACAGGTAATAAAGCGAAAATCCGTGTCGAAGAAAATAAGAAAATTACTCTTTTCTCGAGAAATCATATCAAGTCACAGATAATAAAGCAAAAATCCGTGTCGAAGCTATATAGAAAATTACTCCTTTCTCGAGAAATCATATCAAGTCACAGGTAATAAAGCGAAAATCCGTGTCAAAGCTAATAAGAAAATTACTCCTTTCTCGAGAAATCATATCAAGTCACAGATAATAAAGCAAAAATCTTTGTGGAAGCTAATGAGAAAATTACTCCTTTCCCGAGATATCATATCAAGTCACAGATAGTAAAGCAAAAATCCGTGTCGAAGAAAATAAGAAAATTACTCCTTTCTCGATAAATCATATCAAGTCACAGATAATAAAGCAAAAATCCGTGTCGAAGAAAATAAGAAAATTACTCCATTCTCGAAAATCATATCAAGTCACAGATAATAAAGCAAAAATCCGTGTGGAAGCTAATGAGAAAATTACTCCTTTCTCGAGAAATCATATCAAGTAACAGGTAATAAAGCAAAAATCCGTGTCGAAGAAAATAAGAAAATTACTCCTTTCTCGAGAAATCATATCAAGTCACAGATCATAAAGCAAAAATCCGTGTGGAAGCTAATGAGAAAATTACTCCTTTCTCGAGAAATCATATCAAGTCACAGGTAATAAAGCAAAAATCCCTGTCGAAGAATATAAGAAAATTACTCCTTTCTCGATAAATCATATCAAGTCACAGATAAGAAAGCAAAAATCCGTGACGAAGCTAATAAGAAAATTACTCCTTTCTCGAGAAATCATATCAAGTCACAGATAATAAAGCAAAAATCCGTGTCGAAGCTAATAAGAAAATTACTCCAATCTCGAGAAATCGTATCAAGGCACAGATAATAAAGCAAAAATCCGTGTCGAAGAAAATAAGAAAATTACTCCTTTCTCGAGAAATCATATCAAGTCACAGATCATAAAGCAAAAATCCGCGTGGAAGCTAATGAGAAAATTACTCCTTTCTCGAGAAATCATATCAAGAGACAGGTAATAAAGAAAAAATCCGTATCGAAGCTAATAAGAAAATTACTCCTTTCTCGAGAAATCATATCAAGTCACAGATCATAAAGCAAAAATCCGTGTGGAAGCTAATGAAAAAATTACTCCTTTCTCGAGAAATCATATCAAGACACAGGTAATAAAGAAAAAATCCGGATCGAAGCTAATAAGAAAATTACTCGTTTCTCGAGAAATCATATCAAGTCACAGATAGTAAAGCAAAAATCCGTGTCGAAGAAAATAAGAGAATTACTCCTTTCTCGAGAAATCATATCAAGTCACAGATAATAAAGTAAAAATCCGTGTCGAAACTAATAAGAAAATTACTCCTTTCTCGAGAAATCATATCAAGTCACAGATCATAAAACAAACATCCGTGTGGAAGCTAATGAGAAAATTACTCCTTTCTCGAGAAATCATATCAAGTCACAGGTAATAAAGGAAGAATCCGTGTCGAAGATAATAAGAAAATTACTCCTTTCTCGAGAAATCATATCAAGTCACAGATCATAAAGCAAAAATCCGTGTGGAAGCTAATGAGAAAATTACTCCTTTCTCGAGAAATCATATCAAGTCACAGATAGTAAAGCAAAAATCCGTGTCGAAGAAAATAAGAAAATTACTCCTTTCTCGATAAATCATATCAAGTCACAGATAATAAAGCAAAAATCCGTGTCGAAGCTAATAAGAAAATTACTCCTTTCTCGAGAAATCATATCAAGTCACAGATAATAAAGCAAAAATCCGTGACCAAGCTAATAAGAAAATTACTCCTTTCTCGAGAAATCATATCAAGTCACAGGTAATAAAGCAAAAATCCGTGTCGAAGAAAATAAGAAAATTACTCCTTTCTCGAGAAATCATATCAAGTCACAGATAATAAAGCAAATATCCATGTCGAAGAAAATAAGAAAATTACTCCTTTCTCGAGAAATCATATCAAGTCACAGATAGTAAAGCAAAAATCCCTGTCGAAGCTAATAAGAAAATTACTCCTTTCTCGAGAAATCATATCAAGTCACAGGTATTAAAGCAAAAATCCGTGTCGAAGCTAATAAAAAAATTACTCCTTTCTCGATAAATCATATCAAGTCACAGGTAATAAAGCAAAAATCCGTGTCGAAGCTAATAAGAAAATTACTCCTTTCTCGAGAAATCATATCAAGTCACAGATAATAAAGCAAAAATTCGTGTGGAAGCTAATGAGAAAATTACTCCTTTCTCGAGAAATCATATCAAGTCACAGATAGTAAAGCAAAAATCCGGTTCGAAGAAAATAAGAAAATTACTCCTTTCTCGAGAAATCATATCAAGTCACAGATAATAAAGAAAAAATCCGTGTCGAAGCTAATAAGAAAATTACTCCTTTCTCAAGAAATCATATCAAGTCACAGATCATAAAGCAAAAATCCGTTTGGAAGCTAATAAGAAAATTACTCCTTTCCCGAGAAATCATATCAAGTCACAGGTAATAAAGCAAAAATCCGTGTCGAAGAAAATTACTCCTTTCTCGAGAAATCATATCAAGTCACAGATAGTAAAGCAAAAATCCGTGTGGAAGAAAATAAGAAAATTACTCCTTTCTCGAGAAATCATATCAAGTCACAGATAATAAAGCAAAAATCCGTGACGAAGCTAACATGAAAATTACTCCTTTCTCGAGAAATCATATCAAGTCACAGGTAATAAAGCAAAAATCCGTGTCGAAGAAAATAAGAAAATTACTCCTTTCTCGAGAAATCATATCAAGTCACAGATAGTAAAGCAAAAATCCGTGTCGAAGAAAATAAGAAAATTACTCCTTTCTCGAGAAATCATATCAAGTCACAGATAATAAAGCAAAAATCCGTGTCGAAGAAAATAAGAAAATTACTCCTTTCTTGAGAAATCATATCAAGTCACAGATAATAAAGCAAAAATCCGTGTCGAAGAAAATAAGAAAATTACTCCTTTCTCTAGAAATCATATCAAGTCACAGATAATAAAGCAAAGATCCGTGTCGAAGCTAATAAGAAAATTACTCCTTTCTCGAGAAATCATATCAAGTCACAGGTAATAAAGCAAAAATCCGTGTCGAAGCTAATAAGAAAATTACTCCTTTCTCGAGAAATCATATCAAGTCACAGGTAATAAAGAAAAAAGCCGTGACGAAGCTAATAAGAAAATTACTCCATTCTCGAGAAATCCTATCAAGTCACAGATAATAAAGCAAAAATCCGTGTCGAAGAAAATAAGAAAATTACTCCATTCTCGAGAAATCATATCAAGTCACAGATAATAAAGCAAAGATCCGTGTCGAAGCTAATAAGAAAATTACTCCTTTCTCGAGAAATCATATCAAGTCACAGGTAATAAAGCAAAAATCCGTGTCGAAGCTAATAAGAAAATTACTCCATTCTCGAGAAATCGTATCAAGTCACAGATAATAAAGCAAAAATCCGTGTGGAAGCTAATGAGAAAATTACTCCTTTCTCGAGAAATCATATCAAGTCACAGGTAATAAAGCAAAAATCCGTGTCGAAGAAAATAAGAAAATTACTCCTTTCTCGAGAAATCATATCAAGTCACAGATAATAAAGCAAAAATCCGTGTCGAAGCTAATAAGAAAATTACTCCAATCTCGAGAAATCGTATCAAGGCACAGATAATAAAGCAAAAATCCGTGTCGAAGAAAATAAGAAAATTACTTCTTTCTCGAGAAATCATATCAAGTCACAGATCATAAAGCAAAAATCCGCGTGGAAGCTAATGAGAAAATTACTCCTTTCTCGAGAAATCATATCAAGAGACAGGTAATAAAGAAAAAATCCGTATCGAAGCTAATGAGAAAATTACTCCTTTCTCGAGAAATCATATCAAGTCACAGATCATAAAGCAAAAATCCGTGTGGAAGCTAATGAAAAAATTACTCCTTTCTCGAGAAATCATATCAAGACACAGGTAATAAAGAAAAAATCCGGATCGAAGCTAATAAGAAAATTACTCGTTTCTCGAGAAATCATATCAAGTCACAGATAGTAAAGCAAAAATCCGTGTCGAAGAAAATAAGAGAATTACTCCTTTCTCGAGAAATCATATCAAGTCACAGATAATAAAGTAAAAATCCGTGTCGAAGCTAATAAGAAAATTACTCCTTTCTCGAGAAATCATATCAAGTCACAGATCATAAAACAAAAATCCGTGTGGAAGCTAATGAGAAAATTACTCCTTTCTCGAGAAATCATATCAAGTCACAGGTAATAAAGGAAGAATCCGTGTCGAAGATAATAAGAAAATTACTCCTTTCTCGAGAAATCATATCAAGTCACAGATCATAATGCAAAAATCCGTGTGGAAGCTAATGAGAAAATTACTCCTTTCTCGAGAAATCATATCAAGTCACAGATAGTAAAGCAAAAATCCGTGTCGAAGAAAATAAGAAAATTACTCCTTTCTCGATAAATCATATCAAGTCACAGATAATAAAGCAAAAATCCGTGTCGAAGCTAATAAGAAAATTACTCCTTTCTCAAGAAATCATATCAAGTCACAGATAATAAAGCAAAAATCCGTGACCAAGCTAATAAGAAAATTACTCCTTTCTCGAGAAATCATATCAAGTCACAGGTAATAAAGCAAAAATCCGTGTCGAAGAAAATAAGAAAATTACTCCTTTCTCGAGAAATCATATCAAGTCACAGATAATAAAGCAAATATCCATGTCGAAGAAAATCAGAAAATTACTCCTTTCTCGAGAAATCATATCAAGTCACAGATAGTAAAGCAAAAATCCCTGTCGAAGCTAATAAGAAAATTACTCCTTTCTCGAGAAATCATATCAAGTCACAGATAATAAAGCAAAAATCCGTGTGGAAGCTAATGAGAAAATTACTCCTTTCTCGAGAAATCATATCAAGTCACAGATAGTAAAGCAAAAATCCGGTTCGAAGAAAATAAGAAAATTACTCCTTTCTCGAGAAATCATATCAAGTCACATATAATAAAGCAAAAATCCGTGTCGAAGCTAATAAGAAAATTACTCCTTTCTCGAGAAATCATATCAAGTCACAGGTAATAAAGCAAAAATCCGTGTCGAAGAAAATAA
The DNA here is from genome assembly GCA_964036315.1 of Acanthosepion esculentum. Classification (NCBI taxonomy): domain Eukaryota; kingdom Metazoa; phylum Mollusca; class Cephalopoda; order Sepiida; family Sepiidae; genus Acanthosepion; species Acanthosepion esculentum. The sequence goes on along the minus strand of OZ038502.1, from coordinate 3,504,163 downwards.
GAACATTACTCCTTTCTCGAGAAATCATATCAAGTCACAGGTAATAAAGCAAAAATCCGTGTCGAAGCTAATAAGAAAATTACTCCTTTCTCGAGAAATCATATCAAGTCACAGATAATAAAGCAAAAATCCGTGTGGAAGCTAATGAGAAAATTACTCCTTTCTCGAGAAATCATATCAAGTCACAGATAGTAAAGCAAAAATCCGGTTCGAAGAAAATAAGAAAATTACTCCTTTCTCGAGAAATCATATCAAGTCACAGGTAATAAAGCAAAAATCCGTGTCGAAGCTAATAAAAAAATTACTCCTTTCTCGAGAAATCATATCAAGTAACAGGTAATAAAGCAAAAATCCGTGTCGAAGAAAATAAGAAAATTACTCCTTTCTCGAGAAATCATATCAAGTCACAGATAATAAAGCAAAAATCCGTGTCGAAGCTAATAAGAAAATTACTCCTTTCTCAAGAAATCATATCAAGTCACAGATCATAAAGCAAAAATCCGTTTGGAAGCTAATAAGAAAATTACTCCTTTCCCGAGAAATCATATCAAGTCACAGGTAATAAAGCAAAAATCCGTGTCGAAGAAAATTACTCCTTTCTCGAGAAATCATATCAAATCACAGATAGTAAAGCAAAAATCCGTGTGGAAGAAAATAAGAAAATTACTCCTTTCTCGAGAAATCATATCAAGTCACAGATAATAAAGCAAAAATCCGTGACGAAGCTAACATGAAAATTACTCCTTTCTCGAGAAATCATATCAAGTCACAGGTAATAAAGCAAAAATCCGTGTCGAAGAAAATAAGAAAATTACTCCTTTCTCGAGAAATCATATCAAGTCACAGATAGTAAAGCAAAAATCCGTGTCGAAGAAAATAAGAAAATTACTCCTTTCTCGAGAAATCATATCAAGTCACAGATAATAAAGCAAAAATCCGTGTCGAAGAAAATAAGAAAATTACTCCTTTCTTGAGAAATCATATCAAGTCACAGATAATAAAGCAAAAATCCGTGTCGAAGAAAATAAGAAAATTACTCCTTTCTCTAGAAATCATATCAAGTCACAGATAATAAAGCAAAGATCCGTGTCGAAGCTAATAAGAAAATTACTCCTTTCTCGAGAAATCATATCAAGTCACAGGTAATAAAGCAAAAATCCGTGTCGAAGCTAATAAGAAAATTACTCCTTTCTCGAGAAATCATATCAAGTCACAGGTAATAAAGAAAAAAGCCGTGACGAAGCTAATAAGAAAATTACTCCATTCTCGAGAAATCCTATCAAGTCACAGATAATAAAGCAAAAATCCGTGTCGAAGAAAATAAGAAAATTACTCCATTCTCGAGAAATCATATCAAGTCACAGATAATAAAGCAAAGATCCGTGTCGAAGCTAATAAGAAAATTACTCCTTTCTCGAGAAATCATATCAAGTCACAGGTAATAAAGCAAAAATCCGTGTCGAAGCTAATAAGAAAATTACTCCATTCTCGAGAAATCGTATCAAGTCACAGATAATAAAGCAAAAATCCGTGTCGAAGAAAATAAGAAAATTACTCCTTTCTCGAGAAATCATATCAAGTCACAGGTAATAAAGCAAAAATCCGTGTCGAAGCTAATAAGAAAATTACTCCATTCTCGAGAAATTATATCAAGTCACAGGTAATAAAGCAAAAATCCGTGTCGAAGAAAATACGAAAATTACTCCTTTCTCAAGAAATCATATCAAGTCACAGGTAATAAAGCAAAAATCCGTGTCGAAGAAAATAAGAAAATTACTCCTTTCTCGAGAAATCATATCAATTCACAGATAATAAAGCAAAAATCCGTGTCAAAGCTAATAAGAAAATTACTCCTTTCTCGAGAAATCATATCAAGTCACAGGTAATAAACAAAAATCCGTGTCGAAGCTAATAAGAAAATTACACATTTCTCGAGAAATCATATCAAGTCACAGGTAATAAAGCAAAAATCCGTGTCGAAGAAAATAAGAAAATTACTCCTTTCTCGAGAAAACATATCAAGTCACAGATAGTAAAGCAAAAATCCGTGTCGAAGAAAATAAGAAAATTACTCCTTTCTCGAGAAATCATATCAAGTCACAGATAATAAAGCAAAGATCCGTGTCGAAGCTAATAAGAAAATTACTCCTTTCTCGAGAAATCATATCAAGTCACAGGTAATAAAGCAAAAATCCGTGTCGAAGCTAATAAGAAAATTACTCCTTTCTCGAGAAATCATATCAAGTCACAGGTAATAAAGCAAAAAGCCGTGACGAAGCTAATAAGACAATTACTCCATTCTCGAGAAATCGTATCAAGTCACAGATAATAAAGCAAAAATCCGTGTCGAAGAAAATAAGAAAATTACTCCTTTCTCGAGAAATCATATCAAGTCACAGATAGTAAAGCAAAAATCCGTGTCGAAGAAAATAAGAAAATTACTCCTTTCTCGAGAAATCATATCAAGTCACAGATAATAAAGCAAAAATCCGTGTCGAAGAAAATAAGAAAATTACTCCTTTCTTGAGAAATCATATCAAGTCACAGATAATAAAGCAAAAATCCGTGTCGAAGAAAATAAGAAAATTACTCCTTTCTCGAGAAATCATATCAAGTCACAGATAATAAAGCAAAGATCCGTGTCGAAGCTAATAAGAAAAGTACTCCTTTCTCGAGAAATCATATCAAGTCACAGGTAATAAAGCAAAAATCCGTGTCGAAGCTAATAAGAAAATTACTCCTTTCTCGAGAAATCATATCAAGTCACAGGTAATAAAGAAAAAAGCCGTGACGAAGCTAATAAGAAAATTACTCCATTCTCGAGAAATCCTATCAAGTCACAGATAATAAAGCAAAAATCCGTGTCGAAGAAAATAAGAAAATTACTCCATTCTCGAGAAATCATATCAAGTCACAGATAATAAAGCAAAGATCCGTGTCGAAGCTAATAAGAAAATTACTCCTTTCTCGAGAAATCATATCAAGTCACAGGTAATAAAGCAAAAATCCGTGTCGAAGCTAATAAGAAAATTACTCCATTCTCGAGAAATCGTATCAAGTCACAGATAATAAAGCAAAAATCCGTGTCGAAGAAAATAAGAAAATTACTCCTTTCTCGAGAAATCATATCAAGTCACAGGTAATAAAGCAAAAATCCGTGTCGAAGCTAATAAGAAAATTACTCCATTCTCGAGAAATCATATCAAGTCACAGGTAAAAAAGCAAAAATCCGTGTCGAAGCTAATAAGAAAATTACTCCTTTCTCGTGAAATCATATCAAGTCACAGATAATAAAGCAAAAATCCGTGTCGAAGAAAAAAAGAAAATTACTTTTTTCTCGAGAAATCATATCAAGTCACAGATAATAAAGCCAAAATCCGTGTCGAAGCTAATATGAAAATTACTCCTTTCTCGAGAAATCATATCAAGTCACAGGTAATAAAGCAAAAATCCGTGTCGAAGAAAATAAGAAAATTACTCCTTTCTCAAGAAATCATATCAAGTCACAGGTAATAAAGCAAAAATCCGTGTCGAAGAAAATAAGAAAATTACTCCTTTCTCGAGAAATCATATCAATTCACAGATAATAAAGCAAAAATCCGTGTCAAAGCTAATAAGAAAATTACTCCTTTCTCGAGAAATCATATCAAGTCACAGGTAATAAACAAAAATCCGTGTCGAAGCTAATAAGAAAATTACACCTTTCTCGAGAAATCATATCAAGTCACAGGTAATAAAGCAAAAATCCGTGTCGAAGAAAATAAGAAAATTACTCCTTTCTCGAGAAATCATATCAAGTCACAGATAGTAAAGCAAAAATCCGTGTCGAAGAAAATAAGAAAATTACTCCTTTCTCGAGAAATCATATCAAGTCACAGATAATAAAGCAAAGATCCGTGTCGAAGCTAATAAGAAAATTACTCCTTTCTCGAGAAATCATATCAAGTCACAGGTAATAAAGCAAAAATCCGTGTCGAAGCTAATAAGAAAATTACTCCTTTCTCGAGAAATCATATCAAGTCACAGGTAATAAAGCAAAAAGCCGTGACGAAGCTAATAAGAAAATTACTCCATTCTCGAGAAATCGTATCAAGTCACAGATAATAAAGCAAAAATCCGTGTCGAAGAAAATAAGAAAATTACTCCATTCTCGAGAAAGCATATCAAGTCACAGATAATAAAGCAAAGATCCGTGTCGAAGCTAATAAGAAAATTACTCCTTTCTCGAGAAATCATATCAAGTCGCAGGTAATAAAGCAAAAATCCGTGTCGAAGCTAATAAGACAATTACTCCATTCTCGAGAAATCGTATCAAGTCACAGATAATAAAGGAAAAATCCGTGTCGAAGAAAATAAGAAAATTACTCCTTTCTCGAGAAATCATATCAAGTCACAGGTAATAAAGCAAAAATCCGTGTCGAAGCTAATAAGAAAATTACTCCATTCTCGAGAAATCATATCAAGTCACAGGTAAAAAAGCAAAAATCCGTGTGGAAGCTAATAAGAAAATTACTTTTTTCTCGATAAATCATATCAAGTCACAGGTAATAAAGCAAAAATCCGTGTCGAAGCTAATAAGAAAATTACTCCTTTCTCGAGAAATCATATCAAGTCACAGATAATAAAGCAAAAATCCGTGTGGAAGCTAATGAGAAAATTACTCCTTTCTCGAGAAATCATATCAAGTCACAGATAGTAAAGGAAAAATCCGGTTCGAAGAAAATAAGAAAATTACTCTTTCTCGAGAAATCATATCAAGTCACATATAATAAAGCAAAAATCCGTGTCGAAGCTAATAAGAAAATTACTCCTTTCTCGAGAAATCATATCAAGTCACAGGTAATAAAGCAAAAATCCGTGTCGAAGAAAATAAGAACATTACTCCATTTTGGAGAAATCATATCAAGTCACAGGTAATAAAGCAAAAATCCGTGTCGAAGCTTATAAGAAAATTACTCCTTTCTCGAGAAATCATATCAAGTCACAGATAATAAAGCAAAAATCCGTGTGGAAGCTAATGAGAAAATTACTCCTTTCTCGAGAAATCATATCAAGTCACAGATAGTAAAGCAAAAATCCGGTTCGAAGAAAATAAGAAAATTACTCCTTTCTCGAGAAATCATATCAAGTCACAGATAATAAAGCAAAAATCCGTGTCCAAGCTAATAAGAAAATTACTCCTTTCTCAAGAAATCATATCAAGTCACAGATCATAAAGCAAAAATCCGTTTGGAAGCTAATAAGAAAATTACTCCTTTCCCGAGAAATCATATCAAGTCACAGGTAATAAAGCAAAAATCCGTGTCGAAGAAAATTACTCCTTTCTCGAGAAATCATATCAAGTCACAGATAATAAAGCAAAAATCCGTGTCGAAGCTAACATGAAAATTACTCCTTTCTCGAGAAATCATATCAAGTCACAGGTAATAAAGCAAAAATCCGTGTCGAAGAAAATAAGAAAATTACTCCTTTCTCGAGAAACCATATCAAGTCACAGATAGTAAAGCAAAAATCCGTGTCGAAGAAAATAAGAAAATTACTCCTTTCTCGAGAAATCATATCAAGTCACAGATAATAAAGCAAAAATCCGTGTCGAAGCTAATAAGAAAATTACTCCTTTCTCGAGAAATCATATCAAGTCACAGGTAATAAAGCAAAAATCCGTGTCGAAGCTAATAAGAAAATTACTCCTTTCTCGAGAAATCATATCAAGTCACAGGTAATAAAGCAAAAAGCCGTGACGAAGCTAATAAGAAAATTACTCCATTCTCGAGAAATCGTATCAAGTCACAGATAATAAAGCAAAAATCCGTGTCGAAGAAAATAAGAAAATTACTCCATTCTCGAGAAATCATATCAAGTCACAGATAATAAAGCAAAAATCCGTGTCGAAGAAAATAAGAAAATTACTCCATTCTCGAGAAATCATATCAAGTCACAGATAATAAAGCAAAAATCCGTGTCGAAGAAAATAAGAAAATTACTCCTTTCTCGAGAAATCATATCAAGTCACAGATAGTAAAGCAAAAATCCGTGTCGAAGAAAATAAGAAAATTACTCCTTTCTCGAGAAATCGTATCAAGTCACAGATAATAAAGCGAAAATCCGTGTCGAAGCTAATAAGAAAATTACTCCTTTCTCGAGAAATCATATCAAGTCACAGGTAATAAACAAAAATCCGTGTCGAAGCTAATAAGAAAATTACACCTTTCTCGAGAAATCATATTAAGTCACAGGTAATAAAGCAAAAATCCGTGTCGAAGAAAATAAGAAAATTACTCCTTTCTCGAGAAATCATATCAAGTCACAGATAGTAAAGCAAAAATCCGTGTCGAAGAAAATAAGAAAATTACTCCTTTCTCGAGAAATCGTATCAAGTCACAGATAGTAAAGCAAAAATCCGTGTCGAAGAAAATAAGAAAATTACTCCTTTCTCGAGAAATCATATCAAGTCACAGATAATAAAGCAAAGATCCGTGTCGAAGCTAATAAGAAAATTACTCCTTTCTCGAGAAATCATATCAAGTCACAGGTAATAAAGCAAAAATCCGTGTCGAAGGTAATAAGAAAATTACTCCTTTCTCGAGAAATCATATCAAGTCACAGATAATAAAGCAAAAATCCGTGTCGAAGAAAATAAGAAAATTACTCCATTCTCGAGAAATCATATCAAGTCACAGATAATAAAGCAAAGATCCGTGTCGAAGCTAATAAGAAAATTACTCCTTTCTCGAGAAATCATATCAAGTCACAGGAAATAAAGCAAAAATCCGTGTCGAAGCTAATAAGAAAATTACTCCATTCTCGAGAAATCGTATCAAGTCACAGATAATAAAGCAAAAATCCGTGTCGAAGAAAATAAGAAAATTACTCCTTTCTCGAGAAATCATATCAAGTCACAGGTAATAAAGCAAAAATCCGTGTCGAAGCTAATAAGAAAATTACTCCATTCTCGAGAAATCATATCAAGTCACAGGTAAAAAAGCAAAAATCCGTGTCGAAGCTAATAAGAAAATTACTCCTTTCTCGAGAAATCATATCAAGTCACAGATAATAAAGCAAAAATCCGTGTCGAAGAAAATAAGAAAATTACTTTTTTCTCGAGAAATCATATCAAGTCACAGATAATAAAGCAAAAATCCGTGTCGAAGCTAATATGAAAATTACTCCTTTCTCGAGAAATCATATCAAGTCACAGGTAATAAAGCAAAAATCCGTGTCGAAGAAAATAAGAAAATTACTCCTTTCTCGAGAAATCATATCAAGTCACAGGTAATAAACAAAAATCCGTGTCGAAGCTAATAAGAAAATTACACCTTTCTCGAGAAATCATATCAAGTCACAGGTAATAAAGCAAAAATCCGTGTCGAAGAAAATAAGAAAATTACTCCTTTCTCGAGAAATCATATCAAGTCACAGATAGTAAAGCAAAAATCCGTGTCGAAGAAAATAAGAAAATTACTCCTTTCTCGAGAAATCATATCAAGTCACAGATAATAAAGCAAAGATCCGTGTCGAAGCTAATAAGAAAATTACTCCTTTCTCGAGAAATCATATCAAGTCACAGGTAATAAAGCAAAAATCCGTGTCGAAGCTAATAAGAAAATTACTCCTTTCTCGAGAAATCATATCAAGTCACAGGTAATAAAGCAAAAAGCCGTGACGAAGCTAATAAGAAAATTACTCCATTCTCGAGAAATCGTATCAAGTCACAGATAATAAAGCAAAAATCCGTGTCGAAGAAAATAAGAAAATTACTCCTTTCTCGAGAAATCATATCAAGTCACAGGTAATAAAGCAAAAATCCGTGTCGAAGCTAATAAGAAAATTACTCCATTCTCGAGAAATCATATCAAGTCACAGGTAAAAAAGCAAAAATCCGTGTCGAAGCTAATAAGAAAATTACTCCTTTCTCGAGAAATCATATCAAGTCACAGATAATAAAGCAAAAATCCGTGTCGAAGAAAATAAGAAAATTACTCCTTTCTCGAGAAATCTTATCAAGTCACAGATAATAAAGCAAAAATCCGTGTCGAAGCTAATATGAAAATTACTCCTTTCTCGAGAAATCATATCAAGTCACAGGTAATAAAGCAAAAATCCGTGTCGAAGAAAATAAGAAAATTACTCCTTTCTCGAGAAATCATATCAAGTCACAGGTAATAAAGCAAAAATCCGTGTCGAAGAAAATAAGAAAATTACTCCTTTCTCGAGAAATCATATCAATTCACAGATAATAAAGCAAAAATCCGCGTCGAAGCTAATATGAAAATTACTCCTTTCTCGACAAATCATATCAATTCACAGATAATAAAGCAAAAATCCGTGTCGAAGCTAATGAGAAAATTACTCCTTTCTCGAGAAATCATATCAAGTCACAGGTAATAAACAAAAATCCGTGTCGAAGCTAATAAGAAAATTACACCTTTCTCGAGAAATCATATCAAGTCACAGGTAATAAAGCAAAAATCCGTGTCGAAGAAAATAAGAAAATTACTCCTTTCTCGAGAAATCATATCAAGTCACAGATAGTAAAGCAAAAATCCGTGTCGAAGAAAATAAGAAAATTACTCCTTTCTCGAGAAATCATATCAAGTCACAGATAATAAAGCAAAGATCCGTGTCGAAGCTAATAAGAAAATTACTCCTTTCTAGAGAAATCATATCAAGTCACAGGTAATAAAGCAAAAATCCGTGTCGAAGCTAATAAGAAAATTACTCCTTTCTCGAGAAATCATATCAAGTCACAGATAATAAAGCAAAAATCCGTGTCGAAGCTAACATGAAAATTACTCCTTTCTCCAGAAATCATATCAAGTCACAGGTAATAAAGCAAAAATTCGTGTCGAAGAAAATAAGAAAATTACTTTTTTCTCGAGAAATCATATCAAGTCACAGATAGTAAAGCAAAAATCCGTGTCGAAGAAAATAAGAAAATTACTCCTTTCTCGAGAAATCATATCAAGTCACAGATAATAAAGCAAAAATCCGTGTCGAAGAAAATAAGAAAATTACTCCTTTCTTGAGAAATCATATCAAGTCACAGATAATAAAGCAAAAATCCGTGTCGAAGAAAATAAGAAAATTACTCCTTTCTCGAGAAATCATATCAAGTCACAGATAATAAAGCAAAGATCCGTGTCGAAGCTAATAAGAAAATTACTCCTTTCTCGAGAAATCTTATCAAGTCACAGGTAATAAAGCAAAAATCCGTGTCGAAGCTAATAAGAAAATTACTCCTTTCTCGAGAAATCATATCAAGTCACAGGTAATAAAGCAAAAAGCCGTGACGAAGCTAATAAGAAAATTACTCCATTCTCGAGAAATCGTATCAAGTCACAGATAATAAAGCAAAAATCCGTGTCGAAGAAAATAAGAAAATTACTCCATTCTCGAGAAATCATATCAAGTCACAGATAATAAAGCAAAAATCCGTGTCGTAGAAAATAAGAAAATTACTCCATTCTCGAGAAATCGTATCAAGTCACAGATAATAAAGCAAAAATCCGTGTCGAAGCTAATAAGAAAATTACTCCTTTCTCGAGAAATCATATCAAGTCACAGGTAATAAACAAAAATCCGTGTCGAAGCTAATAAGAAAATTACACCTTTCTCGAGAAATCATATCAAGTCACAGGTAATAAAGCAAAAATCCGTGTCGAAGAAAATAAGAAAATTACTCCTTTCTCGAGAAATCATATCAATTCACAGATAATAAAGCAAAAATCCGCGTCGAAGCTAATATGAAAATTACTCCTTTCTCGACAAATCATATCAATTCACAGATAATAAAGCAAAAATCCGTGTCGAAGCTAATGAGAAAATTACTCCTTTCTCGAGAAATCATATCAAGTCACAGGTAATAAACAAAAATCCGTGTCGAAGCTAATAAGAAAATTACACCTTTCTCGAGAAATCATATCAAGTCACAGGTAATAAAGCAAAAATCCGTGTCGAAGAAAATAAGAAAATTACTCCATTCTCGAGAAATCATATCAAGTCACAGATAATAAAGCAAAAATCCGTGTCGTAGAAAATAAGAAAATTACTCCATTCTCGAGAAATCGTATCAAGTCACAGATAATAAAGCAAAAATCCGTGACCAAGCTAATAAGAAAATTACTCCTTTCTCGAGAAATCATATCAAGTCACAGGTAATAAACAAAAATCCGTGTCGAAGCTAATAAGAAAATTACACCTTTCTCGAGAAATCATATCAAGTCACAGGTAATAAAGCAAAAATCCGTGTCGAAGAAAATAAGAAAATTACTCCTTTCTCGAGAAATCATATCAATTCACAGATAATAAAGCAAAAATCCGCGTCGAAGGTAATATGAAAATTACTCCTTTCTCGACAAATCATATCAATTCACAGATAATAAAGCAAAAATCCGTGTCGAAGCTAATGAGAAAATTACTCCTTTCTCGAGAAATCATATCAAGTCACAGGTAATAAACAAAAATCCGTGTCGAAGCTAATAAGAAAATTACACCTTTCTCGAGAAATCATATCAAGTCACAGGTAATAAAGCAAAAATCCGTGTCGAAGAAAATAAGAAAATTACTCCTTTCTCGAGAAATCATATCAAGTCACAGATAGTAAAGCAAAAATCCGTGTCGAAGAAAATAAGAAAATTACTCCTTTCTCGAGAAATCATATCAAGTCACAGATAATAAAGCAAAAATCCGTGTCGAAGCTAACATGAAAATTACTCCTTTCTCCAGAAATCATATCAAGTCACAGGTAATAAAGCAAAAATCCGTGTCGAAGAAAATAAGAAAATTACTCCTTTCTCGAGAAATCATATCAAGTCACAGATAGTAAAGCAAAAATCCGTGTCGAAGAAAATAAGAAAATTACTCCTTTCTTGAGAAATCATATCAAGTCACAGATAATAAAGCAAAAATCCGTGTCGAAGAAAATAAGAAAATTACTCCTTTCTCGAGAAATCATATCAAGTCACAGATAATAAAGCAAAGATCCGTGTCGAAGCTAATAAGAAAATTACTCCTTTCTCGAGAAATCTTATCAAGTCACAGGTAATAAAGCAAAAATCCGTGTCGAAGCTAATAAGAAAATTACTCCTTTCTCGAGAAATCATATCAAGTCACAGGTAATAAAGCAAAAAGCCGTGACGAAGCTAATAAGAAAATTACTCCATTCTCGAGAAATCGTATCAAGTCACAGATAATAAAGCAAAAATCCGTGTCGAAGAAAATAAGAAAATTACTCCATTCTCGAGAAATCATATCAAGTCACAGATAATAAAGCAAAAATCCGTGTCGTAGAAAATAAGAAAATTACTCCATTCTCGAGAAATCGTATCAAGTCACAGATAATAAAGCAAAAATCCGAGTCGAAGAAAATAAGAAAATTACTCCTTTCTCGAGAAATCATATCAAGTCACAGATAGTAAAGCAAAAATCCGTGTCGAAGAAAATAAGAAAATTACTCCATTCTCGAGAAATCATATCAAGTCACAGATAATAAAGCGAAAATCCGTGTCGAAGCTAATAAGAAAATTACTCCTTTCTCGAGAAATCATATCAAGTCACAGGTAATAAAAAAAATCCGTGTCGAAGCTAATAAGAAAATTACACCTTTCTCGAGAAATCATATTAAGTCACAGGTAATAAAGCAAAAATCCGTGTCGAAGAAAATAAGAAAATTACTCCTTTCTCGAGAAATCATATCAAGTCACAGATAATAAAGCAAAAATCCGTGTCGAAGAAAATAAGAAAATTACTCCTTTCTTGAGAAATCATATCAAGTCACAGATAATAAAGCAAAAATCCGTGTCGAAGAAAATAAGAAAATTACTCCTTTCTCGAGAAATCATATCAAGTCACAGATAATAAAGCAAAGATCCGTGTCGAAGCTAATAAGAAAATTACTCCTTTCTCGAGAAATCTTATCAAGTCACAGGTAATAAAGCAAAAATCCGTGTCGAAGCTAATAAGAAAATTACTCCTTTCTCGAGAAATCATATCAAGTCACAGGTAATAAAGCAAAAAGCCGTGACGAAGCTAATAAGAAAATTACTCCATTCTCGAGAAATCGTATCAAGTCACAGATAATAAAGCAAAAATCCGTGTCGAAGAAAATAAGAAAATTACTCCATTCTCGAGAAATCATATCAAGTCACAGATAATAAAGCAAAAATCCGTGTCGTAGAAAATAAGAAAATTACTCCATTCTCGAGAAATCGTATCAAGTCACAGATAATAAAGCAAAAATCCGTGTCGAAGAAAATAAGAAAATTACTCCTTTCTCGAGAAATCATATCAAGTCACAGATAGTAAAGCAAAAATCCGTGTCGAAGAAAATAAGAAAATTACTCCTTTCTCGAGAAATCATATCAAGTCACAGATAATAAAGCGAAAATCCGTGTCGAAGCTAATAAGAAAATTACTCCTTTCTCGAGAAATCATATCAAGTCACAGGTAATAAACAAAAATCCGTGTCGAAGCTAATAAGAAAATTACACCTTTCTCGAGAAATCATATTAAGTCACAGGTAATAAAGCAAAAATCCGTGTCGAAGAAAATAAGAAAATTACTCCTTTCTCGAGAAATCGTATCAAGTCACAGATAGTAAAGCAAAAATCCGTGTCGAAGAAAATAAGAAAATTACTCCTTTCTCGAGAAATCATATCAAGTCACAGATAATAAAGCAAAGATCCGTGTCGAAGCTAATAAGAAAATTACTCCTTTCTCGAGAAATCATATCATGTCACAGGTAATAAAGCAAAAATCCGTGTCGAAGCTAATAAGAAAATTACTCCATTCTCGAGAAATCGTATCAAGTCACAGATAATAAAGCAAAAATCCGTGTCGAAGAAAATAAGAAAATTACTCCTTTCTCGAGAAATCATATCAAGTCACAGGTAATAAAGCAAAAATCCGTGTCGAAGCTAATAAGAAAATTACTCCATTCTCGAGAAATCATATCAAGTCACAGGTAATAAACAAAAATCCGTGTCGAAGCTAATAAGAAAATTACACCTTTCTCGAGAAATCATATCAAGTCACAGGTAATAAAGCAAAAATCCGTGTCGAAGAAAATAAGAAAATTACTCCTTTCTCGAGAAATCATATCAATTCACAGATAATAAAGCAAAAATCCGCGTCGAAGGTAATATGAAAATTACTCCTTTCTCGACAAATCATATCAATTCACAGATAATAAAGCAAAAATCCGTGTCGAAGCTAATGAGAAAATTACTCCTTTCTCGAGAAATCATATCAAGTCACAGGTAATAAACAAAAATCCGTGTCGAAGCTAATAAGAAAATTACACCTTTCTCGAGAAATCATATCAAGTCACAGGTAATAAAGCAAAAATCCGTGTCGAAGAAAATAAGAAAATTACTCCTTTCTCGAGAAATCATATCAAGTCACAGATAGTAAAGCAAAAATCCGTGTCGAAGAAAATAAGAAAATTACTCCTTTCTCGAGAAATCATATCAAGTCACAGATAATAAAGCAAAGATCCGTGTCGAAGCTAATAAGAAAATTACTCCTTTCTAGAGAAATCATATCAAGTCACAGGTAATAAAGCAAAAATCCGTGTCGAAGCTAATAAGAAAATTACTCCTTTCTCGAGAAATCATATCAAGTCACAGATAATAAAGCAAAAATCCGTGTCGAAGCTAACATGAAAATTACTCCTTTCTCCAGAAATCATATCAAGTCACAGGTAATAAAGCAAAAATCCGTGTCGAAGAAAATAAGAAAATTACTCCTTTCTCGAGAAATCATATCAAGTCACAGATAGTAAAGCAAAAATCCGTGTCGAAGAAAATAAGAAAATTACTCCTTTCTTGAGAAATCATATCAAGTCACAGATAATAAAGCAAAAATCCGTGTCGAAGAAAATAAGAAAATTACTCCTTTCTCGAGAAATCATATCAAGTCACAGATAATAAAGCAAAGATCCGTGTCGAAGCTAATAAGAAAATTACTCCTTTCTCGAGAAATCTTATCAAGTCACAGGTAATAAAGCAAAAATCCGTGTCGAAGCTAATAAGAAAATTACTCCTTTCTCGAGAAATCATATCAAGTCACAGGTAATAAAGCAAAAAGCCGTGACGAAGCTAATAAGAAAATTACTCCATTCTCGAGAAATCGTATCAAGTCACAGATAATAAAGCAAAAATCCGTGTCGAAGAAAATAAGAAAATTACTCCATTCTCGAGAAATCATATCAAGTCACAGATAATAAAGCAAAAATCCGTGTCGTAGAAAATAAGAAAATTACTCCATTCTCGAGAAATCGTATCAAGTCACAGATAATAAAGCAAAAATCCGAGTCGAAGAAAATAAGAAAATTACTCCTTTCTCGAGAAATCATATCAAGTCACAGATAGTAAAGCAAAAATCCGTGTCGAAGAAAATAAGAAAATTACTCCATTCTCGAGAAATCATATCAAGTCACAGATAATAAAGCGAAAATCCGTGTCGAAGCTAATAAGAAAATTACTCCTTTCTCGAGAAATCATATCAAGTCACAGGTAATAAAAAAAATCCGTGTCGAAGCTAATAAGAAAATTACACCTTTCTCGAGAAATCATATTAAGTCACAGGTAATAAAGCAAAAATCCGTGTCGAAGAAAATAAGAAAATTACTCCTTTCTCGAGAAATCATATCAAGTCACAGATAATAAAGCAAAAATCCGTGTCGAAGAAAATAAGAAAATTACTCCTTTCTTGAGAAATCATATCAAGTCACAGATAATAAAGCAAAAATCCGTGTCGAAGAAAATAAGAAAATTACTCCTTTCTCGAGAAATCATATCAAGTCACAGATAATAAAGCAAAGATCCGTGTCGAAGCTAATAAGAAAATTACTCCTTTCTCGAGAAATCTTATCAAGTCACAGGTAATAAAGCAAAAATCCGTGTCGAAGCTAATAAGAAAATTACTCCTTTCTCGAGAAATCATATCAAGTCACAGGTAATAAAGCAAAAAGCCGTGACGAAGCTAATAAGAAAATTACTCCATTCTCGAGAAATCGTATCAAGTCACAGATAATAAAGCAAAAATCCGTGTCGAAGAAAATAAGAAAATTACTCCATTCTCGAGAAATCATATCAAGTCACAGATAATAAAGCAAAAATCCGTGTCGTAGAAAATAAGAAAATTACTCCATTCTCGAGAAATCGTATCAAGTCACAGATAATAAAGCAAAAATCCGTGTCGAAGAAAATAAGAAAATTACTCCTTTCTCGAGAAATCATATCAAGTCACAGATAGTAAAGCAAAAATCCGTGTCGAAGAAAATAAGAAAATTACTCCTTTCTCGAGAAATCATATCAAGTCACAGATAATAAAGCGAAAATCCGTGTCGAAGCTAATAAGAAAATTACTCCTTTCTCGAGAAATCATATCAAGTCACAGGTAATAAACAAAAATCCGTGTCGAAGCTAATAAGAAAATTACACCTTTCTCGAGAAATCATATTAAGTCACAGGTAATAAAGCAAAAATCCGTGTCGAAGAAAATAAGAAAATTACTCCTTTCTCGAGAAATCGTATCAAGTCACAGATAGTAAAGCAAAAATCCGTGTCGAAGAAAATAAGAAAATTACTCCTTTCTCGAGAAATCATATCAAGTCACAGATAATAAAGCAAAGATCCGTGTCGAAGCTAATAAGAAAATTACTCCTTTCTCGAGAAATCATATCATGTCACAGGTAATAAAGCAAAAATCCGTGTCGAAGCTAATAAGAAAATTACTCCATTCTCGAGAAATCGTATCAAGTCACAGATAATAAAGCAAAAATCCGTGTCGAAGAAAATAAGAAAATTACTCCTTTCTCGAGAAATCATATCAAGTCACAGGTAATAAAGCAAAAATCCGTGTCGAAGCTAATAAGAAAATTACTCCATTCTCGAGAAATCATATCAAGTCACAGGTAAAAAAGCAAAAATCCGTGTCGAAGCTAATAAGAAAATTACTCCTTTCTCGAGAAATCATATCAAGTCACAGATAATAAAGCAAAAATCCGTGTCGAAGAAAATAAGAAAATTACTTTTTTCTCGAGAAATCATATCAAGTCACAGATAATAAAGCAAAAATCCGTGTCGAAGCTAATATGAAAATTACTCCTTTCTCGAGAAATCATATCAAGTCACAGGTAATAAAGCAAAAATCCGTGTCGAAGAAAATAAGAAAATTACTCCTTTCTCGAGAAATCATATCAAGTCACAGGTAATAAAGCAAAAATCCGTGTCGAAGAAAATAAGAAAATTACTCCTTTCTCGAGACATCATATCAATTCACAGATAATAAAGCAAAAATCCGTGTCGAAGCTAATAAGAAAATTACTCCTTTCTCGAGAAATCATATCAAGTCACAGGTAATAAACAAAAATCCGTGTCGAAGCTAATAAGAAAATTACACCTTTCTCGAGAAATCATATCAAGTCACAGGTAATAAAGCAAAAATCCGTGTCGAAGAAAATAAGAAAATTACTCCTTTCTCGAGAAATCATATCAAGTCACAGATAATAAAGCAAAGATCCGTGTTGAAGCTAATATGAAAATTACTCCTTTCTCGAGAAATCATATCAAGTCACAGATAATAAAGCAAAAATCCGTGTCGAAGAAAATAAGAAAATTACTCCTTTCTCGAGAAATCATATCAAGTCACAGGTAATAAAGCAAAAATCCGTGTCGAAGAAAATAAGAAAATTACTCCTTTCTCGAGAAATCATATCAATTCACAGATAATAAAGCAAAAATCCGTGTCGAAGCTAATAAGAAAATTACTCCTTTCTCGAGAAATCATATCAAGTCACAGGTAATAAACAAAAATCCGTGTCGAAGCTAATAAGAAAATTACACCTTTCTCGAGAAATCATATCAAGTCACAGGTAATAAAGCAAAAATCCGTGTCGAAGCTAATAAGAAAATTACTCCTTTCTCGAGAAATCGTATCAAGTCACAGATAATAAAGCAAAAATCCGTGTCGAAGAAAATAAGAAAATTACTCCTTTCTCGAGAAATCATATCAAGTCACAGGTAATAAAGCAAAAATCCGTGTCGAAGCTAATAAGAAAATTACTCCATTCTCGAGAAATCATATCAAGTCACAGGTAAAAAAGCAAAAATCCGTGTCGAAGCTAATAAGAAAATTACTCCTTTCTCGAGAAATCATATCAAGTCACAGATAATAAAGCAAAAATCCGTGTCGAAGAAAATAAGAAAATTACTTTTTTCTCGAGAAATCATATCAAGTCACAGATAATAAAGCAAAAATCCGTGTCGAAGCTAATATGAAAATTACTCCTTTCTCGAGAAATCATATCAAGTCACAGGTAATAAAGCAAAAATCCGTGTCGAAGAAAATAAGAAAATTACTCCTTTCTCGAGAAATCATATCAAGTCACAGGTAATAAAGCAAAAATCCGTGTCGAAGAAAATAAGAAAATTACTCCTTTCTCGAGACATCATATCAATTCACAGATAATAAAGCAAAAATCCGTGTCCAAGCTAATAAGAAAATTACTCCTTTCTCGAGAAATCATATCAAGTCACAGGTAATAAACAAAAATCCGTGTCGAAGCTAATAAGAAAATTACACCTTTCTCGAGAAATCATATCAAGTCACAGGTAATAAAGCAAAAATCCGTGTCGAAGAAAATAAGAAAATTACTCCTTTCTCGAGAAATCATATCAAGTCACAGATAGTAAAGCAAAAATCCGTGTCGAAGAAAATAAGAAAATTACTCCATTCTCGAGAAATCATATCAAGTCACAGATAATAAAGCAAAGATCCGTGTCGAAGCTAATATGAAAATTACTCCTTTCTCGAGAAATCATATCAAGTCACAGGTAATAAAGCAAAAATCCGTGTCGAAGAAAATAAGAAAATTACTCCTTTCTCGAGAAATCATATCAAGTCACAGGTAATAAAGCAAAAATCCGTGTCGAAGAAAATAAGAAAATTACTCCTTTCTCGAGAAATCATATCAATTCACAGATAATAAAGCAAAAATCCGTGTCGAAGCTAATAAGAAAATTACTCCTTTCTCGAGAAATCATATCAAGTCACAGGTAATAAACAAAAATCCGTGTCGAAGCTAATAAGAAAATTACACCTTTCTCGAGAAATCATATCAAGTCACAGGTAATAAAGCAAAAATCCGTGTCGAAGAAAATAAGAAAATTACTCCTTTCTCGAGAAATCATATCAAGTCACAGATAGTAAAGCAAAAATCCGTGTCGAAGAAAATAAGAAAATTACTCCTTTCTCGAGAAATCATATCAAGTCACAGATAATAAAGCAAAGATCCGTGTCGAAGCTAATAAGAAAATTACTCCTTTCTCGAGAAATCATATCAAGTCACAGGTAATAAAGCAAAAATCCGTGTCGAAGCTAATAACAAAATTACTCCTTTCTCGAGAAATCATATCAAGTCACAGGTAATAAAGCAAAAAGCCGTGACGAAGCTAATAAGAAAATTACTCCATTCTCGAGAAATCGTATCAAGTCACAGATAATAAAGCAAAAATCCGTGTCGAAGAAAATAAGAAAATTACTCCATTCTCGAGAAATCATATCAAGTCACAGATAATAAAGCAAAGATCCGTGTCGAAGCTAATAAGAAAATTACTCCTTTCTCGAGAAATCATATCAAGTCACAGGTAATAAAGCAAAAATCCGTGTCGAAGCTAATAAGAAAATTACTCCATTCTCGAGAAATCGTATCAAGTCACAGGTAATAAAGCAAAAATCCGTGTCGAAGCTAATAAGAAAATTACTCCATTCTCGAGAAATCATATCAAGTCACAGGTAAAAATGCAAAAATCCGTGTCGAAGCTAATAAGAAAATTACTCCTTTCTCGAGAAATCATATCAAGTCACAGATAATAAAGCAAAAATCCGTGTCGAAGAAAATAAGAAAATTACTCCTTTCTCGAGAAATCTTATCAAGTCACAGATAATAAAGCAAAAATCCGTGTCGAAGCTAATATGAAAATTACTCCTTTCTCGAGAAATCATATCAAGTCACAGGTAATAAAGCAAAAATCCGTGTCGAAGAAAATAAGAAAATTACTCCTTTCTCGAGAAATCATATCAAGTCACAGGTAATAAAGCAAAAATCCGTGTCGAAGAAAATAAGAAAATTACTCCTTTCTCGAGAAATCATATCAATTCACAGATAATAAAGCAAAAATCCGCGTCGAAGCTAATATGAAAATTACTCCTTTCTCGAGAAATCATATCAAGTCACAGGTAATAAAGCAAAAATCCGTGTCGAAGAAAATAAGAAAATTACTCCTTTCTCGAGAAATCATATCAAGTCACAGATAGTAAAGCAAAAATCCGTGTCGAAGAAAATAAGAAAATTACTCCTTTCTCGAGAAATCATATCAAGTCACATATAATAAAGCAAAGATCCGTGTCGAAGCTAATAAGAAAATTACTCCTTTCTCGAGAAATCATATCAAGTCACAGGTAATAAAGCAAAAATCCGTGTCGAAGCTAATAAGAAAATTACTCCTTTCTCGAGAAATCATATCAAGTCACAGGTAATAAAGCAAGAAGCCGTGACGAAGCTAATAAGAAAATTACTCCATTCTCGAGAAATCGTATCAAGTCACAGATAATAAAGCAAAAATCCGTGTCGAAGAAAATAGGAAAATTACTACTTTCTCGAGAAATCATATCACGTCACAGATAGTAAAGGAAAAATCCGTGTCGAAGCTAATAAGAAAATTACTCCTTTCTCGAGAAATCATATCAAGTCACAGATAATAAAGCAAAAATCCGTGTCCCAGAAAATAAAAAAATTACTCCTTTCTCGAGAAATCATATCAAGTCACAGATAGTAAAGCAAAAATCCTTGTCGAAGCTAATAAGAACATTACTCTTTTCTCGAGAAATCATATCAAGTCACAGGTAATAAAGCAAAAATCCGTGTCGAAGAAAATAAGAAAATTACTCCTTTCTCGAGAAATCATATCAAGTCACAGGTAATAAAGCAAAAATCCGTGTCGAAGAAAATAAGAAAATTACTCCTTTCTCGAGAAATCATATCAAGTCACAGGTAATAAAGCAAAAATCCGTGTCGAAGCTAATAAGAAAATTACTCCATTCTCGAGAAATCATATCAAGTCACAGATAATAAAGCAAAAATCCGTCTCGAAGAAAATAAGAAAATTACTCCTTTCTCGAGAAATCATATCAAGTCACAGATAATAAAGCAAAAATCCGTGTCGAAGAAAATAAGAAAATTACTCCTTTCTCGAGAAATCATATCAAGTCACAGGTAATAAAGCAAAAATCCGTGTCGAAGCTAATAAGAAAATTACTCCTTTCTCGAGAAATCATATCAAGTCACAGGTAATAAAGCAAAGATCCGTGTCGAAGCTAATAAGAAAATTACTCCTTTCTCGAGAAATCATATCAAGTCACAGGTAATAAAGCAAAAATCCGTGTCGAACCTAATAAGAAAATTACTCCTTTCTCGAGAAATCATATCAAGTCACAGGTAATAAAGCAAGAAGCCGTGACGAAGCTAATAAGAAAATTACTCCATTCTCGAGAAATCGTATCAAGTCACAGATAATAAAGCAAAAATCCGTGTCGAAGAAAATAGGAAAATTACTACTTTCTCGAGAAATCATATCACGTCACAGATAGTAAAGGAAAAATCCGTGTCGAAGCTAATAAGAAAATTACTCCTTTCTCGAGAAATCATATCAAGTCACAGGTAATAAAGCAAAAATCCGTGTCGAAGCTAATAAGAAAATTACTCCTTTCTCGAGAAATCATATCAAGTCACAGATAATAAAGCAAAAATCCGTGTCCCAGAAAATAAAAAAATTACTCCTTTCTCGAGAAATCATATCAAGTCACAGATAGTAAAGCAAAAATCCTTGTCGAAGCTAATAAGAACATTACTCCTTTCTCGAGAAATCATATCAAGTCACAGGTAATAAAGCAAAAATCCGTGTCGAAGAAAATAAGAAAATTACTCCTTTCTCGAGAAATCATATCAAGTCACAGGTAATAAAGCAAAAATCCGTCTCGAAGAAAATAAGAAAATTACTCCTTTCTCGAGAAATCATATCAAGTCACAGATAATAAAGCAAAAATCCGTGTCGAAGAAAATAAGAAAATTACTCCTTTCTCGAGAAATCATATCAAGTCACAGGTAATAAAGCAAAAATCCGTGTCGAAGCTAATAAGAAAATTACTCCTTTCTCGAGAAATCATATCAAGTCACAGGTAATAAAGCAAAAAGCCGTGACGAAGCTAATAAGAAAATTACTCCATTCTCGAAAAATCATATCAAGTCACAGATAATAAAGCAAAAATCCGTGTCGAAGAAAATAAGAAAATTACTCCTTTCTCGAGAAATCATATCAAGTCACAGATAATAAAGCAAAAATCTGTGTCGAAGAAAATAAGAAAATTACTCCTTTCTCGAGAAATCATATCAAGTCGCAGATAATAAAGCAAAAACAATCTGCTATTGCATGAAGAAATGACTTGTACCCCCTTGCTTGACGCAGCACAATCTTTCTCTTATCTCCGTTTTACCATTTGTCGTTGTATCGTGTTATATATCGCGAACAGACGTTTCTTACCCGAGAAACCGATTGGAGTCTATCGATCCCAAAATATTCACATCCAGAGCCGATCAGTTACAATGGTTAACTTTATTTCAAAGTTTGATTTGAATTCAAAGGAATCTTTTATCAAAATGAACTCTACCACGTCGGAAAATGAACCTGATGAAGTAAAAAAAATTAACAAAATCAATGAATAATAGATTACAGGCTGTTATTGAGAAGTTTCAATATATTAAAATGAAAAGGATTCAAACACTTCTGTTATTTGTTCTATTAAAAGTGTTAATCAATTTTTCATGATTTTATTACATTTTTATTGCAGTAAAATATGATTTTTTGGTTTTGCCTAATAACTTCAGACAGCAGCTTTTAGAATTATACATGTATAACTTTGCTTTAACGCCTAAATTGATTGTTTAAAATCTGACATTTTTGTCAAAGCAAATTTGAATTATTGAAGTTTATATGATTAGCTTAATGACTTCAAACAGGTTCTGTCTATCCGTCTAAATCTGTTCGTATCTATCTATCTATCTATCTATCTATCTATCTATCTATCTATCTATCTAGTTCTTTTCATATCTATCTATCTATCTATCTATTTTTTGTGATGTCAACGAACACTCATTGCTACTTTTATGGTGTCAACGAATACTCGTTGTCATTTTCGTAATGCTCGTGGTAGTAGAGACTTTGTAATCGCCGATACAACTATAGTAACGCCGTTAAACAATACTGGTGTCAGACGCCTTCGAATATCACTCGCACTAATAGTACTTGCTCGATAATACTCGCTCGAATAATAATCCGTATAGTGATCTGAATAGAAAAATAATATAGTGAATAGAGTAGAGGATAGCCGTATAGTAATAGAGGATAGAATAGAAATAGCGATCATTTAGACGTCACGCTGCTTTCTTCTTATACGTTTCCTCTATGGTCACGTAGTCTACTTAATTCAATAATGGGATCTATGTTAAAACTCAAGTGTCATCAGCGACACTTTATTCCTATATAACAATAGTTCAGTCTGTTCATATCTATCTATTTATTTATCTGTTCATATATCTATTTTAGTCTGTTCATATCTATCTATCTATCTATCTATCTAGCTATTATGGGAACTTAACCATAATATTAATAGACTGTTCCGTACCTCATAAATACTGCGCCTCAAGAGGGAGCAGCAGACACAGTCACAGAGTCGCGTCAGACGATTACTGTAAGACATTGGAATAGTGATATTGGTCGAGACAACATAGTTCTCTCTAAACTAACCTGATTATTATTACTACTTCTTTTGTACATATTCTGTTTGTAATATATCCGTGTTATTCTATACCTGTGTTCGAGTTATTCTTCATTCGTTCTACCTTGGACCATCACCGTGGTACAAGGAACCTGCACCATAACAGTGGCGACGAGGTGACCCTTAAAGGACAAACGAACTCTATTCGCGGAGAACATACTTTTTTGCTATACGTCGCACATAACAGTGGCGACCAGGTAACCCAAAGGACAAACGGATTCTATTCGCGGAGGACATACTTTTTTGCTATACGTCACACATAACAAGTGGTGACCTGGAAAACCCCAAAAGAAAAACAAATTCTCTACGCGGAGGATATACCTTTTTTGCTATCCGTCTCACATAACAGTGGTCGACGAGTAAACTCTAAAAAAAAAAAAAGTTCTACGCGAGATTCTAAAAAAATAACTAGTTCTACGCGAACACATAAAAAAAGAAAATAGTTTTCTTTTGTGATATCAAATTTCACTGACAACAAAGGAAATTTTTCCTTGCGTACACAGGTCACAGAATATCAGGTTATACAAAAATGCGTCAACATGGAAGATATCAAGTCAATCATTATGGAGCTTATCAAAATCCAATTTGAACAGCAGCAAAAGTACGAACAGAAACATCTGGAATTGAAAGAATTATTACGACGTGTAATGTCAAATAAGGAGCAAAAATCCGAGAACGAAACAGTTCTCTCACAAGACGGTATTGGGAGTACTATCGAAGATTTCAAGTACGCACCCGACGAAGATAAAACTTTTGCAAACTACTTCCGAAGGTACGAAGATCTATATGAATTTGACTGAAAAGATTGGTCAGACGCACGTAAAGTACGTTTATTACTAAATTAGGCACATGCGAATATACAAAATTCGTAGATTATATCCTTCCAAGAAAAACAAGTGAGTTAACGTTCAAAGAAGCCATTAAACTGCTAACAAAACATTTCAGCCATAATACTTCACTATTCCACAAAAGATGGAAATGCATGAACCTTACAAAAAAGGTCAACGAACTTTCGCGTCCATTGTCAACAAATATTGTGACGACTTGAAATTATCAGAACTCAGCGCGGACAATTTCAAATGCTTAATTTACGTCCACGGTCTGGTCTCAACCAAAGACGCGGAAATGAGACGCAGAATCCTTACTAAATTGGAGAGTGAACATGATTTGACACTTCAAAAGCTAGCCGAAGACTGCCAGAGATGCATCAGTGTGAAGAAAGACTCATAAGACATAGAAGAAGCTAGCATAGCGCACATACATAACGTACGAAGACAAACCAACTTACCCTCCTCACAAACAAACCAAACCGATTTCCGCCCCCTCAAGAACAGGTAAAACAAAATTTTCTAACTCTAAAAATCAATATAAAAAAAAATTACCACCCAGTCTTTGTTATCGCTGTGAGACTTGGCATTGGTTTAAAGACTGTACATACCGTTTTAAAAATTGTCTATCATGTAAAAAAATAGTTCTCACTGTTGGAATAGAAGAGAAAGCAAAAGCAGAATAAGAATCACGAGGACTGACCAAGCAGATGAGACTAACATAAGAAAATACGTACAAGTTGAAATGCAAAACAGAAAAGTTAGGCTACAGCTGGATTCTGGCTCAGACTTAACGATTATAAACCTACAAACATGGAGAAAACTGAACAAACCTGCCATGTTAAAAACGGATAAAATTGCTAGATCAGTTACGGGAAGAAAGATAAAATTCGAGGGTGAAGTAATTACTAATGTAACATTCAATGAAATGACGAAAATACTAAAAATGTACGTCTTAAGAAATACCGAAAACCTATTCGGAACGGACTGGATGCAAAAATTCGAACTGTGGGATCTACCAATAAGTACGTACTGCCAAAATGTAAAAAGCTTAACAACCGAAGCAGACAAATTAAAAGAGAAATTAAAAACGAGTTTCCCCGAGGTATTTTCAGCAGGCCTAGGAAGATGTAAGAAAATGGCAGCTAATATCGAAATTAAGGAAAACGTTCAGCCTATTTTCAAGAAAAAAGGAGCGGTCAATTGAAAAAATTGATCAAGAATTAACCAGACTTGAAAACACTGGCACACTGACAAAGTAGAATATAGTAAATGGGCTGCTCCGACGGTCTACGTCAAAAAGAAATCAGGCGAAATTCGAGTTTCCGCAGATTTTTCTACAGGTTTGAACGCAGCAATAAAGGACTACCATTATCCTCTACCCAGTCCAGAAGAAGTATTCACTAAATTAAATGGCGGAAAGTTTTTTTTCAAAAATTGATTTAAGTGAGGCGTACCTGTAAATTGCAGTCGATGAGGAAAGTTCAAAACTACTATGCATAAACACATACAAAGGACTGTACAGATACCAAAGACTACCTTTTGGAATTAATGTCTCGCCGGCTATATTCCAACAGACAATGGATACGATGCTTTCCGGACTAGAGTACACAACTGCATACCTGGATGACATATTCATTAATAGCGAAAGCGTTGAACAACACAAAGAACATGTCCAGGAAGTATTTAAAAGAATACAGAGCTATGGATTTAAAGTAAAAGAAAATAAGTACGATTATTTCATGAAGGAAATCAAATACCTTGGCCATATAATAGATCAAGAAGGTAGACGAGGTCTACTACAATAAAAAAAAAATGCCTGTTCCTAAAAACATAGCAGAACTACAAAGTTTTCTAGGATTAGTAAGTTACGACCAGGAATTCATACCGCAAATGCATAAACTTCGCGCACCACTGAACGAGCTGCTAAAGAAAGAAAAAATTTGGCAGTGGTCAGATCAATGCCAAAAAGCATTTGACGAAATAATCAAAATATTAACTTCAGATTTATTTTTGTCACATTACGATTCCAAACTAGAAATTATTGTAGCAAGCGACGCTAGCGCCTACGGAGTCGGAGCGTGTATATTACATAAAATGCCATATGGGACAATAAAACCCATCGCACATGCTTCTCGAACCCTGCTACCAGCGGAGAAGAGATATTCACAAATAGAGAAGGAAGCTCTAGGAATTATCTTCGCGGTCACGAGGTTTCATAGGTACATCTCTGGTAGATATTTTACGATACAGACGGATCACAAACCGTTACTAACAATTTTTGATTCGAAAAAAGGTCTACCGGTTTAGACCGCAAATAGGTTACTTAGATGGGGAACAGGGGAACAATTCCTGAATTATAATTTCAGATTGGAATATTTACCAACGAAAAAGATCGGGCATGCGGATGGTCTGTTGAGACTTATTCCAACAAGGACAGAGCCATTGGAAGATACGGTAATCGCAGCCCTAAGAAACGAAGAAGACATCAGGACAGTACTATGTTGTACAGTTAGAAACCTCCCAGTCACATTGCAAGACATAAAAAAATGAAGCCAAAAACGCCGAATTTATTAATGAAACAAAGGAAAAAATAGCAGAAAAAAATGAGAAAATCTCGGACAGTTTTTCTCTATGCGACAATGTGTTACTTTACAACGAAAGGGTTGTAATTCCCAAAACATTACAAAAGCGGATCTTAAAGGATTTCCATAGGGTCCATCCTGGTAAAAATAGAATGAAGTCGCTAATGCGAAGCTATGTATATTGGAAGAATATGGACCAGGATATTACTCAGATGGTGGAAATGTGCAAGGGTTGTAATTTAGCAGCCAAGGCACCGCCAATCATACATAAGCCATGGCCAAAGACTGATCGTCTGTGGTCAAGAATACACGCAGATTATGCAGGACCAATTGACGGCTTTTACTATTTAATCATTGTTTGATAGCTATAGTAAATGGTCGGAGGTGTTTCGTTGCAAACATCCTACTTCAGAAACGACCATAAATTGCCTCCACGAGCTATTCGCTCGGTTTGGTGTAGTGGATTGCCTAGTCACAGATAATGGAAGACAATTCACATCAGCAGATTTCCAAGAGTTTTGCGAAATTTATCAAGTAAAACTTATGAAATCCCCGCCTTATCACCCAAGATCAAATGGGCAGGCGGAGAGATTAGTTGATAAACTCAAAAGAGCGCTACGAAAAGCCTACGATGTGCCTACGGAGAAAGCATTACAGCAATTTCTTCAGGTATATCGAATAACGCCAAATAATGCTACACCATCAACACTATCACCAGCAGAAGTGATGTTTGCTAGAAAGATCAGATCTGCATTTGATAAAATGCTACCAAGTAAAACAAAACCAGTAACACAGTCCTATGCACCAAAAAGAAAATTTATCCCAGGAGAAAAAGTTTTTTTTAAAGCCTACAAAAATAACACGTCTTACTGGGAGCAAGGCACAATTGAGAAAAGAATTGGCAAGATGGTTTACATAATTCAGGGACAAAAATTCTCACACAGGAGACACGTAAAGCAAATAAGGAAAAGACTGTTACAGGACGCTAACGGTCCACCCCAAGAAGAGGTAATGGACACGATTTTCGATACGTTTGATATAAAAAGACCGCAAACAATACCAGAACCAAGAAAATCGTCTCGAAAAAGAAAATTTACAGAACCTTTGGAAATAGATCCAAAGAAAAAAAGATATTAAAAACCCCTGCTACGCAAAAGCTCCGAAAAGGGGTGTTATGGGAACTTAACCATAATATTAATAGACTGTTCCGTACCTGATAAATACTGCGCCTCAAGAGGGGGCAGCAGACACAGAGTCAGAGTGAGTCAGGCAGTCGGCCAGTCAGTCAGAGTGTTAGTTTGTCAGAGACAGAGTCGCGTCAGACGATTACTGTAAGACATTGGAATAGTGATACTGGTCGAGACAACATCGTTCTCTCTAACCTAACCTGATTGTTATTACTAACTCTTCTACTTCTTTTGTGCATATTCTGTTTGTAATATATCTGTGTTATTCCATACCTGTGTTCGAGTTATTCTTCATTGGTTCTACCTTGGACCATCACCGTGGTACAAGGAACCTGGACCATAACAGTATCTATCTATCTATGTCTATCTATCTATCTATCTATCTATCTATGCTTGAGTATATCTAATTTTGTATGCATTTCACTCTGCTGGTATCTATTAATATTCTGTATAAACATTCTAAAATATATTTCCTCCACCTGCCCACAGAATTATATAGCAATAAAAGTACCTAAACACACACACACACACACACGCGCACACACACACACACACACACACACACATATATATATATATATATGAAAATTTTATCGAAATATTCTTTTTATGTCTATTCATGCATCTAAGTTTTCTAACGACTTTTTCTTAACCCAGATATAGATTTCTCATTTTCGCATCGATTTTAATTAGAAATGTTTTATTCTCTTTCGTAATCCTTTCATTCTTCCTCTCTTCAGATAACAATCGCCCGTGCTTTCATCATGCGATTGTTTTTTTCCAGTTTGCACCGACTGCAGACGGCGAGCAAGGCGATTTGTAAGAAAGATAATGACGCCAACGCGAGTCGCACATGTGATATCTACCATTTCAGTAAATACACATCCACCCAGCACGAAGAACCGAGCTTTTTATAATATACATACATACATACATACATACATATATATATATATATATATATATATATATATATATATATATATATATATATATATATATATATGTGTGTGTGTGTGTATACGGTGCAGATGATTGCTATCAGGTTAAGTTACAATTGTAAAATGAGTTTTGTTATTTTTGAAATATACATATAGATCATTAATTTAATAAGTTGAAATTAATTTATTTTATCTTCGGAAAACATGAGACGAGGAAAATATCTAAAGAAAATCGTGTTCTGTCAGTTTTCTAGTCTGTTTAATCTATCTATCTATCTATCTATCTATCTATCTATCTATCTATCTATCTATCTATAAATGATCGCTATTCCTAGTCTATCCTCTATTACTATTCGGATCGCTATTTCTGTTCTATCCTCTATTACTATACGGCTATTCTCTATTCTACTATGGACGCGTTGTCTCTCTTAGAATTCGGAATGCCATAAATTATACCAACGTTAGTTTAACAAGTCGAGTGCACGTGAAACACGGTTAGCCAATGAACATCAAACAGCACCAAAGTAAAAATAGCAGAATTTCATTCTTCTTTTTCTCTGTATGTCATGCACTGATGAAGCTTTAATAACAGGGAAACATGTTAAATTGATAAAAGTTTCCTATTTGTTCTTTACCTTATTATTCCTATCCATATTTGGCCTTGATCTATCTATCTATCTATCTATCTATCTATCTATCTATCTATCTATCTATCTATCTATCTATCTATCTATCTGCCAGTCTATCTGCCAGTCTATTAATCTGTATGTCAGTCTTTTTCTCTCTCTCTCTCTCTATCTCAAATATTCCCAGTCAAAACAAACGGCTATTTGATAATTTGGGGTTGAAGAAAGAATGTCCTCGCTCCTCCTTGGTGTTTAGTTGACTTCACTTACTACATCCCAAGGCCACGTTATTAACATGACATTTATGGTAGTCTAATAATCTACAATGACCCACAGAGGAATGAGATACGAGCTCGACTCTTGTCCGAGGCTATTACGAATTCAGTCCGTGTATTTTAACAATTCAACGCCGTCGACTACGACAAAACCAAAACATTAACATGAAAAGTCGTGTCATATTCTTCAACAGCCCAGATCGAGACATTCATATAGATGTCATACATGGCGTCCGACCCGCTAAGAATTATATAAACTGTATTCTTATATAAATATTGTATAGGTCTTAGCGAGGAGAATCCTCCTTCGAAACCTGTTGTTTGTTGTTATAGAATCACAAACAAAGTATTATACCAAATAACAGAAACCACATCACTTGAATACTTTCAACAACAGCAACAATTAAAATGGATATTACATTAACCTCGATGAGAAAATAATGACAAAATTATTTTAATTTTTTTTTATACTAAAATTCGCCCAGTACTGTTATAACGTAGAAAGGGTTACTGAATGAGGAATAACCAAAACGGAAGTTGGTAATTAAATGGTAATCTTTATAAAACATCAACAAAATACAATACTTGCCAGCGGTGTGAAGTAGGTAAACCACTGCTAGTGGTGGACTATTTAGACAGCATATTACCCCACTTACAATAGTGTCCAACGTATTTATGGGGATTGAGGCATACCCGTTAGTGTTCATAGGTACGGTATATAACACATACCCAAGAGCCACACAAGGTAGCGGGATACTTTGTGAGATTGTATTAGCGTAAGAAAGGACTAGCGTTAGGCGTATAGAGCCGAAGCAGACTTTACAAGGAACTGGAAATCCAATCCTAAACCAGAAACAAAAGATAAATCTCTTGACTAAATAAAGACCGGGGAGGATTTTGAAGTTGACAATAGGCGAATCTATCTAGCCTATTTAAGATAACGTTCGACACTATTTCAAACAAAGTTTAAGAAGGAAGCCCACCCCACATTAGTAGAAGAAAGATTGATTGAACAGCTATTTTCTCGAAAAAAACAGTTTTAATAGAAATATTTTATAAATTTCAGCCGACAGTAAAACTGGCTGCTCGGTCAGTTACCGCCTTAATAGTTCCAAATGCATTAGCCGAAGTAATCAGCAACGAAGCACTGATGCATAAAGTATCAACATAGAGGCTGCGAAATAGTATGTGTTAGAGTTATGTCTTATTTGTGCATTACTCAAATGCTTGTTGTCACTGAAATGGGATACGTATGTGTGAGTCACATGTGTGCGTGATACGTGGGTTGAAAAGAAGGCGAGGTACTCATTCGTGCGTAGCGTATCTTTGGCAAATAGACCTGGCCTCGGCCATCCTTTTCTCCGCCAAACTACAACTAATGCCCTCCACACTTGGTGACTCGCCTTGGTTGCGTAGCCATTAATACCATCGTGGGAAACCGTCCAATCTGGCCATTGACGTCAATCTAAGAAGACCTTCACCAAGAGACACCGTGTCATTACTGCACTGGCTACATTCATAGTTATGGAGCCTAGTCTGCATCATATTGTGCTAAATGGCTGTTGACCCTTTGGGAGCTTTTGTTTTTTAACCCCGCTTGGTGTCTATCCATCCTCATCGCTAAAAATGCCTGGTGGAGGGTTTGGTTTAGCCGCTGTCCGCCCTAAGATTTACCATCAGCCAGAAAGATAGATTAAGCAAAAAGAGCTGGGATTTTAAAGAAAATTTATTCGGTAATTGATTAATTGCGTTATTGTTATTAAGATTATAATTATTAAAGCACTTGCGAAAGTAACGGCCCTCCCC
The DNA here is from genome assembly GCA_964036315.1 of Acanthosepion esculentum. Lineage (NCBI taxonomy): Eukaryota > Metazoa > Mollusca > Cephalopoda > Sepiida > Sepiidae > Acanthosepion > Acanthosepion esculentum. The sequence goes on along the minus strand of OZ038502.1, from coordinate 3,473,020 downwards.
CACGTCTGGCCTGAAGTGTGCAAGGAAATAAGTTTTGAAAAAGTCACACAACTTTCAGTTTTTATCCGCTTCTTCGAAATCCAACGGGTATCTATCTATCTATCTATCTATCTATCTATCTATCTATCTATCTATCTATCTATCTATCTATCTATCTATCTATCTCAGTCTGTTCATATCTATCAATCTGTCTGTCAGTGTGTTCATATCTATGTCAGTGTGTTCATATCTATCTATCTATCTATCTATCTATCTATCTATCCACCTTTCTCTCTCTCCACACACACACACACACACACACGCACGCACGCACGCACGCACGCACATATATATATATATATATATATATATATATATATATATCAATTATGTGGTGCGTGTTCATTCATTAACGGATTCGAGGTTGATTGTATTTTATTATTAAATATTGTTTGCGAGAGTGATTTTTGCCATATAATTAACTTCATTATTTGTTTTTCGTATGAATGATTTACGTTATATATATATATATATATATATATATATATATATATATATATATATATATATATATATCAGTTTAAAATTCGATATATTTATGAAGGAAGAATGCTCAATATTGGAGATAGAGCATTTTTAGTTATAAACATTTGTGGTCAATGGATTAACATTGTAATTCGGTCTGAAGATCATATTAGATCGATAGAATCATTCTCAAAGTCAACAATACTATCTAAAGTTATTCTTTGTTATTGCTTAATCAATAGAAACGAAAATAAAGATCGTTATTGATTTGGAGACGAATAAATAAATTCGCAGAGAAGCATGAAGCATGGCATTTCGGGAATATTTCCCAGCGAAATAACAATAAACATTAATTCAATTAAAGACGAATTCTTTGTTTAGCGGCAAATGGGGAACTCACACGTGAAGAAGTTGATGCCTAAAAGAAAAAAAATATATAAAAGTTCTACCAAGCAATTGGTGAAGTATGAAAAGATGGACGTGTCATGATTGTTGAAACACCTATATTACTTCTTGAAACATTAATCTATTAGCATAAGTCATAAGTAAATTCCGTTTTTGGAAGCCAATTGTCAGGTGGGATATTTCAGAGTCTAACACCTAATCATTGGTAACAGTTAAGAATACATTTTGGGGTAAAATTAATACAATTTAGTGACAGTAGCAGCGAGTGTTTGCTTCCATGACAAGTTTACTTCCATGACTTGCGTGTTATTTAGCAAGAATAACACGCGGGAAAAAGTCCTGCAATTCGGCTGTTTTTTTTCTTCTTCGCCATATACACCTGACATTGGATGAATCGATTATTACATTTGGTTGGTCACTGCAAAACGTTTTCATAGGGAAAACTTTCTTTGATGAAAACCAGATTCAAATGTTTGTCGAAAAGTTTTTTTTTTTATCGAAGAGCTGTTTGGTAAGTGATAAGGTTTTGTTTTTTAATCCTCTCCCTCTCCAGGCAAGGTGGAAATGCTACTAGTACGTTACTAGTACGCTACTAGTAGGCAGGCGATCACTGGGAGTGAAAGTGAAAGAGAAGACTGAGAAGAGGAAGGGTTGAGGAAATGACAAAATGAACGGAATTCAAGAAAACAGAAGATGGCGATTGACATTGCATTTTTTTTAAGATTGTAATTCTCAAAGAAGCAAGAGAACGGAAGTGAGTTCCACAAGTGGGACGTGCGAGAAAAGATGTTGGAGTAGAGGTGGCGGTTGTATTTAGCTATTTCAACAGTAAAAGGGTGGGGCCTAGATGCCAACCAATAATTAAATTTATGTAGTCAGAACATAAGAGCATAAAGCTCGTCAGAGCAGTTGCTATGAAAATATTTGTAGAAAAGACAGAGGGAAGTCACGTCTCGTCGGTGAGAAAGTGAGTGCAATCAAGATGGCTGGTCAGATTATATTACACATCTTTCTGTGATTCGTTGCAAATAATGGTGAATATATAATTGATTAAAATGTAATTATACTTTTTTTGTTAAGAATCATGTTGATAAAAAACAGAAATTATTTATGACTCATCGTAATAACTCCGGCTGTACGGGGTGGTGCAATAGTTTGGTTGGGAAGTTGGTCTTGTGGAACATTTGCGTCTCAGTAGTAAGTTCGATTCCTAGTGGCGGCTCCACGCTTTCGGCTTCGTAGCAAAACTAATGTTGGTAAAAACTCAAACTGAAAAAAAAAACAATAAAAAAATAAAAAAAAAACAAAACCAAACAAAAAACCCCAAGGAAACCTCATGTTAATCGCGGTTTTCTTAAAGTAGAAAATCTATGGAAATAATTAATTTATCGTATTAGAAAATATTTGATGTCGCTTAAATGGCATAACGTCATAAAATTAATGTTTAAAACTTTAGAATAACAATAAACTTGTGCTGTAGTTGCAGCCATCGACCCAAAGAAATTGAAAAAAAATGTTAAAATACTGCATACATCCAAACATTCCCCCAAGCGAAAAAGAATTGTTGAAGCCATCATTATAAGAAAACTGGCAGCAATTTCAAGGAGCAAATATATTAAAACTGGAAATCCGAGTAAAAGTTTAAAATCTGCAGAAGAAACCAGGAAAATGTGTTCTTTTTCTTTTAATCCTATCACCCAGTGAAAGGCAATGAAGCCACTAAGACGCAAACGGTTACTGAGTGTGAAAGAATAAAAGAGAAACATTATTAAGGAAGGAGAACAATGGAAGAGTAATCAAGCAGACAACGACTTACATTGTATTTAAATTTTTGAAAATCAAATACTGGAAAGCAAGAGGCCAGAAGAGAGTTCCACAAGTGAGAAGTGCGATAGAAGAAACTGTTAGCATAGAACTTACGGTTGCATCTATCCATTTCAACAGTAAGATATGAGACCTTCACGCCAATTTGGTAGTACGGTTAAATTCAAAAAGCCGAGGTAAGCTCATCAGAACAATTACGATGAAAATATTTATAGGAAAGGCACAGAGAATTAGACTAGTAATATTCCCAAGTGATCAATCGATTAAAGGGAGTTAATCGATGAAAAGCGCGTCCCGAACTGGGCAATCGGAAAGGTTTAGTTTTTCATCAGGACAACGCCAGACATATCGTCGCTTTGCAGATCCGACAGAAATTGGTTAACCTTGGCTTCGGATTACCAAAATTTCTTTGAACAGAAACAGCTTCAATTCGGTGGAAAGATGTAAAAACTATTTAGACCAGTTCATCACCCAGAATGATGCCATATTCTGCGTAGATGGAATCATGCAGTCGCCTCAAAGAATGCGAAAAGCAGTAAAACAAAATGCCGTATGCGAAATATTGAATACATACAAGTGTATCTAATTATTTAACACTTAAAATAGGCTACGCACTTTTGTTCCGACCTAACAGAATGATGCGAACAAACTGATATAGATAGATAGGTATATAAGTAGATATATAAAGAGTGTGATAGATACATATTAGGACACTGTGATAGATAGATAGATAGATAGATAGATAGATATGAAGAGACATAGATAAATAGATAGATAGATAGAGAGATAGATATTAACAGACTAGGTTAAGTAGCTAAATACACGCAAAGATGTACAGACAGATAGATAGGTTGGGAAAGAGAGGGGGAGAGGGAAAGAATATAAGAAGAAACACCAGTAAAATTAATAGAGAAAAGGAATTAATAAAATCTATGAAGTGAGAGTGAAAATGAGAGAGAGTAAAAAGAGAATAAAGCGAGAGAGAGAAAGAGGCAGAGAACGAAAAGAAGAGTGAGGGAGAAAAACTATGAATAAAAAGAAGTGGACAGAAGGCAGCAAAGTAAGAGATAGAAAGAGAGGCAGATGTAAAGAGAGAGAGAGAGAGAGAGAAAGTGAATGACAAAGAGAAGGCGAGAGATACAAAGGCAGAGAGAGAGAGAGAGAGAGAGAGGGGGATATCGATGGAGAGAGAGAGAGAGAGAGAGAGAGATCGAGAGAGAGAGATCAAAGGAACTTGTGGAAGGATTGCGTGAGAAGCCGTTGTGTGTTGTGGACGCCGTCGAAAAATATCTACTGCGGTTGGGATCATTTTATACGTGAGGAAGAATCGATTTTTTTCAAGATTTTCAGCTAAATTGACTGTTGGCCGACAGATGGCGCGTTGCCAACTCGTATTGTTTGAGCGAATAGCAGAGAAAAGAATTTCAAAAAAAAGTATGACAGCGAGAAGAAATATATATTGCGAAGAGGAGAAAGACAATAAAAGAGAAAAAAAGGAAGAAAAGAACAAAAGGAAAGGCTGAGAATTGGTTGAGACGGAGAGGAACATATCTTGAGGTAGTTGACTTGGTGGAGGGCCATATAGCGAGTATTTTATATATAGTGAAGAACAGATTGCGATAGAGAGATAAATAGATACTGAACAGTGGGGGTGAGAGAGAAAGAATAGGAGATACTGAACAGATAGATGGATAAATAGTTAAATAGATAGATAGGAAAAGAACAGAGAAAGAGAGCGAGAGAGAGAGCGAGAGAGAGAGGGCGATAATGAATAGAGAGATAGATAGACAGACAATTACCAGAGAGAGAGAGAGAGAGAGAGAGAGAGAGAGAGAAAGGTAGAAAAGGAACAGACAGATAGATAAATAGATAGATAGATAGATATGAATACGATAAATATATAATATTAAAAGATAGGAACAAATTGTGAAGAAGAAGAAGAAGAAGAAGAAGAAGAAGAAGAAGAAGAAGAAGAAGAAGGAGAAGAAGAAGAAGAAGAAGAAGAAGAAGGAGGAGAAGGAGGAGGCGAAGAAAGAAGAAGAAGAAGAAGGAGGAGGAGAAGGAGGAGGAGAAGGAGGAGGAGGAGAAGGAGGAGGAGGCGAAGAAAGAAGAAGAAGAAGAACAAGAAGAAGAAGAAGAAGAAGAAATTCTTCATGAGTCCATTTCATTTGCTTTCTTTTTATTAATTGATTGGCATTGGATCACTGGATAGACAGACAATTACCAGAGAGAGAGAGAGAGAGAGAGAGAGAGAGAGAGAGAGAGAGAGAGAGAGAGAGAGAGAGAGAGAAAGGTAGAAAAGGAACAGATAGATAGATAGATAGATAGATAGATAGATAGATAGATATGAATACGATAAATATATAATATTAAAAGATAGGAACAAATTGTGAAGAAGAAGAAGAAGAAGAAGAAGAAGAAGAAGAAGAAGAAGAAGAAGAAGAAGAAGAAGGAGGAGAAGGAGGAGGAGGAGGCGAAGAAAGAAGAAGAAGAAGAAGAAGAAGAAGGAGGAGGCGAAGAAAGAAGAAGAAGAAGAAGGAGGAGGAGGAGGAGAAGGAGGAGGAGAAGGAGGAGGAGGCGAAGAAAGAAGAAGAAGAAGAAGAACAAGAAGAAGAAGAAGAAGAAGAAGAAAAAGAAGAAATTCTTCATGAGTCCATTTCATTTGCTTTCTTTTTATTAATTGATTGGCATTGGATCACTGGATTGATGACCAGATGCAGATTCGTTGTTGGAAGAGTTTGTACCAGTGACAGATTTTTTTTGTCCCAGACTAGTTCCTGTCTGGTTCTTTGACGCTGCATTAGGGGTACTATGCTTTATTTGCATTTCTTCACCCACTTGACATTCTATTTTGAACTTGTTGGCTTCATTTATTACGGAATAAAGTTTCTTATTTCTTTCATATTCTTCGAAACAGATAATTATCCAGTTTCCTGTAGTTCCAAGTATCTTTGAAGACCGATTGTGGGTTTGTAAGACAGTTTGTGTTGAACCAATCCTCTGCCAGAGTTCGTAAAAACAGAAACAGACAACTATTTCAGCAAGGCGGAAAGCAGGAGGCAGCGTGCCATTTATTATACAGTTTATAGACAACAGGAGCCAGTTCAAGAGCATACGTGTTAATGCCTATTACAGGGATGCCATCAGGTCCACATGATTTTTGGGGATCAAGATTAGAGATGATAGTTGAATGGGTCAGATGGTTCACCATAGTTCTGGAACGACAGACAATAACTTCCAGATAGCAGAAGGCAGCGAGCCATTTATTATAGTGTTTAGAGAGAACAGGAGCTAGTTCGGGAGCATACTTCTTAATAACTATTACAGCGATGCCATCAGGTCCACATGATTTGTGGGGATCTAGAGTAGAGATGATAGCAAGGTTATATGCTTATCAATCGACAGAGAATCAGTTCTAGCGGGAAGTTAGTTGGTCTACTGCAGATGAGTCAAGAGTAGAGTTTAGAAGAGAATTTACGGGCAAAGCATTCCGTTTTATCAGCAGAGGATGATGGCACCCCAAATCGATTGAATAGTGGAGGAATGGAGACCTTGCACTTATTTAGTACCATATTACAGTGATGCCAGTAGTCAGGAGAGCCAAAGCTGTTAGAGGTCATGTGGTGTTGCATATGTCACGCTGGTATAGCCGGAAATAGTGGTTCCTGTGTGCTATGGCGGCCGAGCATGCTGGTGTGAACCATGGCGAGGATTGCGGTTTCACCTGGTATTTCCGAGAAGGGATGAAAGCGTCCATGGCTGCTTTGATCCAAATAGTAACCTCAGTGGCGCAATTTTCCATTGGGAGTTTGAAGATACCAGCCCAAGGAGCATCACGAAGAAAATTGTAGAATCAGTCCCAGTCAGCATGCTGATAACGGAAAGGGGTCTTATGGATAGGGGCTCCCTGGTTAATGGATGCTTGGAAGGTGATATAAACAGCTACCACCGAATGGTCCCAGTTACCAAGAGCGGCAGTTTTGTGAAGATCGGATAGTGCGAGGAGCGGAGATAAGAAATAGATCCAATGGAAAAGCAAGTTTTTCGATTTGGCTACGGAAACGAGTAGAGAAGTCCACTATTTGAATGAGGGATTGGGCAATGGAAAAAAAATTAATGTCTATATACCGGCAACATCAGTGCGTTTAGAATTTTTCAGCCACGTGTCGTGGTGAGCATTAAAATCAGCGAAGACAAAGATGTTCGCAGATTGGTGGAAAGAATGTGACTTTTCTATACAGTCAGCTGTTGCGGCTAATATACTGCAGTCCTGTGAAGAGGGAGAGCGGTAAAATAAAAAAGAATTAGCTGACACAGTTTAGTAGCGAATGACGGAAGCACATGCAACATTTGTCAGTGGTCTCAGGAGACAATTGCCTGGCCATGGGAAGATTATCCCGGATGTAAAATCTAAGGCCATGGATGTGAATGCTGGAATCTTTTCGGCAAAGAGAAAGATATCCTGGAACTAAGAAATCATTGGTAGCAATGGTAAAATTCAAGTTGGTTTCACAGAAGGTAAAGATATCTGGCGACTTTTCCAGGAGAAAAGATTCTACCCCGAAGAAGTTGGAACGGAAAGCATGAATATTGGAAAAAGAAAAATTGAGTGCGGCACGTGGTTTTTGTCGGCTGGCTTAGTTTTTATTTCTAATTCTTGTGATTTCCTTGTTTTGAGGTGAGAGAAAAAGGACCACCATAATTGTCACTATCTGTCGTCAATGGCAAGACAAACCAGCCAATATGTATCTGAGAGCAGGGCATAATGTGGCCTCATGGTTGTCTACCAGAAATACAAGCAGGGACACCTACTCGTGCGCGACATCGCTCTACAGATGACCGTATATTATGCGACTGTTGATCGGAACAGCCTCTTTAAGCGCTACTAAAGATTTCAGGCTCCTAACGACAAGTCGGAAGCAGCAGCCAGCAAACTGCCCACACGATACCCTCATAATGCGTTAGTCTGATCACCAAAGAGTTAAGGATGATAAGTGAGCCTAAGTAATCTTATTAAACTGTAAAAAAGAAAAGAAATTGGGAAAGAATTCTTATTAAGTAATGTCTTAGAATAAATTCTGGTGGCTATTACCGATAACAAAATCGGAATGGTAAAACTTAATTTTCAGCCTTGATAAATAACAGTGGGTAAGCATCAAACTTGCAAGATGGGGTGGCTTTAACTATCTTTTACCCGGCATAGATAGTGGTGGTGGTGGTGGTGTTGTGTGTGTGTGTGTGTGTGAAGGTTCTTTCAATTAGTCATTTAACTTTTAATCTTTCTTTTTCTTTCTTTTCTTTATTTTTTGGCCTAAGGAATTCGCCAGTCACCAACAAATAATAAGTCATACACAAACGAATGCCAATTTTCAAATAACACACACACACACACACACACACACACACACACACACACACACACACACACACACACACACACATATATATATATATATATAAAAGTGAACATTGAAGTAAACACTTAAAGGCGACAGGCTGTTTCATGGCCTGACGATTGCATCTAACATGAAACAGACTGTCGCCCCTAAGTGTTGACTTCTATGTTCACTTTTATATTTAACCACGCTCTATCTCTGATAGTGAGCACTTTATACCATAAATATAGCACACCTTAAGAGTATATTTCTTCACACACACACACACACACACACGTATATATATTGTTATATGTAGAGATTTTATATGTATTGATTTCAACATTAAAAAAATTGTGTGTTTGAAGAAAGTTGAAACGAAAATACTTACTGTATAAAAAACTCGCATTTTTAAATCTTATTCACTTAAAATATTTTAAAATCAGACTAAAAATATTTTTAATATGCCAAAAGTTATATTTAAATCATATTGCCTTGAAAATATTTTTTAAATATGGCAAAAACCATTTTTTAAATATTTAAAATATTGTATTTTTAAAGAAAGCTGAAATATCAATAAGCATGCATGGAATCACAGAGAGGGGGAAAGGGGGAGGGGTGGAAAAAGGGAGAGTTGGAAAGAGAGAGAGAGAAAGAGAGGTGGAAAGAGAGAGAGTTGGAAAGAGACTAGCGGAATGAGAGAGGCGGAAAGAGAGAGGTGCAAAAAGAAAGGTGAAAAGAGCGATTTGAAAAGAGAGAGGTGGAAAGACAGAGAATTGCAAAGAGAAAGGGGAAAAGAGAAAGGTGTAACGAGAGAGGTGGAAAGAAACTTAAATGAATTATGCGCCCGACGTACGCCCGATCCGTAGACATTTACTATCACACTACCCGTGACCCGTTGAGACACTGAGGGTTCAGATTATAAAACACCGAAGTAGATTTCAACAATAAAAAATTGTCCTGTTTGAAAAAAGTTGAAATAAAAATACTTACTGTATAAAAAATCGTATTTTTAAATCTTATTCCCTTGAAAATATTTTTAAGTATGGCAAAAATGTTTTAAATATTTAAAATATTGTTTATTTAAAGAATGCTGAAATATAAATAAGTACGCATTCAATCACTGAAAGGTGGAAAAAGAGAGGTAGAAAGAGAGAGAGGTGGAAAGAGAGAGGTGGAAAGAGAGTGGTGAAAAGAGAGAGAGGTGGAAAGAGAGAGAGAGAGAGGTGGAAAGAGAGAGCGTTTTTTTCTTTTGGTCTTACTATCAGTTCATGTATACACACCATTTCCTTTTCCTCCACTTCCGACACGATAATAAATTTACATCTTTCTTTCCCCCACTCTCTATATATGTCTTCGTGTGCACGGTGGCAATCACACAAGCAAGCAAGCAAACAAAATCCACAGAGTTTTAGTATTATGATATATATATATATATATATATATATATATATATATATATATATATATATATAGGAGAACTATATATAAAATGTGTTATATGTAGGCGTGCTGATGAGTTATGGATTCCTCACTTACCAAAATTAAGTTAATCAAACGACCAATCATCTGAATTTAATTGAGAATCCTTTCCTTGTTGGAACGAGAACTTTTCATCACTCCTACTTCGTAGATGACACCGATTTGCGACGTCTGCTTTGCTCTGTCGCAATTTGTGCTAGTGTGTCTAAATGTGCAGCTCAATCGATAAAAAGCAGATCTCCTTTTTGCTCGTTGCTTTTCTTGTTCATCTCGCAAAACGTCTCGCCTCTTCAATATCAAAAAGCAATATTCCAACCTCGGATCAGTAATGTTAATGCCAATAATGTTTGCCAGAGAATTAATATCTGTGACTGGTTTTTATGGCGCTTCGTCGTCTCAAATATGGGGGGAGGGCAAACGATCGTAGACGTGAGTATCGGCCTCGTTAGTTTGATCGGCGCTGATTTAGGGCCAAGATTAAAAAAAGACCAGCACGTATTAAAATATGGCGTATCTGTTATGTGCAAGGAAGACGACATTGCATTTTTGCTCTAATCTTATTAGAAAAGCCAAGAATATTTTTTAAAAACATGTATCGTTACTGGAATGTCACAACAACTATCAAATGTGTGAGTCCACTTCGGAATTTTCTTCTCCCTTAATATCGTTACCCACACTGAAACCCAAGTAATATTATGTTAGCAATGTTTGACAAGAATACGCGACTGAATTTTTAATTATAATTCCCTTTTCACTTTCGCTTATTGACGTCATCCAATAAAGGTTATCATGTTTTGGATATTTCTTCGAACGATTGATCTTGCTACGATGAATCGAGGGAGTCTATGTTCTCCCCTCAGAGGCAGGGTGTTTATATAACTTCCGCTTATCCGGTTTGTCTTGTGTGTTTGTTTAAATCCAAAGTTCAACTTCCTATTTATGTTGACCCCAGCCACCCCCCGCCGACATCGTTTGAGGTCCGATTTTGCACTTGGCTTGGTTGACATCGTCTAGTTCAAACTTCGAGGAACCTAGGTATTTTATCGTTCTAAGATCCCATTGAGTACCAACGCTTATTTGGATTCTCTTAAGGTGAATTCGGTACATAAATGAGTCGCCAACAGATCAACTCTTTTAAGCTCAAAGCCTCCTAATTAACATTGAATTCGATCAGACCATTGGTATTTCCTGACATGAATCACACAGTGTACATAGTTTTCAATATTCTTTCGAATGATGTGGAAACAGGCTACAGGAGAGATGAAGAGCAGGGGAAACATGTACATCCGAACACTGTTCGCAGAGGAATCAGCTCTAGCGTTTACACAAGCGTGGCATTTCGGTAGGTGACGTCCCGCTCTTTAAACACTGCTGCATAGAATTCAACCTCCCAAAGACTGTAGACTCCCACAAATCTGAATCGACAGGAATATCACCATTTGTCCGTCGCCATTGGCTTAAGGAATCTTATAGTAAATCAAGACTTCTTATCCTCCTTCGACTCGGTGAAGTCCTGTTTAACTATCAACAAGAAAGATTATGAACGACGTGAAAGATACAAAACTAAATCTGTTAAGCTATCGTACCTTTCAACCTTCTACAAAGTGCCGGGTTTCAGTCCATTTAAAGCGCCATCTACGCCTATTCGGGGCCCATAACTTAGCATTGTTTCATCGCTGTTGTCAATGTTCTTAATGAGAGTATTCATCTCTAACACCCGGATTGTCATGTTAGCTACTTCACAGTCACTAAAAGAATGTTTCAGCAGGCGAGGATCGAGGACTATGTTCTTCCCTTTGTAGAACTATGGTTTGGACGTTGGAAAAATTTAGCCCCACGGCTTATATACAAAGAAACGTGTAATATGACCTGTCAACAAATGCTGCAAGAAACATCGCAGTGCCTTCAATGAAAACAAAATTATTACTTAGGAAGGGTACTCCAGCTGCACCTCACGATACCAGTAGGTTATGACTATACTTCGTCACATTGTAAACACAAGATGCAAACATATGCAATGTCTGTTATAGTCTTGAAGGAGATATAATTTGAGGTCAGCAGGAGATGAATCAGATATATCAAGCCAAAAGTGGCAATGGCATCCACGCAGGTGGCAACACCTGGTAGATTTGCAATGGTGATATTTCTAACTTTTGCACAAAACAGTAAAAAAAGAATAAGAAGAAGAAGGATGAAGCAAATGAGATAGATGCCCAATTAATAATGTACCCCTCAACATAACAAACAAGAAACGAAAAAACAAAATGAAAAGAATAAAAAACATTGAAAAAACAAATAAGATAGATTTACCATTAAATATGTAGCCCACCACAAAACAAAATTAAAAACGACAAAAAAGAAGAGAAAAACAGAGTAAAAAAAGATACATTGAGAATTAATTATACAGTCCACCAAAATACAACAATTAAAACGATAAAAAAGAAGACAAAAACACTGAAAAAACAAATAAGACAGATTTACAATTAATTATGCAGCCCACCACAAAAAAGAAGAGAAAAAAATGACAAAAATATAAGAAAAAAATTGAAAAACGCAGAAAAACAAATAAAATAGATTTACAATTAATTATGCAGCCCACCACAAAAAAGAAGAGAAAAAAATGAAAAAAAATATGAGAAAAAACAGAAAAACGCAGAAAAACAAATAAGATAGATTTACAATTAATTATGCAGCCCTCCACAAAAAAGAAAAGAAAAAAATGAACAAAAATATAAGAAAAAAATGGAAAAACGCAGAAAAACAAATAAGATAGATTTACAATTAATTATACAGCGCAACTCAAAAAAATATTGAACAAAAAAAAAACGATCATCCGAAAGAGGGAAATAGAATCAAAGGAATAATTCGTATATTTAAGGAAAAAAGAAAAGTAAAACCCAAACGTGGATAACCAGAAATCAATCCAAATCTCGACTCGACCTCTCGTGTCCCTCTGTTGAGCACTGAGATCTTGATTCTCGTGTTCTAATTCCTACCAACTGCGAAAACTATCACTGTTACCCTACATAACGATAGCTAAGAGGGCGAACCGTGAAGACGCGCACGCTCCACACTCAATTGTAGACATTTTCGTGACCAATTTGTTTCTCTCGAAGTGAAATTTAATTCACAAGAACGCTCGTTCACTAGCCGTGAGAAACACGAATAGAGAATTGCCGAGACAGCACTACAGGTGCCCCCGTTGTGTGTCTCAAGAATTGAACTGGGCCACGCTCTTCTCTCCTGTCGTTTGTTTAGCCAGTGTAGGGAACGAGGAATCGAAATACGTATGTCTCTCATAGTCACCGATTAAGTTTGATGATGAAAAATGATATGAACCACCTGCTTCAAACAAATTGAAAATAATTGGAAAAACGTTTTCTACATGACTGAATGGTCACCGGCTAAGGACAAATATTTTGTAGGATGTAAACTTTCATCTGTCGTATTACAAGCCTAACCTTAACCCTAACCCTAAAGTTAACCTTAACCCTAACCCTAAACTTAACCCTAACCCTAACCATAACCCTAGCCTTAACCCTAACCTTAACCCTAACCCTAACCCTAACCATAACCCTAACCCTAACCCTAACCCTAACCTTAACCTTAACCCTAACCCTAACCTTAACCCTAACCCTAACCCTAAACATAACCCTAACCTTAACCCTAACCCTAACCCTAAACTTAACCCTAACCCTAACCCTAACCCTAACCATAACCCTAGCCTTAACCCTAACCCTAACCCTAACCCTAACCATAACCCTAACCCTAACCCTAACCTTAACCTTAACCCTAACCCTAACCTTAACCCTAACCCTAACCCTAACCTTAACCCTAACCCTAACCCTAAACATAACCCTAACCTTAACCCTAACCCTAACCCTAAACATAACCCTAACCCTAACCTTAACCCTAACCCTAACCTTAACCCTAACCCTGCCGACTGACAAATGCAGACATGACTTATTGTTTAGTCGTTGCGGCTAATAAACGCAGCCTCCTGTGTTCGAATTCCGTCGAAGTTCACCAAACATTTAACTTGTACGTCTCCAGAAAGTACCTAACTTCCCCTGCTTCACAAGAGCCAGATCAGGCCAAACATGGAGTACTGCTGTCATATCTGAGCCGGAGATGACATTTCCTCATTTTCCAATCTTGATTGAGTTCAAAGGTGTCTTCACGGTCTTGTGGGAGTTGAATTATTCTACTTTTGCCTTCATTCAACAATCGCATTTAGTAAGCCTCTATCTCGAGTGGCTCTTGGGCATTGTATTTTGTTGAACAACTAGTAAGAATAAAAAAGAACGAAACAAATTAATCAATACGGGATAGATTTCAAAATATATAAGCTAGATATTAGGAGGGGATAGACAAAGTCGCGTGAGAGTGTCATATCTGTATAGCGTCATATATATATATATATATATATATATATATATATATATATATATATATATATATATATGTATATATATTAACTTATATTTGGGCAACAACCTTTCTTTTAAACATCTTTCGTTACAAGTGTGAGAAAAGGAAAATATAATTCATTTTTATTTAGTTTGTCCAGTGTTCATTTTTCCGTTTGGTAGGAGTGAGGGATTGCAAAAATTGCCCATATTGTCCATCATCGCAAGCACTTTCGCACACACACACACGCACACACACACACACACACACACACACACACACACACACACACACACACATATATATATATATATATGAAGAAATATGGTCTTAAAGTGTACTATATTTATGGGATAAAATGCTCAATATCAGAGACAGAGCGTGTCGCCTGCCTTGGGGTTTAGGTTGATTGAGTGATTTGATTTTTACATCTTATCAACCCTTTGTTTTAAAGCCGAATCGTATTTCCAACCCTGCCTTGGTTTGCCAATTAGTCTAGAGGATGGAACACTCTGAATTTAAAACCACCATGAAGAGGGATGGGATCCGCCAGGTAATGTAGCCAAGGATGCATTTGTGATGCTTTGGATGCATTCCATATGGTGTCACGTGACCCGTGATGTGGCGTGACGAAACCGGAAATGGCAGAGACTCCGCTGTGATTTTAGATCCGGTCATCGATCGTTATAACTTTTACATATGTTTTGACATTGTTATCTCACACGTCATGATAAAGCAAAAGCAGGAACACACTCAGACGCAAATAACTTAAATTCTTCATTGCCAGGAAGTTTTGTTCCGGTATTTTGATATTAATTACATCAATATTCAATTATTTCCTGGGCTGTAAAAGGCTCTATATTTCTGTAAAAGGCTCTATATTTCTGTAAAAGGCTCTATATTTCTGTAAAAGGCTCTATAATTTCTTTAAAAGGCTCTATATTTCTGTAAAAGGCTTTATATTTCTGTAAAAGACTATAATTTCTTTAAAAGCCTCTATATTTCTTTAAAAGCCGCTATATTTCTTTAAAAGGCTCTATATTTCTGTAAAAGGCTCTATATTTCTTTAAAAGGCTCTATATTTCTTTAAAAGGCTTTATATTTCTGTAAAAGGCTCTATAATTTCTTTAAAAGCCTCTATATTTCTTTAAAAGCCTCTATATGTCTTTAAAAGGCTCTATATTTCATTAAAAAATAAAAATAAATGCAGCTTCTGAGTAGTATGATGTAATTTGTCATTTCGGACAACGAAAATTTTCAACAGACCAATATCAACAGTCAAACATTTGATAGTGAAATCAAATACGAATATCTAATCGAACGCGACAGTCGCAGACAACAAGCTGTAATTTATACGATTTTAACTGTTTTATGTGTTTTCTGTTCATATTAGCAAATACCGGTTTGAAACTGAGACAGATCGATTTTCCTGCAAACGAAACACCAGTCAAATCCTCGCATTTTTTCTTCCATTAGAGAAAAAGAAATAAAGCAACTATCTTAACGTTTTTCGAATGTTCATCTTACGCAATATGGCGGCCGTCGTCAAAAGCTAGAGGACAATGTATGAACAACACAGCCAGTCTCTCTCTTCAAAGTGTCAACCATGCCTTATCAATTACGGCAGTTGACATTTTAAATAGTTGTAAAAAAAACCACTTCAAAAGTATTAATTCGTTATTGATATTTTAAGAAATCGTATCTAAGTTGATAAATTTCCAAATGTTGGCACAAATCAGTGCTCCCGCCTGATTTACTCCGTGCATAGTATGCGTAATACGCATAACATTTTAGTCAGTGGAAGATGTTCAGTGAATGGGTTTCATTTTAAAACGCATTATTATATTAGAACCAGACATATTTTGAGCGCCAAAGTTCGAATTAAATCAAATATGGGCGTATCGTATAAGTTGAAGCAATGTGTGAAACGATTTTGCAGAGCTCGACTCAACCGGAAAAGAATGTATGAAATACTTTCACGTATTTTTATTGTTTTAAATGCACATTAGATATTTTAGGCACATTTTAAAATACCGCCTCCTGTATTTTATTTAATACATTTTTTTTTTTTTTTCAACAATAATAGTATCGATCAGTTTTAGCTTTTCCACACAGTGAGGGCTATGTTGTAATTTGGAATCACCTATTAATATTTGTCTCATTTTATGAATATTAACTGAGAGAGAGTGTAGTGCGCGATTGGCCAATGTAAGAACTTTATGTTATGTTTTGATTATTGATAATCGAGATGCGAAAATATTTTTGATACTCTTTATCTGTTGTATTATTTATTGGAACGCTTAGCAAAAAATCGGCTAATTGCCAATTGAGCCTAACTTTATAAAATCGCAAAAAAATTTGGTTTGATTTGGTTTATGGTATATCAACCTCAAAGAGTTATTTAATGCCGACAAAATTTTTATTGCTGGTAATATTTTTTTCCTTCAAAATCTATTTCTGAATATTTGTTTTTCAAAATGTTTAGATGGTAATGTTTTTTTCCAAAATGTATTGCTTGTAATAATTTTTTTCTTCAAAAATTTATTACTGGTAATTATTTTTTGCAAAGTATTTCTTGTATTAAAACCTATTTTTACAATTTCATAGTGTTTTGACCCGAGTTTGGGGTGAAGTAACTATTTGGCCATAGCTGGGACCCTAACAGGTGCTACCACTCTGGGTCAGGGTGGACCTGGAAACACCAGCAATTAAGAGGTGGTTCCAATCTCCTCAAAACCTCCTGACCAGAGGCCTTGCTGTCGGATGTAGTTATCGTATTACCCAGGACGCGGATCTAGTTTATTTTCTGACCCAGGACGCGGATGCAGTTTATCCGCATACCTAGGACGGGTAAAAAAGGATTTCCTTATAGTTGGCTCATATATTTTAATAATTTAGTAAACGATTATAAATTCATGAATAAAAATTATTTTTTATTTCTTTATAAATTGTTACATATTAACTATTGCATTGTATTAGCTTTTCATTCTGTTAATTTTTAGAATATTTTAAATATAAAATTATTGTAAATAAAAATTTAATAAATAGAGTTTAATATTTTGTTGTAAATTTTCAAGAACAAACAAATGTATAAATACACATTCATATGGAGGCTGGCATCCCGTTCCCACCCCTTCACCGTTGAAACTGTTAGATGTAGACGTCTCTTCTACTCCAATAGCTTCATGTCTCGCACTTCTCGCCTGTGGAACTCCCTCCCCTCTTCCTGTTTCCCTGATATCTATAATCTCCAACTATTCAGATGTAATGTCAATCGACGTCTCCAGATGCCCTGATCTATCCCCTATCCTTCTCTTCATCCTTTCGTCTATCACTCCCATCTGCTCTCGCTCTCCTTGTGTGTGAGTGGCTTCCCGCCTTGCTTGGGGAACGTCAATCGACATCTCCAGTTGCCTTGATCTATCCACTTCCCTTCACCACATCCTTTCACATTTCATTCCTATCTGCTCTCGCTCCAAATCTTCTGTAACCCCCTTGCCTTGATCGATCCACTATCTTTCTCCACAACCTCTCCTTTACCACTCCTATCTGCTCTTCCTCCAACCCTTCTGTAACCCCTCGCGTGCTAGTGGCCTCCAGCCTTGCTTGGGGTGATAAGCTTAAAAATATCTTTAAGTTTTATTACAATTCTAATCCTCGCTTTTTAAAACAATAAACAATGCAGAGGAGCGAAGGTAGTTAAAATAATAGCGGTGTCAAGGGAAATAATCGTCCTTTTGACGGCGTTTTTTTTGTGGGCACGAAGGTCCATGTTTGCCAGAGATGCAAGAACATGATAATTTAAAAACAAGTCATATTTACATAGTTGGCCTTTTTTTAAGGTTCTAAGTTGTTAATGATTAATGGAGATGTTTGAAAGTATTTATGAAAAATAATAAATCTCCGGTATTTCTTGAGATGATTAAATGATATTTATCAGCGGATTATATTTCTATGTCTTTTTCATCTTCTTTATAGATTAATGTACAACTGGTCACGGCAGAAGAATTGATTAAATATTTATTTTCGTTTTATAGCAAATTAGTTGTTTTTGTCATTTTTTTCATCAATTGTTTAAATCTAATTATTCTTGTTCGTTGACAACATGGTTGGGAAATTATTGTTGATAAAGTTTTTTTATGTTCCTCAGTTCTTTATAAAATGTGTCCGGTGAAGATATTATTTAATTATATTGTTTATAGCTGCGAGGACACTCACCTTTTTAATTGACAAGGTATGAGCAAGTGTTCCAAGAAATGGGACTCAAGATAAACCTTTTCAAAACAGAAACTATGATCTGGAATTGGAATGAAAGCAGTGATGGCACCGACCCTGAATCAATCATAAAAATTAAAAATGTGGAATTAGTAGATACTAAACACTTCAGATACCACGGCGTATAGATCAGTTATGACAAATTAAGTAGAGAAAAAAAAATGACTTGAATATAGAATAAGGGTAACAGAGGTAGTTTCGCCCAACACAGCAAGTTGTTAGGACTACTAGTACTATTTTTATTGTCATATTCATGATGTTTCAGCCGTTGTACGCTCTGGCCTTCTTCGGAATCCGTCAATATTTCTGAGATGAGGTTTTGTAAATATTACCATTTTTACGACAACTGTCCTCATTTTTATTGTCATATTCACGACGTTTCAGCCGTTGTACGCTCTGGCCTTTTTCAGGATCTGTCTATATTTCTAAGAAAGCATTGTAACTATTTACACTGTTAAGACTACTGTCCTCATTTTTATTGTCATATTCACGACGTTTCAGCCGTTGTACGTCCTGGTCTTGTTCAGGATCTGTCAATATTTCTAAGATGAGGCATTGTAACTATTTACATTTTTAGTACTACTATCCTAATTTTTATTGTCATATTCATGACGTTTCAGCCGTTGTACGCTCTGGCCTTCAGAATCCGTCAATATTTCTGAGATGCGGCATTGTAACTATTAACATTTTTACAACTACTGTCCTCATCTTTATTGTCATATTCACGACGTTTCAGCCGTTCTACGTTCTGGTCTTCTTCAGGATCTGTCTATATTTCTAAGTAGAGGCATTGTAACTATTAACATTTTTACGATTACTGTCCTCATCTTTATTGTCATATTCACGACGTTTCAGGCGTTCTACTTTCTGGTCTTCTTCAGGATCTGTCAATATTTCTAAGAAGAGGCATTGTAACTTTTAACATTTTTACGATTACTGTCCTCATTTTTATTATAATATTCACGACGTTTCAGCCGTTATACGTTCTGGTCTTCTTCGGGATCTGTCTATATTTCTAAGAAGAGGCATTGTAACTATTAACATTTTTACGATTACTGTCCTCATTTTTATTGTCATATTCACGACGTTTCAGCCGTTATACGTTCTGGTCTTCTTCGGGATCTGTCAATATTTCTAAGAAGAGGCATTGTAACTATTAACATTTTTACGATTACTGTCCTCATTTTTATTGTCATATTCACGACGTTTCAGCCGTTATACGTTCTGGTCTTCTTCGGGATCTGTCTATATTTCTAAGATGAGGCATTGTAATTATTTACATTTTTAGGATTACTATCCTCGTTTTTATTGTCATATTCACAACGTTTCAGCCGTTGTACGCTCTGGCTTTCTTCAGAATCCGTCAATATTTCTAAGATGAGGCATTGTAACTATTAAGATTTTTACGACTACTGTCCTCATCTTTATTGTCATATTCACGACGTTTCAGTCGTTGTACGCTCTAGTCTTCTTCATGATCTGTCTATATTTCTAAGATGTTGAATGTAACTATTTGCCATTGTTCAGACTGTTGTCCTTATCTTTTTTGACATATAAACGACGATTCTGTCGTTGTAAGTTCCGACCTTCAGGATATGTCTGTATTTCTGAGATGAAGTATTTTAACTATTCACATTATTTACATCGTTCGGAGTGTTGTCCTCATCTTTATTGTAATATTCACGACATTTCGGCTGTTGTACGCTCCGGCTTTCTTCAGGCTATGCCTATATTTCTGAGATGATGTATTGTAATTATTTACACTATTTACATTGTTCGGACTGTTGTCTTCGTCATTATTGACATATTCACAACGTTTCGGCTGTTGTAAACTCCAACTTTCTTCAAGTGATATATTTTGTAATTCTGAACCGAAACTTTTATTTTGTCCACCGGAGTAGATTGTTCTAGTTCCACGTGCCATACCTGTTGAAATCTCTCTTTTCTTTTAATTTTGAAACTTTTCCCTTTCTTTTTTCACCCTTTTTCTTCTTTTTTCCTTTTCTTTTTTCCTTTTTTTTTTTTGGCAGTATCTGGATAAATTTAAAATCCGTTTATAGTTGTAAAATTCTAGGTCTGAAGAGATGAGTATTTGATTCCATGAAATAAACTATTACCTATGGATTCCTAAGGACTCGGCTCTCATTATTATATTTACACTCTTTGGATTTATATCGTCCTTGGAATTATCCCTACCAATTATCAAGTAATATTATGTACACACACACACACACACACACACACACACACACACACACACACACACACACACACACACACACACACATATATATATATATATCGTAAAAGTAAAATAAATTCTGTGTGTGTATAATCCAAGTGGTTCCTAGTAATATTTAATATATATTAAAATTGGTCCACAATAAGAGATCTCGATGTATTTTATTTGTACAGAGCAATATAATGAACAATAAAAAATCGTTTTACCTCATGTGGACAATAGACTATTTCGGCAGAAGATACAAATGTTCGCCTGTCTTTTCTACCCCTATATAGAATGGAATTAAAAGTTAATTTACACTATTTATATCACTCGAACTGTTGTATTCATCTTTATTGCCATATTCACGGTGCTTCGGCCGTTGTACTCTGTCGCCTTCTCCAGGTGATGCACGTTGGAATTTGGAACGTAACACATTTTAGTTCATTTTTAGCGGATAAAAGGGTTGATTGAAGTAATCCAATAACTGACTTGCCCAAAAGAGTCGCAAGTTCGATACCTGGCCAAAGTAGATGGAACAAAACATCGGAGAGTTGTGTTACTAAAAGGAAATAAACAGAAACTGAGATATCCAAAAACAGGCATGGTACGTGGAATTAGAACTAAAGAAGGTCGGTGTGTATAACGGCCGAAACGTCGTGTATATGGTAATAAAGATGAGGACAACAGCCCGAACGATGTAAATAGTGTAAATATATATATGGGTTAATTAGTAAAAATTAATTCGTAATCGCTAAACCAACAAAAAAAAAAAAATCTTACAAGCTAAATTTTTTTTCTGGATTCAAGTAACCTGCAAAGGTTTGATAACCTGTAGAAAACGAATCAATCAATGAAATACTGATTAGCTACATCGGCATGTCTTTTAGATTTATTTACATTATCTGGAATATAAACGTATAGAAACAAACGTGGCCACAAAGTGGGGGATCAGTCTATACATTGTTTGTAATATAGAATGGATCCCCCACTTTATATTCACTTGCAATTTCTTGTTTGTTGATAAGCCGTGGAAAACGGATCAATTAATCAATGAAATACTGATTAGCTACACAGGCATGTCTTAGATTTATTTACAGTCTCTGATATATAAATATATATAAACTACTATGACTCAGAATGAAAGATCAGTTTATATATTGACTTTGATATAGAATTGATCCCCCACTTTATATCCACTTTATAAGTTCTGGTTTGTTTATCAAACTCTGATTGGGTATGAATCCACCTTTTCTTCCTCCAGTTATGGGTTAATTAGCATGACTAAACCAAAAATTAAAATAAATCTTATAATTTAGAAATATTTTCTGGATTTAAATAACCGGGAAAGGGTCGATAAGCCGTAGAAAAAGGAAAATCAAATAACTTGAAACGAGTTTTCGAAGCAGTAGGCGTCCGTTCTTGTGTCGTGAAATTTACTTAGTTAAGCAAAGAAATTATAATGGATAATATTTTTCTATTCCTTTGAGAAATCGGTTGCAACTTCCTGTTTCGACATAAACCTAAATTCTACGACGCAGTGAAATCGTTTTAGATTCTTGTATTTGATCTAATTTTCATTGTCAGTGGCTATTTGGTCGAAAATTCCATTTCTTCTTTGTCTGTCCTGTAATATTAGGCTCAGCGAAGAACGAGACATATTTAAACGCTGACAAACGTTCACTTCACGTTAATTCATGTAGAAACCATTTGACTAAATTCTTGGCTTTCCTAACGTTTCTAAACGACGTACTAAATTTGACTGTGTAAATAATAAAGAACTCGGTCAGTTTTAAAGACGTTTATAGAATTTCACTAATATTGTACAGAGCTTTTTGTGTTACTTAATATATACATAGACGTGCTGTCAGTGTAAGGATTATCGGTACAAAAAGTTAATTCGGCGTGCTAAGTTCAATCTCCTCCCCGTTCGATTCTGTTTCTTTCACTAATGTTCTTTGAAGAGGTATAAATAAATCTTCCCCAGCTATGGAATAAATAGTAGGGTAGACTGATATCTTTTGCCTTGAGGGTGTAACCAGTCTAGGTGAATGAGAACTCTCCATTCAAAACCAGTGTGAAGAGGGATGGGCTCCGTCAGGGTATCTTGCACTAGACATACCACTGCTCCTATTACTGCAGAACATCTCGTTCCCTAGTGATTTTAATTATGGGACTCGTGTTGTGATTGTTGGTTGGTTGGTTGTTTTGTTTTGTGACATATCAAAACCTCAGTGGGTCATTTAATGCCAACAAAATTTTGAAATAGATCCATAGCGATAGTTTGGTAAAAAAGAGGTGTGTATATATACATATATATATTTGAACCATTTTTCAATTAATCATATTTTTGATTTCGTTTGTTTTGTTTTACGGCATATCAACCTCAATAGTTTATTTAATGTCGACAACTTTTTTTTCCTGGTAATATTTTGTTTTGTCAAAAATCTATTTCTGGTAATATTTTTTCCTCAAAAATGTATAGCTGATAATATTATTTTCAAAAAACGTATTACTGGTAATATTTTTCTCAAAAATATATTTCTGGTAATAATTTTTTACAAAGTATTTCTAGTATTAAAACCTATTTTTACACTTTTATAATGCTTTTTAACTCAGTTTTGGGGTTAACTATTTGCCCATAGCTAGGACCCTAACCTCGAGTCATAGTGGTCCTGGGAACACCAGCAATTAAGAGGTGGTTCCACGCTCCTCAAAACCTCCTTATCAGAGCCCTTGCTGTTGGACGTAGTTTATCGTCTTACCCTGGACGCGGAGGTAGTTTATTGTCATACCCAGGACGGGACTCGATTTGTGATGTAAATATATACATCTATATTGTGGGGACCTACCTACAAAGGGACTCTTCCACACCTATATAATATGGCTACCAACTCTGAGTAAGGTCAGTCACCCCGTGACTGGAACGGTTGTATAAACTGTTCTTTGCTGTCGAACTCCCCGTCTCGGCGGGGAGGGACTCGGACGGGGCTTTGCCGCAGGGCAAAGTGCCGTCCGGGGAGGTAGACAGTCCCTGAACCCGTGCATACGGGTTCTAATGGGCATAGTTTTGGCCGAGCATACGGGCTCGGTAAGCCCACATTAAACCGGCCTTGTGCCACATTCGACCCTTGTGGGGGGGTTGCTAAATATCCAGTCACCCCGTGACTGGAACGGTTGTATAAACTGTTCTTTGCTGTCGAACTCTCCGTCTCGGCGGGGAGGGACTCGGACGGGGCTTTGCCGCAGGGCAAAGTGCCGTCCGGGGAGGTAGCCAGTCCCTGAACCCGTGTATATGGGTTGTAAATGGGCATATTTTTGTCCGAGCCTACGGGCTCGGTAAGCCCACATTAAGCCGGCCTTGTGCCACATTCGACCCGTGTGGGGGGTTGCTAAATATTCAGTCACCAAGTGAGGGTCACCGAGTAGTAGCCACAGAGTGAGTGAATGAGTGAGTCGGGACACCAGTGAGAGAAAGCACTCTCCAGTCCACATTTACCTTTGTACTACGTTTCCGAGAATATACTATTTAACCCATATCCGAGTCCGTGTTATCTTTCTATGGCTCTACACCATAACACTATATTATCAGATAAACCTAATTAGTTTAATTTAATAGCTTAAAATATAAGGAATGCTTTCAGTTATCCATTTCAGTTGTCGGCACTCGGCAGACAAATTCATTGTTCATAATTGTTCGCAATGAACTTGACGGACAACAATTTACGTAAAAAATATGGATAATTTCTAAGAGTTTTATAACAACTAAAATCAGATGAGAACGCTCCAACGCAAGACACGCGCAAACCTCAATAAACCAAGAAATTAAATGCATTTAATATGGATTTAAATAACAGGATAGACAAAGCACAAGGCCAACAAGGGGCATAAGGAAAGGTTGGTCTTAGCTAGCCACGATTACTGACCCAAACATACCACAGTATTCTTTACACCAAAACAACACATTCTTACTTACCAGTCTTACTGTAGCCACCATAATACCTCGAAGTCTCTATGAAGTCCTAACTTGTTCCCGTAAATACAATTTGTCTGGGGTTGGATGGGGATGGAATAAATACTTTTAAAAATGAAACCCCAATAAATATTTATCTTAGAGGCAAGTTCATCAGAACAATTACCATGGAAATATTTTTAGAAAAGGCGCATTACTTCGAAATAGAGTACCTTCGTCGCCCACATCTGGGTCGACCGCAAAGGTCAACCGAACCGGAGTGCATTGGAAGGGCCTCACTCGGGGAGAACGGTATAGCTAATTACCTTTAAGTCCTGAGCCAGGTAAGTGGCTTATAATGTATATCCTTATTAAAACAGCATTGACAAACCGATTTGAGTGTGTATGGTTTATTGCGCAACAAATAAATTCAAAAGATGAAGGTCATAGAAAAAACTGATTCACACAATGTCCCATATGCCTGAATAAATTATTCGATTATTTTTTACACCAGTATAGGCTCGTAGACATTCTATAACCTTCCTCACACCAGTATAGGCATGTTGACATTCTATAACCTTCCTCACACCAGTATAGGCTCGTTGACATTCTATAACCTTCCTCACACCAGTATAGGCTCGTTGACATTCTTTAACATTCTTCACACCAGTATAGACCCGTTGACATTCTATAACCTTCCTCACACCAGTATAGTCACGTTGACATTCTTTAACATTCCTCACACCAGTATAGACCCGTTGACATTCTATAACCTTCCTCACACCAGTATAGTCACGTTGACATTCTTTAACATTCCTCACACCAGTATAGACCCGTTGACATTCTATAACCTTCCTCACACAAGTATAGTCACGTTGACATTCTTTAACATTCCTCACACCAGTATAGACCCGTTGACATTCTATAACCTTCCTCACACCAGTATAGTCACGTTGACATTCTTTAACATTCCTCACACCAGTATAGACCCGTTGACATTCTATAACCTTCCTCACACCAGTATAGTCACGTTGACATTCTTTAACAATCCTCACACCAGTATAGACCCGTTGACATTCTATAACCTCCCTCACACCAGTATAGTCAGGTTGACATTCTTTAACATTCCTCACACCAGTATAGACCCGTTGACATTCTATAACCTTCCTCACACCAGTATAGTCACGTTGACATTCTTTAACATTCCTCACACCAGTATAGACCCGTTGACATTCTATAACCTTCCTCACACCAGTATAGTCACGTTGACATTCTTTAACATTCCTCACACCAGTATAGACCCGTTGACATTCTATAACCTTCCTCACACCAGTATAGTCACGTTGACATTCTTTAACATTCCTCACACCAGTATAGACCCGTTGACATTCTATAACCTTCCTCACACCAGTATAGTCACGTTGACATTCTTTAACATTCCTCACGCCAGTATAGACCCGTTGACATTCTATAACCTTCCTCACACCAGTATAGTCACGTTGACATTCTTTAACATTCCTCACACCAGTATAGACCCGTTGACATTCTATAACCTTCCTCACACCAGTATAGTCACGTTGACATTCTTTAACATTCCTCACACCAGAATAGACCCGTTGACATTCTATAACCTTCCTCACACCAGTATAGTCACGTTGACATTCTTTAACATTCCTCACACCAGTATAGACCCGTTGACATTCTATAACCTCCCTCACACCAGTATAGTCACGTTGACATTCTTTAACATTCCTCACACCAGTATAGACCCGTTGACATTCTATAACCTTCCTCACACCAGTATAGTCACGTTGACATTCTTTAACATTCCTCACACCAGTATAGACCGGTTGACATTCTATAACCACCCTCACACCAGTATAGTCACGTTGACATGCTTTAACATTCCTCACACCAGTATAGACCCGTTGACATTCTATAACCTTCCTCACACCAGTATAGTTACGTTGACATTCTTTAACATTCCTCACACCAGTATAGACCCGTTGACATTCTATAACCTTCCTCACACCAGTATAGTCACGTTGACATTCTTTAACATTCCTCACACCAGTATAGACCCGTTGACATTCTATAACCTCCCTCACACCAGTATAGTCACGTTGACATTCTTTAACATTCCTCACACCAGTATAGACCCGTTGACATTCTATAACCTTCCTCACACCAGTATAGTCACGTTGACATTCTTTAACATTCCTCACACCAGTATAGACCCGTTGACATTCTATAACCTTCCTCACACCAGTATAGTCACGTTGACATTCTTTAACATTCCTCAAACCAGTATAGACCCGTTGACATTCTATAACCTTCCTCACACCAGTATAGTCACGTTGACATTCTTTAACATTCCTCACACCAGTATAGACCCGTTGACATTCTATAACCTCCCTCACACCAGTATAGTCACGTTGACATTCTTTAACATTCCTCAAACCAGTATAGACCCGTTGACATTCTATAACCTCCCTCACACCAGTAT
Organism: Acanthosepion esculentum; assembly: GCA_964036315.1. Classification (NCBI taxonomy): domain Eukaryota; kingdom Metazoa; phylum Mollusca; class Cephalopoda; order Sepiida; family Sepiidae; genus Acanthosepion; species Acanthosepion esculentum. The sequence goes on along the minus strand of OZ038502.1, from coordinate 3,446,066 downwards.
AGTCACGTTGACATTCTTTAACATTCCTCACACCAGTATAGACCCGTTGACATTCTATAACCTTCCTCACACCAGTATAGACCCGTTGACATTCTATAACCTTCCTCACACCAGTATAGACCCGTTGACATTCTATAACCTCCCTCACACCAGTATAGACCCGTTGACATTCTATAACCTTCCTCACACAAGTATAGACCCGTTGACATTCTATAACCTCCCTCACACCAGTATAGACCCGTTGACATTCTATAACCTCCCTCACACCAGTATAGTCACGTTGACATTCTTTAACATTCCTCACACCAGTATAGACCCGTTGACATTCTATAACCTTCCTCACACCAGTATAGTCACGTTGACATTCTTTAACATTCCTCACACCAGTATAGACCCGTTGACATTCTATAACCTCCCTCACACCAGTATAGACCCGTTGACATTCTATAACCTTCCTCACACCAGTATAGACCCGTTGACATTCTATAACCTCCCTCACACCAGTATAGACCCGTTGACATTCTATAACCTCCCTCACACCAGTATAGACCCGTTGACATTCTATAACCTTCCTCACACCAGTATAGGCATGTTGACATTCTATAATCTTCCTCACACCAGTATAGGCTCGTTGACATTCTATAACCTTCCTCACACCAGTATAGACCCGTTGACATTCTATAACCTCCCTCACACCAGTATAGTCACGTTGACATTCTTTAACATTCCTCACACCAGTATAGACCCGTTGACATTCTATAACCTTCCTCACACCAGTATAGTCACGTTGACATTCTTTAACATTCCTCACACCAGTATAGACCCGTTGACATTCTATAACCTCCCTCACACCAGTATAGACCCGTTGACATTCTATAACCTTCCTCACACCAGTATAGACCCGTTGACATTCTATAACCTCCCTCACACCAGTATAGACCCGTTGACATTCTATAACCTCCCTTACACCAGTATAGACCCGTTGACATTCTATAACCTTCCTCACACCAGTATAGGCATGTTGACATTCTATAATCTTCCTCACACCAGTATAGGCTCGTTCACATTCTATAACCTTCCTCACACCAGTATAGACCCGTTGACATTCTATAACCTCCCTCACACCAGTATAGTCACGTTGACATTCTTTAACATTCCTCACACCATTATAGACCTGTTGACATTCTATAACCTTCCTCACACCAGTATAGTCACGTTGACATTCTTTAACATTCCTCACACCAGTATAGACCCGTTGACATTCTATAACCTTCCTCACACCAGTATAGACCCGTTGACATTCTATAACCTTCCTCACACCAGTATAGACCCGTTGACATTCTATAACCTCCCTCACACCAGTATAGTCACGTTGACATTCTTTAACAATCCTCACACCAGTATAGACCCGTTGACATTCTATAACCTCCCTCACACCAGTATAGTCACGTTGACATTCTTTAACATTCCTCACACCAGTATAGACCCGTTGACATTCTATAACCTTCCTCACACCAGTATAGTCACGTTGACATTCTTTAACATTCCTCACACCAGTATAGACCCGTTGACATTCTATAACCTTCCTCACACCAGTATAGTCACGTTGACATTCTTTAACATTCCTCACACCAGTATAGACCCGTTGACATTCTATAACCTTCCTCACACCAGTATAGTCACGTTGACATTCTTTAACATTCCTCACACCAGTATAGACCCGTTGACATTCTATAACCTCCCTCACACCAGTATAGTCACGTTGACATTCTTTAACATTCCTCACACCAGTATAGACCCGTTGACATTCTATAACCTTCCTCACACCAGTATAGGCACGTTGACATTCTATAACCTTCCTCACACCAGTATAGGCTCGTTGACATTCTATAACCTTCCTCACACCAGTATAGACCCGTTGACATTCTATAACCTCCCTCACACCAGTATAGTCACGTTGACATTCTTTAACATTCCTCACACCAATATAGACCCTTTGACATTCTATAACCTTCCTCACACCAGTATAGTCACGTTGACATTCTTTAACATTCCTCACACCAGTATAGACCCGTTGACATTCTATAACCTTCCTCACACAAGTATAGACCCGTTGATATTCTATAACCTTCCTCACACCAGTATAGACCCGTTGACATTCTATAACCTCCCTCACACCAGTATAGTCACGTTGACATTCTTTAACATTCCTCACACCAGTATAGACCCGTTGACATTCTATAACCTTCCTCACACCAGTATAGACCCGTTGACATTCTATAACCTTCCTCACACCAGTATAGACCCGTTGACATTCTATAACCTCCCTCACACCAGTATAGTCACGTTGACATTCTTTAACATTCCTCACACCAGTATAGACCCGTTGACATTCTATAACCTTCCTCACACCAGTATAGTCACGTTGACATTCTTTAACATTCCTCACACCAGTATAGACCCGTTGACATTCTATAACCTTCCTCACACCAGTATAGTCACGTTGACATTCTTTAACATTCCTCACACCAGTATAGACCCGTTGACATTCTATAACCTCCCTCACACCAGTATAGTCACGTTGACATTCTTTAACATTCCTCACACCAGTATAGACCCGTTGACATTCTATAACCTTCCTCACACCAGTATAAACAAGTTGACATTCTATAACCTTCCTCACACCAGTATAGGCTCGTTGACATTCTATAACCTTCCTCACACCAGTATAGACCCGTTGACATTCTATAACCTCCCTCACACCAGTATAGTCACGTTGACATTCTTTAACATTCCTCACACCAATATAGACCCTTTGACATTCTATAATCTTCCTCACACCAGTATAGTCACGTTGACATTCTTTAACATTCCTCACACCAGTATAGACCCGTTGACATTCTATAACCTTCCTCACACAAGTATAGACCCGTTGACATTCTATAACCTTCCTCACACCAGTATAGACCCGTTGACATTCTATAACCTCCCTCACACCAGTATAGTCACGTTGACATTCTTTAACATTCCTCACACCAGTATAGACCCGTTGACATTCTATAACCTTCCTCACACCAGTATAGTCACGTTGACATTCTTTAACATTCCTCACACCAGTATAGACCCGTTGACATTCTATAACCTTCCTCACACCAGTATAGTCACGTTGACATTCTTTAACATTCCTCACACCAGTATAGACCCGTTGACATTCTATAACCATCCTCACACCAGTATAGTCACGTTGACATTCTTTAACATTCCTCACACCAGTATAGACCCGTTGACATTCTATAACCTTCCTCACACCAGTATAGTCACGTTGACATTCTTTAACATTCCTCACACCAGTATAGACCCGTTGACATTCTATAACCTCCCGCACACCAGTATAGACCCGTTGACATTCTATAAGCTTCCTCACACCAGTATAGACCCGTTGACATTCTATAACCTCCCTCACACCAGTATAGACCCGTTGACATTCTATAACCTCCCTCACACCAGTATAGACCCGTTGACATTCTATAACCTTCCTCACACCAGTATAGGCATGTTGACATTCTATAACCTTCCTCACACCAGTATAGGCTCGTTGACATTCTATAACCTTCCTCACACCAGTATAGACCCGTTGACATTCTATAACCTTCCTCACACCAGTATAGTCACGTTGACATTCTTTAACATTCCTCAAACCAGTATAGACCCGCTGATATTCTATAACCTCCCTCACACCAGTATAGTCACGTTGACATTCTTTAACATTCCTCACACCAGTATAGTCCCGTTGACATTCTATAACCTCCCTCACACCAGTATATTCACGTTGACATTCTTTAACATTCCTCACACAAGTATAGACCCGTTGACATTCTATAACCTTCCTCAAACCAGTATAGTCACGTTGACATTCTTTAACATTCCTCACACCAGTATAGACCCGTTGACATTCTATAACCTTCCTCACACCAGTATAGTCACGTTGACATTCTTTAACATTCCTCAAACCAGTATAGACCCGTTGACATTCTATAACCTTCCTCACACCAGTATAGTCACGTTGACATTCTTTAACATTCCTCACACCAGTATAGACCCGTTGACATTCTATAACCTTCCTCACACCAGTATAGTCACGTTGACATTCTTTAATATTCCTCACACCAGTATAGACCCGTTGACATTTTATAACCTCCCTCACACCAGTATAGTCACGTTGACATTCTTTAATATTCCTCACACCAGTATAGACCCGTTGACATTCTATAACCTTCCTCACATCAGTATAGTCACGTTGACATTCTTTAACATTCCTCACACCAGTATAGACCCGTTGACATTCTATAACCTTCCTCACACCAATATAGTCACGTTGACATTCTTTAACATTCCTCACACCAGTATAGACCCGTTGACATTCTATAACCTTCCTCACACCAGTATAGTCACGTTGACATTCTTTAACATTCCTCACACCAGTATAGACCCGTTGATATTCTATAACCTTCCTCACACCAGTATAGTCACGTTGACATTCTTTAACATTCCTCACACCAGTATAGACCCGCTGATATTCTATAACCTCCCTCACACCAGTATAGTCACGTTGACATTCTTTAACATTCCTCACACCAGTATAGTCCCGTTGACATTCTATAACCTCCCTCACACCAGTATAGTCACGTTGACATTCTTTAACATTCCTCACACAAGTATAGACCCGTTGACATTCTATAACCTTCCTCAAACCAGTATAGTCACGTTGACATTCTTTAACATTCCTCACACCAGTATAGACCCGTTGACATTCTATAACCTTCCTCACACCAGTATAGTCACGTTGACATTCTTTAACATTCCTCAAACCAGTATAGACCCGTTGACATTCTATAACCTTCCTCACACCAGTATAGTCACGTTGACATTCTTTAACATTCCTCACACCAGTATAGACCCGTTGACATTCTATAACCTTCCTCACACCAGTATAGTCACGTTGACATTCTTTAATATTCCTCACACCAGTATAGACCCGTTGACATTTTATAACCTTCCTCACACCAGTATAGTCACGTTGACATTCTTTAACATTCCTCACACCAGTATAGACCCGTTGACATTCTATAACCTTCCTCACACCAGTATAGTCACGTTGACATTCTTTAACATTCCTCACACCAGTATAGACCCGTTGACATTCTATAACCTTCCTCACACCAATATAGTCACGTTGACATTCTTTAACATTCCTCACACCAGTATAGACCCGTTGACATTCTATAACCTTCCTCACACCAGTATAGTCACGTTGACATTCTTTAACATTCCTCACACCAGTATAGACCCGTTGATATTCTATAACCTTCCTCACACCAGTATAGTCACGTTGACATTCTTTAACATTCCTCACACCAGTATAGACCCGTTGACATTCTATAACCTTCCTCACACCAATATACTCACGTTGACATCCTTTAATATTCCTCACACCAGTATAGACCCGTTGACATTCTATAACCTTCCTCACACCAGTATAGTCACGTTGATATTCTTTAACATTCCTCACACCAGTATAGACCCGTTGACATTCTATAACCTCCCTCACACCAGTATAGTCACGTTGACATTCTTTAACATTCCTCACACCAGTATAGACCCGTTGACATTCTATAACCTTCCTCACACCAGTATAGGCATGTTGACATTCTATAACCTTCCTCACACCAGTATAGGCTCGTTGACATTCTATAACCTTCCTCACACCAGTATAGACCAGTTGACATTCTATAACCTCCCTCACACCAGTATAGTCACGTTGACATTCTTTAACATTCCTCACACCAGTATAGACCCGTTGACATTCTATAACCTTCCTCACACCAGTATAGTCACGTTGACATTTTTTAACATTCCTCACACCAGTATAGACCCGTTGACATTCTATAACCTTCCTCACACCAGTATAGACCCGTTGACATTCTATAACCTTCCTCACACCAGTATAGACCCGTTGACATTCTATAACCTCCCTCACACCAGTATAGTCACGTTGACATTCTTTAACATTCCTCAGACCAGTATAGACCCGTTGACATTCTATAACCTTCCTCACACCAGTATAGTCACGTTGACATTCTTTAACATTCCTCACACCAGTATAGACCCGTTGACATTCTATAACCTTCCTCACGCCAGTATAGTCACGTTGACATTCTTTAACATTCCTCACACCAGTATAGACCCGTTGACATTCTATAACCTTCCTCACACCAGTATAGTCACGTTGACATTCTTTAACATTCCTCACACCAGTATAGACCCGTTGACATTCTATAACCTTCCTCACACCAGTATAGTCACGTTGACATTCTTTAATATTCCTCACACCAGTATAGACCCGTTGACATTCTATAACCTTCCTCACACCAGTATAGTCACGTTGACATTCTTTAACATTCCTCACACCAGTATAGACCCGTTGACATTCTATAACCTTCCTCACACCAGTATAGTCACGTTGACATTCTTTAACATTCCTCACACCAGTATAGACCCGTTGACATTCTATAATCTTCCTCACACCAGTATAGTCACGTTGACATTCTTTAACATTCCTCACACCAGTATAGACCCGTTGACATTCTATAACCTTCCTCACACCAGTATAGTCACGTTGACATTCTTTAACATTCCTCACACCAGTATAGACCCGTTGACATTCTATAACCTTCCTCACACCAGTATAGTCACGTTGACATTCTTTAACATTCCTCACACCAGTATAGACCCGTTGACATTCTATAACCTTCCTCACACCAGTATAGTCACGTTGACATTCTTTAACATTCCTCACACCAGTATAGACCCGCTGACATTCTATAACCTCCCTCACACCAGTATAAACAAGTTGACATTCTATAACCTTCCTCACACCAGTATAGGCTCGTTGACATTCTATAACCTTCCTCACACCAGTATAGACCCGTTGACATTCTATAACCTCCCTCACACCAGTATAGTCACGTTGACATTCTTTAACATTCCTCACACCAATATAGACCCTTTGACATTCTATAATCTTCCTCACACCAGTATAGTCACGTTGACATTCTTTAACATTCCTCACACCAGTATAGACCCGTTGACATTCTATAACCTTCCTCACACAAGTATAGACCCGTTGACATTCTATAACCTTCCTCACACCAGTATAGACCCGTTGACATTCTATAACCTCCCTCACACCAGTATAGTCACGTTGACATTCTTTAACATTCCTCACACCAGTATAGACCCGTTGACATTCTATAACCTTCCTCACACCAGTATAGTCACGTTGACATTCTTTAACATTCCTCACACCAGTATAGACCCGTTGACATTCTATAACCTTCCTCACACCAGTATAGTCACGTTGACATTCTTTAACATTCCTCACACCAGTATAGACCCGTTGACATTCTATAACCATCCTCACACCAGTATAGTCACGTTGACATTCTTTAACATTCCTCACACCAGTATAGACCCGTTGACATTCTATAACCTTCCTCACACCAGTATAGTCACGTTGACATTCTTTAACATTCCTCACACCAGTATAGACCCGTTGACATTCTATAACCTCCCGCACACCAGTATAGACCCGTTGACATTCTATAAGCTTCCTCACACCAGTATAGACCCGTTGACATTCTATAACCTCCCTCACACCAGTATAGACCCGTTGACATTCTATAACCTCCCTCACACCAGTATAGACCCGTTGACATTCTATAACCTTCCTCACACCAGTATAGGCATGTTGACATTCTATAACCTTCCTCACACCAGTATAGGCTCGTTGACATTCTATAACCTTCCTCACACCAGTATAGACCCGTTGACATTCTATAACCTTCCTCACACCAGTATAGTCACGTTGACATTCTTTAACATTCCTCAAACCAGTATAGACCCGCTGATATTCTATAACCTCCCTCACACCAGTATAGTCACGTTGACATTCTTTAACATTCCTCACACCAGTATAGTCCCGTTGACATTCTATAACCTCCCTCACACCAGTATATTCACGTTGACATTCTTTAACATTCCTCACACAAGTATAGACCCGTTGACATTCTATAACCTTCCTCAAACCAGTATAGTCACGTTGACATTCTTTAACATTCCTCACACCAGTATAGACCCGTTGACATTCTATAACCTTCCTCACACCAGTATAGTCACGTTGACATTCTTTAACATTCCTCAAACCAGTATAGACCCGTTGACATTCTATAACCTTCCTCACACCAGTATAGTCACGTTGACATTCTTTAACATTCCTCACCAGTATAGACCCGTTGACATTCTATAACCTTCCTCACACCAGTATAGTCACGTTGACATTCTTTAATATTCCTCACACCAGTATAGACCCGTTGACATTTTATAACCTTCCTCACACCAGTATAGTCACGTTGACATTCTTTAATATTCCTCACACCAGTATAGACCCGTTGACATTCTATAACCTTCCTCACACCAGTATAGTCACGTTGACATTCTTTAACATTCCTCACACCAGTATAGACCCGTTGACATTCTATAACCTTCCTCACACCAGTATAGACCCGTTGACATTCTATAACCTTCCTCACACCAGTATAGACCCGTTGACATTCTATAACCTCCCTCACACCAGTATAGTCACGTTGACATTCTTTAACATTCCTCACACCAGTATAGACCCGTTGACATTCTATAACCTTCCTCACGCCAGTATAGTCACGTTGACATTCTTTAACATTCCTCACACCAGTATAGACCCGTTGACATTCTATAACCTTCCTCACACCAGTATAGTCACGTTGACATTCTTTAACATTCCTCACACCAGTATAGACCCGTTGACATTCTATAACCTTCCTCACACCAGTATAGTCACGTTGACATTCTTTAATATTCCTCACACCAGTATAGACCCGTTGACATTCTATAACCTTCCTCACACCAGTATAGTCACGTTGACATTCTTTAACATTCCTCACACCAGTATAGACCCGTTGACATTCTATAACCTTCCTCACACCAGTATAGTCACGTTGACATTCTTTAACATTCCTCACACCAGTATAGACCCGTTGACATTCTATAATCTTCCTCACACCAGTATAGTCACGTTGACATTCTTTAACATTCCTCACACCAGTATAGACCCGTTGACATTCTATAACCTTCCTCACACCAGTATAGTCACGTTGACATTCTTTAACATTCCTCACACCAGTATAGACCCGTTGACATTCTATAACCTTCCTCACACCAGTATAGTCACGTTGACATTCTTTAACATTCCTCACACCAGTATAGACCCGTTGACATTCTATAACCTTCCTCACACCAGTATAGTCACGTTGACATTCTTTAACATTCCTCACACCAGTATAGACCCGCTGACATTCTATAACCTCCCTCACACCAGTATAGTCACGTTGACATTCTTTAACATTCCTCACACCAGTATAGTCCCGTTGACATTCTATAACCTCCCTCACACCAGTATAGTCACGTTGACATTCTTTAACATTCCTCACACCAGTATAGACCCGTTGACATTCTATAACCTTCCTCACACCAGTATAGTCACGTTGACATTCTTTAACATTCCTCACACCAGTATAGACCCGTTGATATTCTATAACCTTCCTCACACCAGTATAGTCACGTTGACATCCTTTAATATTCCTCACACCAGTATAGACCCGTTGACATTCTATAACCTTCCTCACACCAGTATAGTCACGTTGACATTCTTTAACATTCCTCACACCAGTATAGACCCGTTGACATTCTATAACCTCCCTCACACCAGTATAGTCACGTTGACATTCTTTAACATTCCTCACACCAGTATAGACCCGTTGACATTCTATAACCTTCCTCACACCAGTATAGGCATGTTGACATTCTATAACCTTCCTCACACCAGTATAGGCTCGTTGACATTCTATAACCTTCCTCACACCAGTATAGACCCGTTGACATTCTATAACCTCCCTCACACCAGTATAGTCACGTTGACATTCTTTAACATTCCTCACACCAGTATAGACCCGTTGACATTCTATAACCTTCCTCACACCAGTATAGTCACGTTGACATTCTTTAACATTCCTCACACCAGTATAGACCCGTTGACATTCTATAACCTTCCTCACACCAGAATAGACCCGTTGACATTCTATAACCTTCCTCACACCAGTATAGACCCGTTGACATTCTTTAACCTCCCTCACACCAGTATAGTCACGTTGACATTCTTTAACATTCCTCACACCAGTATAGACCCGTTGACATTCTATAACCTTCCTCACACCAGTATAGTCACGTTGACATTCTTTAACATTCCTCACACCAGTATAGACCCGTTGACATTCTATAACCTTCCTCACACCAGTATAGTCACGTTGACATTCTTTAACATTCCTCACACCAGTATAGACCCGTTGACATTCTATAACCTTCCTCACACCAGTATAGTCACGTTGACATTCTTTAACATTCCTCACACCAGTATAGACCCGTTGACATTCTATAACCTTCCTCACACCAGTATAGTCACGTTGACATTCTTTAACATTCCTCACACCAGTATAGACCCGTTGACATTCTATAACCTTCCTCACACCAGTATAGTCACGTTGACATTTTTTAACATTCCTCACACCAGTATAGACCCGTTGACATTCTATAACCTCCCTCACACCAGTATAGTCACGTTGACATTCTTTAACATTCCTCACACCAGTATAGACCCGTTGACATTCTATAACCTTCCTCACACCAGTATAGTCACGTTGACATTCTTTAACATTCCTCACACCAGTATAGACCCGTTGACATTCTATAACCTTCCTCACACCAGTATAGACCCGTTGACATTCTATAACCTTCCTCACACCAGTATAGACCCGTTGACATTCTATAACCTCCCTCACACCAGTATAGTCACGTTGACATTCTTTAACATTCCTCACACCAGTATAGACCCGTTGACATTCTATAACCTTCCTCACACCAGTATAGTCACGTTGACATTCTTTAACATTCCTCACACCAGTATAGACCCGTTGACATTCTATAACCTTCCTCACACCAGTATAGTCACGTTGACATTCTTTAACATTCCTCACACCAGTATAGACCCGTTGACATTCTATAACCTTCCTCACACCAGTATAGTCACGTTGACATTCTTTAACATTCCTCACACCAGCATAGACCCGTTGACATTCTACAACCTTCCTCACACCAGTATAGTCACGTTGACATTCTTTAACATTCCTCACACCAGTATAGACCCGTTGACATTCTATAACCTTCCTCACACCAGTATAGTCACGTTGACATTCTTTAACATTCCTCACACCAGTATAGACCCGCTGACATTCTATAACCTCCCTCACACCAGTATAGTCACGTTGACATTCTTTAACATTCCTCACACCAGTATAGTCACGTTGACATTCTTTAACATTCCTCACACCAGTATAGACCCGTTGACATTCTATAACCTTCCTCACACCAGTATAGACCCGTTGACATTCTATAACCTTCCTCACACCAGTATAATCACGTTGACATTCTTTAACATTCCTCACACCAGTATAGACCCGTTGACATTCTATAACCTTCCTCACACCAGTATAGTCACGTTGACATTCTTTAACATTCCTCACACCAGTATAGACCCGTTGACATTCTATAACCTTCCTCACACCAGTATAGTCACGTTGACATTCTTTAACATTCCTCACACCAGTATAGACCCGTTGACATTCTATAACCTCCCACACACCAGTATAGTCACGTTGACATTCTTTAACATTCCTCACACCAGTATAGACCCGTTGACATTCTATAACCTTCCTCACACCAGTATAGTCACGTTGACATTCTTTAACATTCCTCACACCAGTATAGACCCGTTGACATTCTATAACCTTCCTCACACCAGTATAGTCACGTTGACATTCTTTAATATTCCTCACACCAGTATAGACCCGTTGACATTCTATAACCTTCCTCACACCAGTATAGTCACGTTGACATTCTTTAACATTCCTCACACCAGTATAGACCCGTTGACATTCTATAACCTTCCTCACACCAGTATAGTCACGTTGACATTCTTTAACATTCCTCACGCCAGTATAGACCCGTTGACATTCTATAACCTTCCTCACACCAGTATAGTCACGTTGACATTCTTTAAAATTCCTCACACCAGTATAGACCCGTTGACATTCTATAACCTCCCACACACCAGTATAGTCACGTTGACATTCTTTAACATTCCTCACACCAGTATAGACCTGTTGACATTCTATAACCTTCCTCACACCAGTATAGTCACGTTGACATTCTTTAACATTCCTCACACCAGTATAGACCCGTTGACATTCTATAACCTTCCTCACACCAGTATAGACCCGTTGACATTCTATAACCTTCCTCACACCAGTATAGACCCGTTGACATTCTATAACCTCCCTCACACCAGTATAGTCACGTTGACATTCTTTAACATTCCTCACACCAGTATAGACCCGTTGACATTCTATAACCTTCCTCACACCAGTATAGTCACGTTGACATTCTTTAACATTCCTCACACCAGTATAGACCCGTTGACATTCTATAACCTTCCTCACACCAGTATAGTCACGTTGACATTCTTTAACATTCCTCACACCAGTATAGACCCGTTGACATTCTATAACCTTCCTCACACCAGTATAGTCACGTTGACATTCTTTAACATTCCTCACACCAGCATAGACCCGTTGACATTCTACAACCTTCCTCACACCAGTATAGTCACGTTGACATTCTTTAACATTCCTCACACCAGTATAGACCCGTTGACATTCTATAACCTTCCTCACACCAGTATAGTCACGTTGACATTCTTTAACATTCCTCACACCAGTATAGACCCGCTGACATTCTATAACCTCCCTCACACCAGTATAGTCACGTTGACATTCTTTAACATTCCTCACACCAGTATAGTCACGTTGACATTCTTTAACATTCCTCACACCAGTATAGACCCGTTGACATTCTATAACCTTCCTCACACCAGTATAGACCCGTTGACATTCTATAACCTTCCTCACACCAGTATAATCACGTTGACATTCTTTAACATTCCTCACACCAGTATAGACCCGTTGACATTCTATAACCTTCCTCACACCAGTATAGTCACGTTGACATTCTTTAACATTCCTCACACCAGTATAGACCCGTTGACATTCTATAACCTTCCTCACACCAGTATAGTCACGTTGACATTCTTTAACATTCCTCACACCAGTATAGACCCGTTGACATTCTATAACCTCCCACACACCAGTATAGTCACGTTGACATTCTTTAACATTCCTCACACCAGTATAGACCCGTTGACATTCTATAACCTTCCTCACACCAGTATAGTCACGTTGACATTCTTTAACATTCCTCACACCAGTATAGACCCGTTGACATTCTATAACCTTCCTCACACCAGTATAGTCACGTTGACATTCTTTAATATTCCTCACACCAGTATAGACCCGTTGACATTCTATAACCTTCCTCACACCAGTATAGTCACGTTGACATTCTTTAACATTCCTCACACCAGTATAGACCCGTTGACATTCTATAACCTTCCTCACACCAGTATAGTCACGTTGACATTCTTTAACATTCCTCACGCCAGTATAGACCCGTTGACATTCTATAACCTTCCTCACACCAGTATAGTCACGTTGACATTCTTTAACATTCCTCACACCAGTATAGACCCGTTGACATTCTATAACCTCCCACACACCAGTATAGTCACGTTGACATTCTTTAACATTCCTCACACCAGTATAGACCTGTTGACATTCTATAACCTTCCTCACACCAGTATAGTCACGTTGACATTCTTTAACATTCCTCACACCAGTATAGACCCGTTGACATTCTATAACCTTCCTCACACCAGTATAGTCACGTTGACATTCTTTAACATTCCTCACACCAGTATAGACCCGTTGACATTCTATAACCTTCCTCAAACCAGTATAGTCACGTTGACATTCTTTAACATTCCTCACACCAGTATAGACCCGTTGACATTCTATAACCTTCCTCACACCAGTATAGTCACGTTGACATTCTTTAACATTCCTCACACCAGTATAGACCCGTTGACATTCTATAACCTTCCTCACACCAGTATAGTCACGTTGACATTTTTTAACATTCCTCACACCAGTATAGACCCGTTGACATTCTATAACCTTCCTCACACCAGTATAGTCACGTTGACATTCTTTAACATTCCTCACACCAGTATAGACCCGTTGACATTCTATAACCTTCCTCACACCAGTATAGTCACGTTGACATTCTTTAATATTCCTCACACCAGTATAGACCCGTTGACATTCTATAACCTTCCTCACACCAGTATAGTCACGTTGACATTCTTTAACATTCCTCACACCAGTATAGACCCGTTGACATTCTATAACCTTCCTCACACCAGTATAGTCACGTTGACATTCTTTAACATTCCTCACACCAGTATAGACCCGTTGACATTCTATAACCTTCCTCACACCAGTATAGTCACGTTGACATTCTTTAACATTCCTCACGCCAGTATAGACCCGTTGACATTCTATAACCTTCCTCACACCAGTATAGTCACGTTGACATTCTTTAACATTCCTCACACCAGTATAGACCCGTTGACATTCTATAACCTCCCACACACCAGTATAGTCACGTTGACATTCTTTAACATTCCTCACACCAGTATAGACCCGTTGACATTCTATAACCTTCCTCACACCAGTATAGTCACGTTGACATTCTTTAACATTCCTCACCCCAGTATAGACCCGTTGACATTCTATAACCTTCCTCACACCAGTATAGTCACGTTGACATTCTTTAATATTCCTCACACCAGTATAGACCCGTTGACATTCTATAACCTTCCTCACACCAGTATAGTCACGTTGACATTCTTTAACATTCCTCACACCAGTATAGACCCGTTGACATTCTATAACCTTCCTCACACCAGTATAGTCACGTTGACATTCTTTAACATTCCTCACACCAGTATAGACCCGTTGACATTCTATAACCTTCCTCACACCAGTATAGTCACGTTGACATTCTTTAACATTCCTCACACCAGTATAGACCCGTTGACATTCTATAACCTTCCTCACACCAGTATAGTCACGTTGACATTCTTTAACATTCCTCACACCAGTATAGACCCGTTGACATTCTATAACCTTCCTCACACAAGTATAGTCACGTTGACATTCTTTAACATTCCTCACACCAGTATAGACCCGTTGACATTCTATAACCTTCCTCACACCAGTATAGTCACGTTGACATTCTTTAATATTCCTCACACCAGTATAGACCCGTTGACATTCTATAACCTTCCTCACACCAGTATAGTCACGTTGACATTCTTTAACATTCCTCACACCAGTATAGACCCGTTGACATTCTATAACCTTCCTCACACCAATATAGTCACGTTGACATTCTTTAACATTCCTCACACCAGTATAGACCCGTTAACATTCTATAACCTTCCTAACACCAGTATAGTCACGTTGACATTCTTTAACATTCCTCACACCAGTATAGACCCGTTGATATTCTATAACCTTCCTCACACCAGTATAGTCACGTTGACATTCTATAACATTCCTCACACCAGTATAGACCCGTTGACATTCTATAACCTTCCTCACACCAATATAGTCACGTTGACATTCTTTAACATTCCTCACACCAGTATAGACCCGTTGACATTCTATAACCTTCCTCACACCAGTATAGTCACGTTGACATTCTTTAACATTCCTCACACCAGTATAGACCCGTTGATATTCTATAACCTTCCTCACACCAGTATAGTCACGTTGACATTCTTTAACATTCCTCACACCAGTATAGACCCGTTGACATTCTATAACCTTCCTCACACCAATATACTCACGTTGACATCCTTTAATATTCCTCACACCTGTATAGACCCGTTGACATTCTATAACCTTCCTCACACCAGTATAGTCACGTTGACATTCTTTAACATTCCTCACACCAGTATAGACCCGTTGACATTCTATAACCTCCCTCACACCAGTATAGTCACGTTGACATTCTTTAACATTCCTCACACCAGTATAGACCCGTTGACATTCTATAACCTTCCTCACACCAGTATAGGCATGTTGACATTCTATAACCTTCCTCACACCAGTATAGGCTCGTTGACATTCTATAACCTTCCTCACACCAGTATAGACCCGTTGACATTCTATAACCTCCCTCACACCAGTATAGTCACGTTGACATTCTTTAACATTCCTCACACCAGTATAGACCCGTTGACATTCTATAACCTTCCTCACACCAGTATAGTCACGTTGACATTCTTTAACATTCCTCACACCAGTATAGACCCGTTGACATTCTATAACCTTCCTCACACCAGTATAGACCCGTTGACATTCTATAACCTTCCTCACACCAGTATAGACCCGTTGACATTCTATAACCTCCCTCACACCAGTATAGTCACGTTGACATTCTTTAACATTCCTCACACCAGTATAGACCCGTTGACATTCTATAACCTTCCTCACACCAGTATAGTCACGTTGACATTCTTTAACATTCCTCACACCAGTATAGACCCGTTGACATTCTATAACCTTCCTCACACCAGTATAGTCACGTTGACATTCTTTAACATTCCTCACACCAGTATAGACCCGTTGACATTCTATAACCTTCCTCACACCAGTATAGTCACGTTGACATTCTTTAACATTCCTCACACCAGTATAGACCCGTTGACATTCTATAACCTTCCTCACACAAGTATAGTCACGTTGACATTCTTTAACATTCCTCACACCAGTATAGACCCGTTGACATTCTATAACCTTCCTCACACCAGTATAGTCACGTTGACATTTTTTCACATTCCTCACACCAGTATAGACCCGTTGACATTCTATAACCTCCCTCACACCAGTATAGTCACGTTGACATTCTTTAACATTCCTCACACCAGTATAGACCCGTTGACATTCTATAACCTTCCTCACACCAGTATAGTCACGTTGACATTCTTTAACATTCCTCACACCAGTATAGACCCGTTGACATTCTATAACCTTCCTCACACCAGTATAGACCCGTTGACATTCTATAACCTTCCTCACACCAGTATAGACCCGTTGACATTCTATAACCTCCCTCACACCAGTATAGTCACGTTGACATTCTTTAACATTCCTCACACCAGTATAGACCCGTTGACATTCTATAACCTTCCTCACACCAGGATAGTCACGTTGACATTCTTTAACATTCCTCACACCAGTATAGACCCGTTGACATTCTATAACCTTCCTCACACCAGTATAGACCCGTTGACATTCTATAACCTTCCTCACACCAGTATAGACCCGTTGACATTCTATAACCTCCCTCACACCAGTATAGTCACGTTGACATTCTTTAACATTCCTCACACCAGTATAGACCCGTTGACATTCTATAACCTTCCTCACACCAGGATAGTCACGTTGACATTCTTTAACATTCCTCACACCAGTATAGACCCGTTGACATTCTATAACCTTCCTCACACCAGTATAGTCACGTTGACATTCTTTAACATTCCTCACACCAGTATAGACCCGTTGACATTCTATAACCTTCCTCACACCAGTATAGTCACGTTGACATTCTTTAACATTCCTCACACCAGTATAGACCCGTTGAGATTCTATAACCTTCCTCACACCAGTATAGTCACGTTGACATTCTTTAACATTCCTCACACAAGTATAGACCCGTTGACATTCTATAACCTTCCTCACACCAGTATAGTCACGTTGACATTCTTTAACATTCCTCACACCAGTATAGACCCGCTGACATTCTATAACCTCCCTCACACCAGTATCGTCACGTTGACATTCTTTAACATTCCTCACACCAGTATAGTCACGTTGACATTCTTTAACATTCCTCACACCAGTATAGACCCGTTGACATTCTATCACCTTCCTCACACCAGTATAGACCCGTTGACATTCTATAACCTTCCTCACACCAGTATAGACCCGTTGACATTCTATAACCTTCCTCACACCAGTATAGTCACGTTGACATTCTTTAACATTCCTCACACCAGTATAGACCCGTTGACATTCTATAACCTTCCTCACACCAGTATAGTCACGTTGACATTCTTTAACATTCCTCACACCAGTATAGACCCGTTGACATTCTATAACCTTCCTCACACCAGTATAGTCACGTTGACATTCTTTAACATTCCTCACACCAGTATAGACCCGTTGACATTCTATAACCTTCCTCACACCAGTATAGTCACGTTGACATTCTTTAACATTCCTCACACCAGTATAGACGCGTTGACATTCTATAACCTTCCTCACACCAGTATAGTCACGTTGACATTCTTTAACATTCCTCACACCAGTATAGACCCGTTGACATTCTATAACCTTCCTCACACCAGTATAGTCACGTTGACATTCTTTAACATTCCTCACACCAGTATAGACCCGTTGACATTCTATAACCTTCCTCACACCAGTATAGTCACGTTGACATTCTTTAACATTCCTCACACCAGTATAGACCCGTTGACATTCTATAACCTTCCTCACACCAGTATAGTCACGTTGACATTCTTTAACATTCCTCACACCAGTATAGACCCGTTGACATTCTATAACCTTCCTCACACCAGTATAGTCACGTTGACATTCTTTAACATTCCTCACACCAGTATAGACCCGCTGACATTCTATAACCTCCCTCACACCAGTATAGTCACGTTGACATTCTTTAACATTCCTCACACCAGTATAGACCCGTTGACATTCTTTAACATTCCTCACACCAGTATAGACCCGTTGACATTCTATAACCTTCCTCACACCAGTATAGACCCGTTGACATTCTATAACCTTCCTCACACCAGTATAGTCACGTTGACATTCTTTAACATTCCTCACACCAGTATAGACCCGTTGACATTCTATAACCTTCCTCACACCAGTATAGTCACGTTGACATTCTTTAACATTCCTCACACCAGTATAGACCCGTTGACATTCTATAACCTTCCTCACACCAGTATAGTCACGTTGACATTCTTTAACATTCCTCACACCAGTATAGACCCGTTGACATTCTATAACCTTCCTCACACAAGTATAGTCACGTTGACATTCTTTAACATTCCTCACACCAGTATAGACCCGTTGACATTCTATAACCTTCCTCACACCAGTATAGTCACGTTGACATTCTTTAACATTCCTCACACCAGTATAGACCCGTTGACATTCTATAACCTTCCTCACACCAGTATAGTCACGTTGACATTCTTTAACATTCCTCACACCAGTATAGACCCGTTGACATTCTATAACCTCCCTCACACCAGTATAGTCACGTTGACATTCTTTAACATTCCTCACACCAGTATAGACCCGTTGACATTCTATAACCTTCCTCACACCAGTATAGTCACGTTGACATTCTTTAACATTCCTCACATCAGTATAGACCCGTTGACATTCTATAACCTTCCTCACACCAATATAGTCACGTTGACATTCTTTAATATTCCTCACACCAGTATAGACCCGTTGACATTCTATAACCTTCCTCACACCAGTATAGTCACGTTGACATTCTTTAACATTCCTCACACCAGTATAGACCCGTTGACATTCTATAACCTTCCTCACACCAGTATAGTCACGTTGACATTCTTTAACATTCCTCACACCAGTATAGACCCGTTGACATTCTATAACCTCCCTCACACCAGTATAGTCACGTTGACATTCTTTAACATTCCTCACACCAGTATAGACCCGTTGACATTCTATAACCTCCCTCACACCAGTATAGTCACGTTGACATTCTTTAACATTCCTCACACCAGTATAGACCCGTTGACATTCTATAACCTTCCTCACACCAGTATAGTCACGTTGACATTCTTTAACATTCCTCACATCAGTATAGACCCGTTGACATTCTATAACCTTCCTCACACTAATATAGTCACGTTGACATTCTATAACCTTCCTCACACCAGTATAGACCCGTTGACATTCTATAACCTTCCTCACACCAGTATAGTCACGTTGACATTCTTTAACATTCCTCACACCAGTATAGACCCGTTGACATTCTATAACCTTCCTCACACCAGTATAGTCACGTTGACATTCTTTAACATTCCTCACACCAGTATAGACCCGTTGACATTTTATAACCTTCCTCACACCAGTATAGTCACGTTGACATTCTTTAACATTCCTCACACAAGTATAGACCCGTTGACATTCTATAACCTTCCTCACACCAGTATAGTCACGTTGACATTCTTTAACATTCCTCACACCAGTATAGACCCGCTGACATTCTATAACCTCCCTCACACCAGTATCGTCACGTTGACATTCTTTAACATTCCTCACACCAGTATAGTCACGTTGACATTCTTTAACATTCCTCACACCAGTATAGACCCGTTGACATTCTATAACCTTCCTCACACCAGTATAGACCCGTTGACATTCTATAACCTTCCTCACACCAGTATAGACCCGTTGACATTCTATAACCTTCCTCACACCAGTATAGTCACGTTGACATTCTTTAACATTCCTCACACCAGTATAGACCCGTTGACATTCTATAACCTTCCTCACACCAGTATAGTCACGTTGACATTCTTTAACATTCCTCACACCAGTATAGACCCGTTGACATTCTATAACCTTCCTCACACCAGTATAGTCACGTTGACATTCTTTAACATTCCTCACACCAGTATAGACGCGTTGACATTCTATAACCTTCCTCACACCAGTATAGTCACGTTGACATTCTTTAACATTCCTCACACCAGTATAGACCCGTTGACATTCTATAACCTTCCTCACACCAGTATAGTCACGTTGACATTCTTTAACATTCCTCACACCAGTATAGACCCGTTGACATTCTATAACCTTCCTCACACCAGTATAGTCACGTTGACATTCTTTAACATTCCTCACACCAGTATAGACCCGTTGACATTCTATAACCTTCCTCACACCAGTATAGTCACGTTGACATTCTTTAACATTCCTCACACCAGTATAGACCCGTTGACATTCTATAACCTTCCTCACACCAGTATAGTCACGTTGACATTCTTTAACATTCCTCACACCAGTATAGACCCGCTGACATTCTATAACCTCCCTCACACCAGTATAGTCACGTTGACATTCTTTAACATTCCTCACACCAGTATAGACCCGTTGACATTCTTTAACATTCCTCACACCAGTATAGACCCGTTGACATTCTATAACCTTCCTCACACCAGTATAGACCCGTTGACATTCTATAACCTTCCTCACACCAGTATAGTCACGTTGACATTCTTTAACATTCCTCACACCAGTATAGACCCGTTGACATTCTATAACCTTCCTCACACCAGTATAGTCACGTTGACATTCTTTAACATTCCTCACACCAGTATAGACCCGTTGACATTCTATAACCTTCCTCACACCAGTATAGTCACGTTGACATTCTTTAACATTCCTCACACCAGTATAGACCCGTTGACATTCTATAACCTTCCTCACACAAGTATAGTCACGTTGACATTCTTTAACATTCCTCACACCAGTATAGACCCGTTGACATTCTATAACCTTCCTCACACCAGTATAGTCACGTTGACATTCTTTAACATTCCTCACACCAGTATAGACCCGTTGACATTCTATAACCTTCCTCACACCAGTATAGTCACGTTGACATTCTTTAACATTCCTCACACCAGTATAGACCCGTTGACATTCTATAACCTCCCTCACACCAGTATAGTCACGTTGACATTCTTTAACATTCCTCACACCAGTATAGACCCGTTGACATTCTATAACCTTCCTCACACCAGTATAGTCACGTTGACATTCTTTAACATTCCTCACATCAGTATAGACCCGTTGACATTCTATAACCTTCCTCACACCAATATAGTCACGTTGACATTCTTTAATATTCCTCACACCAGTATAGACCCGTTGACATTCTATAACCTTCCTCACACCAGTATAGTCACGTTGACATTCTTTAACATTCCTCACACCAGTATAGACCCGTTGACATTCTATAACCTTCCTCACACCAGTATAGTCACGTTGACATTCTTTAACATTCCTCACACCAGTATAGACCCGTTGACATTCTATAACCTCCCTCACACCAGTATAGTCACGTTGACATTCTTTAACATTCCTCACACCAGTATAGACCCGTTGACATTCTATAACCTCCCTCACACCAGTATAGTCACGTTGACATTCTTTAACATTCCTCACACCAGTATAGACCCGTTGACATTCTATAACCTTCCTCACACCAGTATAGTCACGTTGACATTCTTTAACATTCCTCACATCAGTATAGACCCGTTGACATTCTATAACCTTCCTCACACTAATATAGTCACGTTGACATTCTATAACCTTCCTCACACCAGTATAGACCCGTTGACATTCTATAACCTTCCTCACACCAGTATAGTCACGTTGACATTCTTTAACATTCCTCACACCAGTATAGACCCGTTGACATTCTATAACCTTCCTCACACCAGTATAGTCACGTTGACATTCTTTAACATTCCTCACACCAGTATAGACCCGTTGACATTTTATAACCTTCCTCACACCAGTATAGTCACGTTGACATTCTTTAACATTCCTCACACCAGTATAGACCCGTTGACATTCTATAACCTTCCTCACACCAGTATAGTCACGTTGACATTCTTTAACATTCCTCACATCAGTATAGACCCGTTGACATTCTATAACCTTCCTCACACCAGTATAGTCACGTTGACATTCTTTAACATTCCTCACATCAGTATAGACCCGTTGACATTCTATAACCTTCCTCACACGAATATAGTCACGTTGACATTCTATAACCTTCCTCACACCAGTATAGACCCGTTGACATTCTATAACCTTCCTCACACCAGTATAGTCACGTTGACATTCTTTAACATTCCTCACACCAGTATAGACCCGTTGACATTCTATAACCTTCCTCACACCAGTATAGTCACGTTGACATTCTTTAACATTCCTCACACCAGTATAGACCCGTTGACATTTTATAACCTTCCTCACACCAGTATAGTCACGTTGACATTCTTTAACATTCCTCACACCAGTATAGACCCGTTGACATTCTATAACCTTCCTCACACCAGTATAGTCACGTTGACATTCTTTAACATTCCTCACACCAGTATAGACGCGTTGACATTCTATAACCTTCCTCACACCAGTATAGTCACGTTGACATTCTTTAACATTCCTCACACCAGTATAGACCCGTTGACATTCTATAACCTTCCTCACACCAGTATAGTCACGTTGACATTCTTTAACATTCCTCACACCAGTATAGACCCGTTGACATTCTATAACCTTCCTCACACCAGTATAGTCACGTTGACATTCTTTAACATTCCTCACACCAGTATAGACCCGTTGACATTCTATAACCTTCCTCACACCAGTATAGTCACGTTGACATTCTTTAACATTCCTCACACCAGTATAGACCCGTTGACATTCTATAACCTTCCTCACACCAGTATAGTCACGTTGACATTCTTTAACATTCCTCACACCAGTATAGACCCGCTGACATTCTATAACCTCCCTCACACCAGTATAGTCACGTTGACATTCTTTAACATTCCTCACACCAGTATAGACCCGTTGACATTCTTTAACATTCCTCACACCAGTATAGACCCGTTGACATTCTATAACCTTCCTCACACCAGTATAGACCCGTTGACATTCTATAACCTTCCTCACACCAGTATAGTCACGTTGACATTCTTTAACATTCCTCACACCAGTATAGACCCGTTGACATTCTATAACCTTCCTCACACCAGTATAGTCACGTTGACATTCTTTAACATTCCTCACACCAGTATAGACCCGTTGACATTCTATAACCTTCCTGACACCAGTATAGTCACGTTGACATTCTTTAACATTCCTCACACCAGTATAGACCCGTTGACATTCTATAACCTTCCTCACACAAGTATAGTCACGTTGACATTCTTTAACATTCCTCACACCAGTATAGACCCGTTGACATTCTATAACCTTCCTCACACCAGTATAGTCACGTTGACATTCTTTAACATTCCTCACACCAGTATAGACCCGTTGACATTCTATAACCTTCCTCACACCAGTATAGTCACGTTGACATTCTTTAACATTCCTCACACCAGTATAGACCCGTTGACATTCTATAACCTTCCTCACACCAGTATAGTCACGTTGACATTCTTTAACATTCCTCACACCAGTATAGACCCGTTGACATTCTATAACCTTCCTCACACCAGTATAGTCACGTTGACATTCTTTAACATTCCTCACACCAGTATAGACCCGTTGACATTCTATAACCTTCCTCACACCAGTATAGTCACGTTGACATTCTTTAACATTCCTCACACCAGTATAGAGCCGTTGACATTCTATAACCTCCCTCACACCAGTATAGTCACGTTGACATTCTTTAACATTCCTCACACCAGTATAGACCCGTTGACATTCTATAACCTTCCTCACACCAGTATAGTCACGTTGACATTCTTTAACATTCCTCACACCAGTATAGACCCGTTGACATTCTATAACCTTCCTCACACCAGTATAGTCACGTTGACATTCTTTAACATTCCTCACACCAGTATAGACCCGTTGACATTCTATAACCTCCCTCACACCAGTATAGTCACGTTGACATTCTTTAACATTCCTCACACCAGTATAGACCCGTTGACATTCTATAACCTCCCTCACACCAGTATAGTCACGTTGACATTCTTTAACATTCCTCACACCAGTATAGACCCGTTGACATTCTATAACCTTCCTCACACCAGTATAGTCACGTTGACATTCTTTAACATTCCTCACACCAGTATAGACCCGTTGACATTCTATAACCTTCCTCACACCAGTATAGTCACGTTGACATTCTTTAACATTCCTCACACCAGTATAGACCCGTTGACATTCTATAACCTCCCTCACACCAGTATAGTCACGTTGACATTCTTTAACATTCCTCACACCAGTATAGACCCGTTGACATTCTATAACCTTCCTCACACCAGTATAGTCACGTTGACATTCTTTAACATTCCTCACACCAGTATAGACCCGTTGACATTCTATAACCTCCCTCACACCAGTATAGTCACGTTGACATTCTTTAACATTCCTCACACCAGTATAGACCCGTTGACATTCTATAACCTCCCTCACACCAGTATAGTCACGTTGACATTCTTTAACATTCCTCACACCAGTATAGACCCGTTGACATTCTATAACCTTCCTCACACCAGTATAGTCACGTTGACATTCTTTAACATTCCTCACATCAGTATAGACCCGTTGACATTCTATAACCTTCCTCACACCAATATAGTCACGTTGACATTCTTTAATATTCCTCACACCAGTATAGACCCGTTGACATTCTATAACCTTCCTCACACCAGTATAGTCACGTTGACATTCTTTAACATTCCTCACACCAGTATAGACCCGTTGACATTCTATAACCTTCCTCACACCAGTATAGTCACGTTGACATTCTTTAACATTCCTCACACCAGTATAGACCCGTTGACATTCTATAACCTCCCTCACACCAGTATAGTCACGTTGACATTCTTTAACATTCCTCACACCAGTATAGACCCGTTGACATTCTATAACCTTCCTCACACCAGTATAGTCACGTTGACATTCTTTAACATTCCTCACACCAGTATAGACCCGTTGACATTCTATAACCTTCCTCACACCAATATAGTCACGTTGACATTCTTTAACAATCCTCACACCAGTATAGACCCGTTGACATTCTATAACCTTCCTCACACCAGTATAGTCACGTTGACATTCTTTAACATTCCTCACACCAGTATAGACCCGTTGACATTCTATAACCTTCCTCACACCAGTATAGTCACGTTGACATTCTTTAATATTCCTCACACCATTATAGACCCGTTGACATTCTATAACCTTCCTCACACCAGTATAGTCACGTTGACATTCTTTAACATTCCTCACACCAGTATAGACCCGTTGACATTCTATAACCTTCCTCACACCAGTATAGTCACGTTGACATTCTTTAACATTCCTCACACCAGTATAGACCCGTTGACATTCTATAACCTCCCACACACCAGTATAGTCACGTTGACATTCTTTAACATTCCTCACACCAGTATAGACCCGTTGATATTCTATAACCTTCCTCACACCAGTATAGTCACGTTGACATTCTTTAACATTCCTCACACCAGTATAGACCCGTTGACATTCTATAACCTTCCTCACACCAGTATAGTCACGTTGACATTCTTTAACATTCCTCACACCAGTATAGACCCGTTGACATTCTATAACCTTCCTCACACCAGTATAGTCACGTTGACATTCTTTAACATTCCTCACACCAGTATAGACCCGTTGACATTCTATAACCTCCCTCACACCAGTATAGTCACGTTGACATTCTTTAACATTTTTCACACCAGTATAGACCCGTTGACATTCTATAACCTTCCTCACACCAGTATAGTCACGTTGACATTCTTTAACATTCCTCACACCAGTATAGACCCGTTGACATTCTATAACCTTCCTCACACAAATATAGTCACGTTGACATTCTTTAATATTCCTCACACCAGTATAGACCCGTTGACATTCTATAACCTTCCTCACACCAGTATAGTCACGTTGACCACCTTTAACAATCCTCACACCAGTATAGACCCGTTGACATTCTATAACCTTCCTCACACCAGTATAGTCTCGTTGACATTCTTTAACATTCCTCACACCAGTATAGACCCGTTGACATTCTATAACCTTCCTCACACCAGTATAGTCACGTTGACATTCTTTAACATTCCTCACACCAGTATAGACCCGTTGACATTCTATAACCTTCCTCACAGCAATATAGTCACGTTGACATTCTTTAATATTCCTCACACCAGTATAGACCCGTTGACATTCTATAACCTTCCTCACACCAGTATAGTCACGTTGACATTCTTTAACATTCCTCACACCAGTATAGACCCGTTGACATTCTATAACCTTCCTCACACCAGTATAGTCACGTTGACATTCTTTAACATTCCTCACACCAGTATAGACCCGTTGACATTCTATAACCTCCCTCACACCAGTATAGTCACGTTGACATTCTTTAACATTCCTCACACCAGTATAGACCCGTTGACATTCTATAACCTTCCTCACACCAGTATAGTCACGTTGACATTCTTTAACATTCCTCACACCAGTATAGACCCGTTGACATTCTATAACCTCCCTCACACCAGTATAGTCACGTTGACATTCTTTAACATTCCTCACACCAGTATAGACCCGTTGACATTCTATAACCTTCCTCACACCAGTATAGTCACGTTGACATTCTTTAACATTCCTCACACCAGTATAGAGCCGTTGACATTCTATAACCTTCCTCACACCAGTATAGTCACGTTGACATTCTTTAACATTCCTCACACCAGTATAGACCCGTTGACATTCTATAACCTTCCTCACACCAGTATAGTCACGTTGACATTCTTTAACATTCCTCACACCAGTATAGACCCGTTGACATTCTATAACCTCCCTCACACCAGTATAGTCACGTTGACATTCTTTAACATTCCTCACACCAGTATAGACCCGTTAACATTCTATAACCTCCCTCACACCAGTATAGTCACGTTGACATTCTTTAACATTCCTCACACCAGTATAGACCCGTTGACATTCTATAACCTTCCTCACACCAGTATAGTCACGTTGACATTCTTTAACATTCCTCACACCAGTATAGACCCGTTGACATTCTATAACCTTCCTCACACCAGTATAGTCACGTTGACATTCTTTAACATTCCTCACACCAGTATAGACCCGTTGACATTCTATAACCTCCCTCACACCAGTATAGTCACGTTGACATTCTTTAACATTCCTCACACCAGTATAGACCCGTTGACATTCTATAACCTTCCTCACACCAGTATAGTCACGTTGACATTCTTTAACATTCCTCACACCAGTATAGACCCGTTGACATTCTATAACCTTCCTCACACCAGTATAGTCACGTTGACATTCTTTAACATTCCTCACACCAGTATAGACCCGTTGACATTCTATAACCTTCCTCACACCAGTATAGTCACGTTGACATTCTTTAACATTCCTCACATCAGTATAGACCCGTTGACATTCTATAACCTTCCTCACACCAATATAGTCACGTTGACATTCTTTAATATTCCTCACACCAGTATAGACCCGTTGACATTCTATAACCTTCCTCACACCAGTATAGTCACGTTGACATTCTTTAACATTCCTCACACCAGTATAGACCCGTTGACATTCTATAACCTTCCTCACACCAGTATAGTCACGTTGACATTCTTTAACATTCCTCACACCAGTATAGACCCGTTGACATTCTATAACCTTCCTCACACCAATATAGTCACGTTGACATTCTTTAACAATCCTCACACCAGTATAGACCCGTTGACATTCTATAACCTTCCTCACACCAATATAGTCACGTTGACATTCTTTAACATTCCTCACACCAGTATAGACCCGTTGACATTCTATAACCTTCCTCACACCAGTATAGTCACGTTGACATTCTTTAACATTCCTCACACCAGTATAGACCCGTTGACATTCTATAACCTTCCTCACACCAGTATAGTCACGTTGACATTCTTTAACATTCCTCACACCAGTATAGACCCGTTGACATTCTATAACCTCCCACACACCAGTATAGTCACGTTGACATTCTTTAACATTCCTCACACCAGTATAGACCCGTTGACATTCTATAACCTTCCTCACACCAGTATAGTCACGTTGACATTCTTTAACATTCCTCACACCAGTATAGACCCGTTGACATTCTATAACCTTCCTCACACCAGTATAGTCACGTTGACATTCTTTAACATTCCTCACACCAGTATAGACCCGTTGACATTCTATAACCTTCCTCACACCAGTATAGTCACGTTGACATTCTTTAACATTCCTCACACCAGTATAGACCCGTTGACATTCTATAACCTCCCTCACACCAGTATAGTCACGTTGACATTCTTTAACATTCCTCACACCAGTATAGACCCGTTGACATTCTATAACCTTCCTCACACCAGTATAGACCCGTTGACATTCTATAACCTCCCTCACACCAGTATAGTCACGTTGACATTCTTTAACATTCCTCACACCAGTATAGACCCGTTGACATTCTATAACCTTCCTCACACCAGTATAGTCACGTTGACATTCTTTAACATTCCTCACACCAGTATAGACCCGTTGACATTCTATAACCTCCCTCACACCAGTATAGTCACGTTGACATTCTTTAACATTCCTCACACCAGTATAGACCCGTTGACATTCTATAACCTTCCTCACACCAGTATAGTCACGTTGACATTCTTTAACATTCCTCACACCAGTATAGACCCGTTGACATTCTATAACCTTCCTCACACCAGTATAGTCACGTTGACATTCTTTAACATTCCTCACACTAGTATAGACCCGTTGACATTCTATAACCTTCCTCACACCAGTATAGTCACGTTGACATTCTTTAACATTCCTCACACCAGTATAGACCCGTTGACATTCTATAACCTCCCTCACACCAGTATAGTCACGTTGACATTCTATAATATTCCTCACACCAGTATAGGCTCGTTGACATTCTATAACCTTCCTCACACCAGTATAGGCATGTTGACATTCTACAACCTTCCTCACACCAGTATAGATCGTTGACATTCTATAACCTTCCTCACACCAGTATAGTCACGTTGACATTCTATAACATTCCTCACACCAGTATAGGCTCGTTGACATTCTATAACCTTCCCCACACCAGTATAGGCATGTTGACATTCTACAACCTTCCTCACACCAGTATAGACCCGTTGACATTCTATAACCTTCCTCACACCAGTATAGTCACGTTGACAGTCTTTAACATTCCTCACACCAGTATAGGCTCGTTGACATTCTATAACTTTCCTCACACCAGTATAGACCCGTTGACATTCTATAACCTTCCTCACACCAGTATAGACCCGTTGACATTCTATAACCTTCCTCACACCAGTATAGTCACGTTGACATTCTATAACATTCCTCACACCCGTATAGGCTCGTTGACATTCTATAACCTTCCTCACACCAGTATAGACTCGTTGACATTCTATAACCTTCCTCACACCAGTATAGGCTCGTTGACATTCTATAACCTTCCTCACACCAGTATAGGCTCGTTGACATTCTATAACCTTCCTCACAACAGTATAGTCACGTTGACATTCTATAACCTTGCCCACACCAATATAGGCTCGTTGACATTCTATAACCTTCCTCACACCAGTATAGATTTGTTGACATTCTATAACCTTCCTCACGCTAGTATAGTCTCGTTGACATTCTATAACCTCCTCACTTTTACAACATTGATTTTCTTAACTTTTCTACTGTTCTAACTTGAATATTACTTACCGCAGGTGTTTGGTTCCCAGAGATCTTGTTCGTTTGAACATTTTCCTTTCATTCTCATTTCTACATCTTTTAATAGTAGACTCAAAATCTTCTATCGAGGCCGTATCTGAATCCATTGTTAACAAATTGTTTTTATATACAAATAAATTCAGGTCCGCCCACGCAGTTTCCAAAGGTGCCGCCTGCTGGAATCGCCTCTTGAGGCCGATAATATCAAGAAGTCCTGATAAATCGACCATGATAAGATTCGAACCCGGAAAGCGAACGTTTCTAACCAATCGGCCACGCCCTATCTTCAGATTATAGACAACTATTAAAGTTTACAACTTCTTATTTAAAACTTTGTAAATTTATCCAATTGTATTTAAAGTTTTTCCAAACTTGATATTATTATCGGAGTTAGACAGAACTTTGGAAATAGTAAATATTATAAATGGTTTTCTGTCTATATTTCTGAGATGAGGTATTATGTACACTATTTACATTATTCGGACTATTGTCCTCATCTTTGTTGCCATATTTATCACAACGCTCTACGCTCCGGCGTTCTTCAGGTGGTTGGAATGTTGAACTAAACACTTTATTTCGCTCACTGGGGTAGACTCTTCTAGTTCCAAATCTCATGTCTAATGGATGTCAGTTAACTCTCCGTTTTTTCCACTGCCTTAACCAGGTATTGAACTCACAACTCTTTGGGATCTAACCAACCCCTTTATCCACTGTGCCATGTGTCCTTAAGGACATCTATGCATGAATTTCTGGGACTTATAAACTGAATGTCTTCAGCATCCATTTTTTACCAGTTCTCATATTGCAATTTTTTGCTGTTATCATTGCATGTTTTTTACCAGAGTAAAATTTTGTAATTTTCGTTGTTATTATTGCTTTTCTCTGGCACTCCTTATTACTGGTTCCCATATAGTATTCATTTTTATCTTTGGTCGGCTTAGGAGATTTTTGTGGCCTAGCATATGTGCTGATTCCTTAAGTTTAAGAATTTTCCAATGATGTTCTTTATGATTTCAACCTGTTCCCACAGAGGGCGGTGATCTCCCTTTTCTCTCCATATGTGGTCAGCCACGCCTGATTTTTCTCCTTCCCTCGTGTTACAGCTTTTTGGTGTTCTTGAAGCCTTACATTAAGGGAGCGGCCTGTCCCCCTTTTATATTTCTTTCCGCAGCTGCACGGGATGGCGTATACACAGTCTTTAGTCATGTGCGGTCTTACTCGGGAGAGGTATCTGCGAAGTGTCGTCCAGCTTTTGAAGGTTCTCCTGATTTTATATGGACCACAGATCCTTTGTATTTTCTCACATAAGGTAGGCAGACTGTTTTCTGAGTGTTGTTGTCCTACCCCCTCCTGTTGTTGTAGGGTACTTCTTATACTGACTAATTCTTTATCTAATGTCTCTAATGCGACTTATTTCTTTTGCTCGGTGTTAGAAGCAGCAGATGATCCCATTCTTTACGCGGTATGGATGGTGGGAGTTGAAATTGAGGTACTGTCCGATGAATGTTGGTTTGAGGTATACGGATGTCTTGAACCCACGCTCTGTTCGAGATATTAGGAATGGGATTATTGAAAATGGTTTTGTCTTCAATACCAAATGGAAGAATAACATCCATATACATTGGATGGTTCAGTGGAGAAGAAAATGCCGATGGCATGAATTTGTTTAAGGTAGACCTCAACTTGCCAGGAAGTGACCCACACACTTGATTTCATGACCTTTCTCTGCGGCACAAAAGCATTGAGACATGCGGAATCCAATTATGAAACTGTAAAGGACGGTCGCTGACTAGGTTATAATTTCGAGTGAGGCCTTCTGTAACATATAATTTATGCGAAGCCCTCTTTATCCGTTGGCTCAACTGTTGTGATCTGTTGCAATAATCATCCGCTTGCTGTACCATTGGGGTCATTGCGCTTAATTTGGGTCCTTGTCTTCGACGTTGCCGCCAAGAGTGGCTCTAACAGAAGTTTAGAACTCTCGATGGCATCACTCTCAGAATCATTGGGCCACGCAGGCACTTTCACCACAAGGAGCGACCATCAGAGGAGAACCGACAAAGCATCGAATCGCTGATCATAAAACACCGTCTCCGATAGTCAAGACATGCAGCAAGAATGGAAGAGTCAATGTTTTCACGCTATGTTTTATTCAGCGTGTTCACTTCGGGGACTACGAGGTTGTCCTCTTGGAAGGACCAACTCAAAACAGCACTGAAACTTATTGGACTTGTGCTTAAATCGTTTGAAACACAAGCTCGAGATCGTACCGACTAGCGTTATTCCATCACCATCGGAACCAAGAAATATGAAACTGTCAGAAGAGAAAAGTAAAAAATCTAACAACAAGAGCCAAAGGCTCGAGAAAATCAATCTCGTCCTTCAAGAACATTATCATGCAGTCAATGCCATCGGATCTACCATGCAAGAACCGATCGACTTAGTCATCAAAACTATCATCATAAGGGAAGCGATCAGCAAACAATAAATTCTTGTATACAAGAGACAAAACCGATAACAACATTTTTGGGGCAACATTTGGTGGAAAACATTTGACGGACAACATGCTGAACAACAACATTAAAAGAACTAACAACAGATTTCCGCCATTCCCTGTAAGAGTTTGAAGACGTGCAGCACTTTCGTGAGTTAGCGCAAGAGAGGGAGATTTAGAGAGGATTGCTAAGAATCATTTACAAAGTTAGAATTTCCAATTATTGAAATGGTTTGTCAAATGTAAGAATAACACCCGTAGACACTGGATGAGCAACCACAGTATACACACAGGAAAACCTATCAATAAAATGCCATGATTCCGCGACTTTCCTTTCTCAGCACAATGTAGATGAAAAAGCGTGGCTTGCATCAGAACAGGAATACAAACAAGACATTGATTGAATTATCAGAAAAATTCCAGCATTTCCCTTGAAATCTTTGAAGAGCTTGGCTGACCTGCAGCACCTTTGTGAGTAAGCAAAGAAGATACAGGTTTGAAGAGGACTGATAAGAATTATTTACAAAGTCACTGATTAGCAGTGTGCCTTCAAACCGAAGCAGTTCTCGTGATTATAGACAACGAAATAAAATAGTTTCTTTCAAAATGAAAAAATAATAACACAATTCACAGAAACAATAGCAGGAACATTAATAGAATTAATTGTAACCAATGAATTACTATCAGGATACATTTACTTTAAAGAAGATTATAAAAGAATTGAAGAAAGTAAAAGTATTAAATTCAGTTTTCTACTACTAGAAAAGTAAAAAACATTGGACAATCATTATCAGAAATAACACCTCGACAACGAAATCAAAAGTACACCAAACAAAGATTATGTAGGAATTTAGGTGCTCCATAGGAAACTGCGATCACGACGGAAATAAACTTAAATTATTATATTGGTCACAAAAGCCACCGGCTATCAAGACGAGTGGCGCTACATTTCTTTGATCAGAGATACATTTAAACCAACATGGGATCGTGCCAACATATTCATCAAGAATATATATATATATATATATATATATATATATATATATATATATATATATATATATATATATATATATATATATATATATGTATATATGTAAAGAGAACGAAAAGAATATAAATTCAAACGTTCATAAAATTAAGTTAAAAGAGGGCTTAATACAAAAAGAAGGCCAATAGCTATTTATAAGTTATTACATACAAACATAGAAGTTACCACTACGAAAATGCATATTTGTTTCGGTGCCTAATTCAAGCATCTCATCAGGCGGTGATCAAAGATGGTTATAAACGATTTTATTTAAAAATACTACTTATGAAACATCACTTCTTTTTTACATTCTTAAAAAATATTAGGAAGACATAAGAAGAGTTTTCATAAAAGGAAAAGAAAGAAATATGCAGGTTAAAGCAGAAAAAAAAGAAAAGGTAGAAAAAAAGAGAAATAGAAAGAGGTAAGAAAAGAAAAGCATACGAAATCACTCCTTCTCCAAAGAAAAAGGAGAGAAAAGGAAAGAAGAGAAAGAAAAAGAGGAGTAATATATGAAAATTCACTAATACAAAGAAAAGGAAAAGAAAAAAGAAAAAAGAAACGAAAGCAGAAGTTGTTGATAACAATTAACGAATGAAAAACGTCAACATTGAGATAGATGTCATAGAGAAAATTCAAGATTTAACCGAAAATTATTGCAACTAGATAGAAAATATTTCAGATACAATGTCGCTGTTCAGGCTGTTTGACGTTTTGAAAGAAACCACATATTTTTTTAACAAGATTAAACATAGTTTGTAAATAAAAGACACTTTAAGAAATAAAAACATTAGACACACAAAATAACAAATTAACTTTACAAAACATTACATTATAAATAAAAAATACATATAAATTTTAGAATATTTATATGAATCTTATAAATTTAAAACTATTACCAAACATTATTACTAGTAATTTACGCGTACGAACCTATTTATCACCTTAATTTAAAATAAACCACTAAGGATAACATTAAATTTTTTGTATGAAGGTAATATAACATAAGAGAAGTGATTACTAAGTTATAAACTTTAGCAAGATTGCAAGGTTAAATCGTTAATGTGCCTACAATTCCCGGTAGTTTCAAATCTCTGATTTAACAATTGATCACTATTCAAAAGTGTAATTATCTCCATTTTCTCCTGTAGACATAGAAAACAAGGTTCATATAAAGATCTACAAGTTCTGGCTTGTTTGAGTATCTTCCATTTAACTTTTGGTGTTTTGTTTTTTCTTTCAATTTCCAAAAATACGTAGAAAGTGAAGTCACATTGCATCTGTTAGCATTAGTAAAAGATGAGAGATGGTTATACTGATGTATTTTAAAAGCATTTTAAGTGCTACCAGTATACAACTTAACAACATTCTGATTTTCAGTTGGTGAAATAGAATAGATATATACAATGGATTCCGTTAGGTATTTGTTATATAAAGGACATTGGTCAGGACTCCTACAATTACATACGTTAGTTACACGGGACAAATTAGAATTGGTACCAGCATACAGTTATTATTGTTATATAATATTTGTGAAATATTGTTATGTGATTTAATTATTTTTTTTAGATTGTTAATACAACTACAGCTAAGTTTTAGAGTATTCCGACTGGAAATTTTATTTAATGCATTAATTTTAGGATAATGTTCATCGATTAAGTTAAAAAAACAAACTTTTGTCCCAACTTGGTACGAACTAATTTAGTGAATGGAGGTGTATACTAGATGATCTTCCTGTTTCTATTCTTCTTCCTAGAGCAACTATAATGTTCTACAAACTTATTTTTTGGAAGATCTGTATCCGCTATCAGTAACAACATTATTCTACACCGTTTTATGTTTCTCGAACACATATTTGTTAGAGGTGTGTTGGTTAATACGACGTTCAACAGCTGATGGGATATGTTGGATTAAAGACGGTGGGTGATTAGAGTTAGGGTGGATATAGATTGGATTGGCATTGTTTTTCATATAACGTTGAGAATTATTAAGAACTAGATTTAAAGTTACATCTAGGAAATTAACTTGTTTGATATTAGAATTAATTAAGATTTAAAGATTTAAATAATCTATGAAATAATTTCTTAAGTTTATTCACTTTACTTTCCGTAGAGAGTTTACAGTCATGAGACCATATATATATATATATATATATATATATATATATATATATATATATATATATATATATATATATATATATATGTGTGTGTGTGTGTATTTAGGCAGCAATCCTTCTTTCAAGCACATTTCATTAAAAACGACTGACAAGGTGCTTTTATTTAGTTTTTTATATAATTTCTCATGCGATCTAATAAAAAAGTGAATCACTTTATAAAACATACACATAACAAACTATTTCTAATTCTAACAGTTGAAATATAATCCTTGAAAATGGCTAAATGTATAGCCGAAAGCGCTCGGATAAAAAGAACATTCGGACAATTTTTATATAATTTATCCTCTGAAAAGAAAAACTTTATTAGATCGCATGAGAAATTATATAAAAAACTAAATAAAAGCACCTTGTCAGTCGTTTTTAATATATATATATATATATATATATATATATATGAAGAAATATTGTCTTAAAGTGTGCTATATTTATGGGATAAAGTGCTCAATATCAGAGATAGAGCGTGTGTAAATCTAAAAGTGAACATAGAAGTCAACACTTAGAGGCGACAGTCTGTTTCATGCTAGATGCAATCGTCAGGCAACTGTCGCCTCTAAGTGTTTACTTATATATATATATATATATATATATATATATATATATATATATATATATCTATATGTTTGTGGGTGGATGTGTTTGTGCGTGCGCGCGTATGTATGTGTGTAGAAAAATAAATGGTAGATATTAACAGGCTGAGATAGATATGAATACACGTAAATAGATAGATAGATAGATAGACTGTGATAGATAAATACATAGATATAAACACAATGAAATATATAGGAATAGCTTGTGATAGATATGAGCAGACTGAGGTAGATATGAACAGACCGAGATAGATAAATAGATAAATGGATGGACAGATAGATAGGCAGATATAAACAGACAGGTAGATATGAACACACTTAGATATATAGATAGCTATGAATTGCCTGCAACAGATTGATATGAATAGACGGTGATAGATAAATAGATAGATATGAACATATATATATATATACATATATATATATATATATATATATATATATATATATAATTGGATTGATGTGAGTTTGTGACCCTGGGTTTCACGCTTTTGCGATCGTCAGTATTTCGATAGCAAAAGCGTGAAACCCAGGGTCACAAACTCACATCAATACAACTAAATATGTTAGCTCTATCTCTGATATTGAGCGCTTTCCAATAAGTACTGCGCATATAATATATAAATAATATATATAATATACTGCGCGCGCGCGCACACACACACACACACACACACACACACACACACACACACACATATATATATATATACACTTTTCATATATATATATATATATATATGAACAGACTGATAGACAGATATGGACACACTCAGATAGATAGATAGACAGATAGATAATGAATATACAATGATAGATAGATAGATAAAAGGATAGATAATGTTCTCAAACTTTCAAAGGTGTCCGACATCTAA
This sequence comes from Acanthosepion esculentum, assembly GCA_964036315.1. Lineage (NCBI taxonomy): Eukaryota > Metazoa > Mollusca > Cephalopoda > Sepiida > Sepiidae > Acanthosepion > Acanthosepion esculentum. The sequence continues at coordinate 3,407,999 of OZ038502.1, read as the reverse complement.
ATAAGTAATATGACTAAAAGATTCCATCTTCATCTAGTTTGTCGTCAATTTTTTGTCGGTGTCCACATATATCCTCTGGTCCAATGTCGACGTTGAAATATAATCAAATTGGTACTACGGGGCTTGCAACTGTCAAACAAACTCTCAGTGTTTAGATGGAGTGATTTGTTTGAAAACTAGCAGGTGATGAATGGCACACAACCCCCCACCGTCCATTTTCGCTGTTGCACCGACAAACCCGAGAAAATAAAATCAATGGTCTTGCTAGGGAGGAAAAAACGAATGTGTTGCAAACCCACACCAGATTCGTAATACCAATTTGTTCTATTGACTAATCGATCTATCGATCGTTAGCT
>OZ038502.1:3332643-3400143 GCA_964036315.1 Acanthosepion esculentum | reverse complement strand
TGGTGAGGAAGCATATAAATACGACGTTGCTTGGCGAGGAAGATTGTCGGTGTCACGAAGTTTGGTGAGGAAGACGGATGAATGAGTAATGTATGACGGGCCTCCCGAAGTAAAAGGATTTTGAATTTTGCCAAAATCTTTTTCTTTATTTCCTATATGCCCTGTTAATTGTACATCGTAGAGTAACGATCTGCGTAGTTGCGATGAGAAGCAATTGAAGATTAGGATAAATGAGTCAAAATTTGATATTCATTTGCAATTCCAAAGAATTCACTTTATAATCATCTCAACGAAGAAACAAAAGATTTAATGAAAATTGTCTTTTCCTTTTAATGGAACGCAACGAGTGCTGAAAAGTTTTCGGCCCTACAAAGAAGCCTTTCTCAGACACCCTCCTCACTAAATCTGATATTTGATCACTTGGTGAGAAACATCTGCAGCAGTCAAGTTGTAACAAAAAAGAAAGGATAGATAACGATAGATTGATAGATAGATGGTGAGAGAGAGAGAGAGAGAGATAGAGAGAGAGAGATAGAGAGAGAGAAAAAGAGAATGGGAAGAGAGAGAGAGAGAAAAAGAGAATGGGAAGAGAAAGAGAGAAAAAAGAATATGAAGAGAAAGAAAGAGAGAGAGTGAGTGAGTGAGAGAGAGAGAAAAAGAATGAGAGAAAGATAGAAAAGGGAGATCAAAACGAGAAAAGTAAGAACCAGAGAAAGAGAGAGAGTGAATGTGAGGAAAGAGAGAGAGATAGAGAGAAGGGTGAAAGGTTGAAAACGGAGATCAAAACGGAGGAAAGTAAGAACTAGAGAGAGAGAGAGAGAGAGAGAGAGAGAGAGAGAGAGAGAGAGAGAGAGAGAGAGAATGGAAGAGAGTAAGTAAATAGGTGAGAGAGATAAAAACTTAGAGAAAGATATAATGTGTATGAGAAAGAGAGATTGAAATAAAGATGAAGTGGAGTTGGCGTGCACAACTCAGAATCAGGGCATATGTCATCATGGCTCTCGACGAGTTCCTTTCACTTTTCTGATCTTTGTGGTATGTTTTCCACTCTCCATTTACACAAACAATTCAGTTAGTTTGCTCGCTGCCTTACCTTGTTTCTTTTGGCTTCGATATGCATTGTAAGTGTCAAATTCTCCAAGTCTCCTTTCCTCATTAGTTGTCCTAAAATTATGACTGAAACTTTCCAATTGTTATAAACAGGTTCTTTGTAGCTTATATTATCTTCAAAACTTCCTGATTTGTCAATGATCTATTGATGGAATTCCCAACGTTTCGGTTTGCCCAAAGACACAATTGTGACGATGTTGCCCAGTTTGCGTTGTTATGCAAGAACGTATCCATTATATATTCATCCGACAAACTTTTCTTGTTTTCGAATATTATTTTTCAATCTCTTGGTATCTTACTTAAAAGTACCTGCAAAGTGCTTTTCACTGATGTTAGGCGTCTTCAAATTTTTGTCATATTTTCTGTCAACTAGGACAACCCTGCTGAATTTAAGTAATTGTTTGAGTTTGACGTCTCCCATGTGTAAAAATGTGTATCCATTTTGCTCACAACCAATGCTTTGTCTGTAATGCTATTGTCGTACGTTACAAATATTAAAACACGAGAGACCTCTCGTACGGGACATTACGGTTTATTTAATTCCTGGTGTCATCAATCATCGTTGGCCACTGTGGCTTTGGAAGCTTCTCCGAACATGAAACCAACAGTTTCGTGTGGGTCTAAGAGAATATCTACTCTGGTGTAGGTGTTTGTATGTCTATGCTTCATGCAGTCATTTCCCACGTATGCATTTCTCAGGCGTAGCTGGTTCGTTCATGTGGATCTACAAACAACAGCCAGGAGATCATCCCTCAGGGCAACCCGGAACATGGATTCATGGGGGACGATGAGTCAGTCAGTTAAGTGATATACACGATACACGCTTGGGCGATCATGTATCTTTCGAGGCAGATTTTTTTTCCCGCAGTAGGGTGTCATTTCATTCTGCGGTAGACTGGTTATCAACCAAGGCTAAAGAACCCACTCTGTCCTGCTATTTAACCCACAACTGGGGGGAGAAGAGGTGGGTTCATACTATTCCCAAGGTTATTTGTGCGCTAGTGAATCTAACAAACTCGACTGGAATTCGAACTCGACTCATATTCCACTCGAGTGCAAAAGTCTATTCTGGTATCATCTGAGGTGAGTCACATATTAAAATCCTTTCTTAGTACGTTCCTTGAAAATATTGTTTGATAATTATTTCGGTTTTTGCATCTGCCATCAGGTACAATGTTATCTGCGTAGCTTTTGCTGTTAATCAATTTCGGAGGTTATTTCTTTGTAGTTTCTCTTCTCCTTAGCACGTCAGTCACGTGCTCTTTCGATGGGATCCAGTGGCGGACTGGCCAGGATGTCAGCTTGCCTCTGATCGAGTGGGGCCACTATGTCAAATAAAAAATGTAATAAAGAAGCGAACAACTGTCTTAGTAATAAAAAAGGAATAAGGACTTAATAAAGTCACATGCACATTATCAGTTCACGTGAGATGTTAATCCAACACGAGAGGACATTTTCAAAGCTAAAGATCATAAAGACAAGATTGTAACGAGAATGAGCGATGGAAGAAAGATTTATTTCCCCGTGTGTATTGCCCACGTTATGGAAATTATTATGTCCGTGATATAATAACACCTCCTTTAACGGACGGGACGGAATGGCTGAAAAGAAAAGCAATCACAAACGTGCTTTGTTCTCAGAGATACATTTATACTTACTAAGACAAAACTATATGTACATATATACACATGTCCCAAATATATAGGCACAGAATAGCAGAGTGTAAAGAGAAAGAAAAAGGAAGTGTTTTACATATAATATGGAAATACTCCTGTATCTGGAGAATCCATGTTTAGGATTCTAGACTCAAACGGACTATGTCCACGAACGGGAAACAGCGAGTCTTGGAGTTTCCCAAATTGTGGACAGCGAGCTGGAGTTTCTTTCTATATTTGGGAAAACATAGAAAGAAACTAGAGATATTTCTAAAGAGTAACGACACCATGGACTGGTAAGCTGGATTGGTGGGTGGTGCTAAAGAAAGCAACATTTCGATTCAGTTGCTGTAAACAGAACTGAAAATTGACTGCCGCTTTCGTCGCTCTATGAGGCAACGACTCTAAGCGGTTCGTCACGTGACCCATGTGACTTATCTCAACCAAAAAGCGATAATTGCCTTCTGTCTCCCTACAAGGTAAAGAAATTTGATGTCTGAGGAGAATTTGGAATCATACATGTTGCTTTTCATTGAAAGAGAATTGTTAGATGAATTGGATGCAGAAGCAATTATTGGCAGATTGAAACAGATACATAGGGAACATAAAGACGATTGCTCTTAATATAGTGCGCACTGCATGCAATTCTTTTTTTAAGCTTATCACCCCCAACAAGGCTGGAAGCCACTAGCACGCAAGGGGTTACAGAAGGTTTGGAGGAAGAGCAGATAGGAGTGGTAAAGGAGAGGATGTGGAGAAAGATAGTGGATCGATCAAGGCAAGGGGGTTACAGAAGATTTGGAACGAGAGCAGATAGGAATGAAAGGTGAAAGGATGTGGAGAAGGGAAGTGGATAGATCAAGGCAACTGGAGATGTCGATTGACGTTACACTTAAATAGTTGGAGATTATATTCGTCAGGGAAACAGGAATAAGGAAAGGAGTTCCACAGGCGAGATGTGCGAGACATGAAGCTATTGGAGTAGAAGAGACGTCTACATCTAACAGTTTCAACGGTGAAGGGGTGGGAACGGGATGCCAGCCTCGTGGGACGTTTAAATTCATGAGGACTAGGAACCAGCGAAAGCAGCTCATCGGAGCAATTACCATGAAAGTATTTGTAAAAAAGACAGAGCGAGACAATGCTGTATTGTGCATTTAAACTATTTGTTAATGTGTAAATTGCGCAGTAAACTATTTAAAAATAGCAACCAATTACTTAAATTTAAAAATAAATAAATAAGAAGTTAATTTATAATAAGTTATATTTATATTTGCTACTTACTGACAGTTATGTTGCGATTCCAGGTATATTATAATTATTAAAACAATTTAATTTATTCGTTATGAAAGATGAAAGCATTGTGGTTGTGGGTGTCATCATTTGTCTCCTGGCAGCCAATAATTTGAAACGTATTTCTCCGCTGATAGAATCGGCAAAATATCGGTTTACTCAAGTGTTTTAATCTTTAATACTTCACCTTTCATTATCACGTCGGAAGGTAGACATTTTCACAGCTTCCAGTTGAATCCATTACATTCACTTACGTGCTAATAACCTTGGGAAAGGTATGAATCCTCTTCTTCCCCCAACTAGCGGGATAGACCGGGCTCTATAGCCTTGGATGGCAACTGGTCTACCGAAGAAAGCAACCTACTGCGGGAAAAAAATCTGCCTCGTGAGTCATGTATCGAAAGATGCGTGATTGCCTAAGCGTGTATCAGCCATGGGATTAAGAAAAATAGCTTTTGTTGTTAAGAGTGTATTCACCAATAATAAATTATGCTATGTCTTTTAATTCTCTTGGAATCGCATTCCTGTGCCGGTTAAATAAATCCAGTTCTTTAGGAAAAGTGATCATACGTGCAGAATGTGTCATAAAATGTGAAAGTCATTAATAGGTCTGAAACACTACTTACGGACCCATGATTAACCCTTGAACGCAACTGGCAGGTTTTCAAATTCTCTTAGATTCAAATCACTGTATAGGTTAACTAAGGTGAAAAAAAGACATCCTTATCACACTTCTCTTTCACTTCTGGTGTATTTAGTTTTCTGTTTATTCACATACAAGCCGCGTGTTAGTAATTCAGATTACGGATTATTTGTACGACTTTCCCCGGTAGTGTTTTAAGGAGATACTAGCTAATTTTAACAATAGTTGCGAAAAATGATGGTTTGTCTTTTTCGAATTGATTTCAAAATAAGATTATAAAAGGGATTCTTTTGGCTCCATACGTCATTTCTTTTATTGACCATGTTCTTTCAATTTTATTGGTCCTTAGTAGATCTGCGCACTATCTTGCATTTGGATTTTTAAAGTTTATATTTATATATTTGTATATATCTTTCACTGCTAGTAACCTCTTGCGTCTTAGTGGCATTAACGCATGGCTTGGGATGAAATGAAAAAAATAAAATAATAATAAACTTATTGAAGAGATCCGTGTTAGTCCAGGCCTTAAAGAAATATAAAACATTGTACTCACAGGTATAGCTCACACGTTACGAAGGACTTTATCTATGTAAAATGTGTGTGATGTTAGGTTGTTTTTTTTTTAAATTTTTTTTACAAAAATGTTCAGCGAAAATATCTTGATGCCATTTCTAACCTTAGGTCTCTGGTTAGAACCCGGAAGAAAACGAATTTCTAACAGAAACCAAATAATAATAATAATAATAATAATAATAATAAACGAGATTTGCATTTAGTAGATTAGGTAGGAAAAAAAAACCAACTATAGCAGCAAAAAATATGAAAAAGAAAGCCAAATCTAAAGCTCTTGAACAGATGAAAAAATGCTGGCAAGACAAACCTCAGCATGACCAATATCCAGAACGTGCTAATAAAGCTGATGTTTATAAAGTTAACACTAATCGATGGTTACAAGCATCTGGATTAAAGGATAGAACGGGAGTCTTTATTCTCGCAAAGCAAGACGAGAGTCTTGTCGCTAGAAACTTTCAATGGAATATCATACATAAGAGTGTGGATCCAAAATCTACGTTCTATAATAAATATCAGGAAACCGTAGATCATCTAATCTCAGGATTTTCTGTCCTTGCGCCAAATTAATATGAAAATCATCACGATAAAGTGGGGGAATACTTACACTGAACAATGTGCAAAAACTTTGGAAAAGATATTAACAAAGATTGGTATGAACATCAACCAGCACCGGTTACTGAAATATGTAAGGTGTATGAGATGACACCATCTTTACAAACAGGAAGATTGAAGTAAATAGGCCGGACATTGATATGGCTTTCCCAGTGGACTGTAACATAGGAACCAAGAAATTTGAAATATCATCGAAGTATAAAAACCAGGAAATCGAAATAGAAAAAAAAATGTGGAAATTAAGTCAAGAATAGTACTAGTCAAAGTAGGTGCGCTTGGAATGATAAAAAAGGAATACAACAACAAATTGAAAATAAATAACTGGAAACCCCAGATTAAAAGAAATACAAAAAATTGTCTCGATAGGTACATCCCACACACTAAGAAGAACTTTGTCCACGTAACGCTAGTAATGTGATGCGAGTTAATAAGAGAAATCATGAAATGTCGCCATAACACCACACCACTACCTGCCATAGGTCTTCCCGCAGACTTGGTAGGTAGTGTGACCATAGCAGACGTCAAAATAATAATAATAATATGATGATGAAGAAGAAAAGAAAATTTCCTACTAATTGATATGGCTTGTTCAGCGCACTCTAACATGGCAACCAAGGAATTTGAAAAACTATCGAAGTATAAATACCTGGAAATCGAAATAAAAAATTGTTGCTACTTTTGGAATGATACGAAAGGAAACAACAAATTGACAAATAATCCCTTGATATCCTAGCTTAAGCTAAACAAAAAAATTCTCTTGATAAGTGCATCCCACACACGAAGAAGAACTTCGTCCATGTAACGCTAGCGATGTTATGGGAGTGAAAAAGAGAAATCATGAAATGTCGCCATAACAACACACCACTATATGCCTTACGTCTTCCCGAAAGACTTGGAAGCTAGAGTGACCATAGAAGAAATCCAAATATAATAATAATAATAATAATAATAATAATAATAATAATAATAATAATAATAAGTAAATAAATAAATTGTGTTAACCTGAAAGAATGCAGACTTTGTGATAAATATCCAGAAACTATTAACCATCTTGTATCAGGTTGAACGGTCTTAGTACCAACTGAATATAAAACTCGGCATGAAACTGGTACGAACATCACCCAGACTTGGTTACAGAGATAGGACCTGTTACAATTTTATGGGACTTTACAATACACACAGACAGAACAATCAAAGCTTATCGCCCAGACATTGTGATCAGAGACGACTAGAATAGAATCTGCGTTCTTATTGACATGGCAGTCCCTGAAAATTGTAATGTATCTTTGAAGATCTTCGCAAAACTATCAAAATACAAGGATCTTAAAGTGAAAAAATGTGTCACATGAGGACATCAATAATTCCATTTGTAGTTGGAGCCCTCGGATTTATTGGAAAAGGTTCAGATATAGGCATTGAAAGAATTCCTGGTAGACCATTCCTGAAAGAAATACAGAATATTGTACACATAGGTACATCTCACGCATTACGAAGAGCTTCATCTGTGTAAATTGTATGTGATCTTATTTTTTTGTTTTATACAAAAATAATCAGGGGAAATGTCATGAAGCCATTACCAACCTTAGGTTTTTGATTGGAACAGATGGAAATGAGTATACAACAGAAATCCAAGGAAATAATAAAAATATTAATTTGCATAAACAGAGAAATAATGTCTTTCATTGTAAATCTATCTTTAAATAAGCCACGGGACCTTGTAAATGACTCGTAAAAACTAGTTTTTTTCAAGCTCAAGGCTGTAATTTTAGCGAAAATCTCTACCAGTTGTCGACATTTCTCCGGCTACCCATAAAAATCCATTTTAAAATTACCCGCGTTCATTTTGAGGTGCTGCTTGCAGGGGAGAAGAGGGTCCCAGTACCGAGTGTGAGATGAGTTAATACAATTACATTTTCAGTAGCGCGAAATTTAACAGCCAGTGTTGTCGATTATAAGTTATGGTTCATGAGCTAGGTTGAAATGCTTCCGTTTTTTTTTTCTTTTTAATACCATGTCCGCTCAGGATGAAGGCTCTCATGACTCATTACAGTTTTCTGTTAGTTCATTACCTTTGAATTGCCACGAAAGATAAGGGTTTCACTTACCTGTTTTTCTTTTTCTAGATTGGTTGCCAACCAGAGCTATAGAGTTCAGTCTACTCGACCCCCCCGCACACGGAGAAAAGATAGATTCATGAGTATAAGCAAGAAAGTGTAAAAGTGAATGCAAAAGACTAGTCCGGAGTTTGAACTTGTCTTGCTTTTCCCGTTCCCTATTGATTCGAGTTGATGTGATATGTTTATTTAACGGTACATCAACTCCTTCATGGGTCATTTAATGCTGAAATTTAATTTTCTTGGGAACTTTGAAAAAAATAAAAATATATTTTATTCTACTTTCACAACTGAATACATGGTACATGATACTCAGCTTTTTTTTTACTATAAAAACGTATCTTTATACTTTCATAGTGTTTTGATATTTGTTTGCGAGGTTCACTATTTGTCAATAGCTGGGACCCTAAGAGCTGCTACCACTCCGGATGAGGTTGGACCCGGGAACAACAGCAATTAGGAGGAGGTTTTACGCTCCTCAAAACCTCCAATCTTTCAATCAGAGGATTGCTGCCGGATGTAGTTTATCGTCACACCCAAGACTTCCCTGTTGATAACCGTTACATGACCCGCATATCAACAAACACTCTCCTCGTTTTCAACATTAAAAACAAAATCAACAGAGATCATTTATCTAAATATAGGCCCAAGAGCCTCTCAATGTAGTGTGTTAATAAATGAGATTTGTTGCCAAAGAAACAAAGCAGTGAACCTTCTCTTTCAGTCGGAAGCATTATGCCTCAGGTAAGGTTGTTTGTATTTACATTCATAATAATGTTCTTATGAAAGGTACAAATCTGTATCGGAAAGGCCTCGTCACTTGCATGTCATGAATATTGATGGCGAGCTGAGAACAGCTGAGTGAGTATTGGGCGAGCTGTGAACTATGATTGGAAGTATAAAATTCCAACAATTACAGAAGTTTAAATATCTGGGAAATGTTTAACAGAGAATGGAAAATACGTCACCGAAATCCGAAGAGGCAATGAATTAGCAAAAGATTCTGTAAAATAAGAAACAGAAAAAGGCGTGCTGAACTCGATGTAATATCAATCCTTCTATAAGTCAGAAAATGCTGGACAGTTTCCTCACAGAGGAAGAGACAACTGAAGGTAACAGAAATATGACTCTACAGAAGGATGCTGAGAATACTATGAAAGGAGAGAGTAAACAATAAAGAAGTCTTAAGGAAAATAGAAATAAAAAAGAGATACTCAGTATAAGAAAGAGACAGATGAACTTTCTAGGTCTCATGAAGAGGAAGGAAGGCTTGGAGAGTTTGACATCCACAGGACATATCAAAAGCAAGAGGGACACCTAACTGACCAGACTGTGTGAATGGATGGCCGAAAGTTGAGTGTGAGGGATGGTAAAAAGACAAATGTTGCCAAGAGATACAATGGATAGGAAGTTGTGGACAACCAGGAGCGTTCACATTCTGATGGGAGTACGGCATATAGAAGAAGGGGAATGTAATTGTGTAGGGAGAATCCATTTTGAACAATGACACCGTCCTAGTAGATGTTGAGGAATTGAAGGTTAGAAAGAAGTAGAAGGAATAGAAGAGAACGGAAAGGAAAGAGCAGAAGAAAGAGAGGGAGAAGAAGGAAGAGAAGAGAACGGAAAGGAAAGAGCAGACGAAAGAGAGGGAGAAGAAGGAAGAGAAGAGAACGGAAAGGAAAGAGCAGACGAAAGAGAGGGAGAAGAAGGAAGAGAAGAGAACGGAAAGAGCAGACGAAAGAGAGGGAGAAGAAGGAAGAGAAGAGAACGGAAAGAGCAGACGAAAGAGAGGGAGAAGAAGGAAGAGAAGAGAACGGAAAGGAAAGAGCAGACGAAAGAGAGGGAGAAGAAGGAAGAGAAGAGAACGGAAAGAGCAGACGAAAGAGAGGGAGAAGAAGGAAGAGAAGAGAACGGAAAGGAAAGAGCAGACGAAAGAGAGGGAGAAGGAGGAAGAGAAGAGAACGGAAAGGAAAGGAAAGAGCAGACGAAAGAGAGGAAGAAGGAGGAAGAGAAGAGAACGGAAAGGAAAGAGCAGACGAAAGAGAGGAAGAAGGAGAGAACGGAAAGGAAAGCGAAGTTGAAAGAGAGGAAGAAGGAGGAAGAGAAGAGAACGAAAAGAAAGCGAATACGTAAGGGAGGAAGAAGGAAGAGAAGAGAACGGAAAGGAAAGAGCAGACGAAAGAGACGAAGAAGGAAGAGAAGAGAACGGAAAGGAAAGCGAAGTCGAAAGAGAAGAAGAAGGAAGAGAAGAGAACGGAAAGGAAAGCGAAGTCGAAAGAGAAGAAGAAGGAAGAGAAGAGAACGGAAAGGAAAGCGAAGTCGAAAGAGAAGAAGGAAGAGAAGAGAACGGAAAGGGAAGAGCAGATGAAATAGAGGAATGAGGAGAATGAGAAGAGAACAAAAAGTTAAGAGCAGACGAAAGAGGGTAAAAGGAGGAAGAGAATAAAACGCAAAGGAAAGAGCTGACGAACGAGAGGAAAGTGGAAGAAGAGATGAGAAGAAGAAGGTAAGAGTAGACGAAAGAGTGAAAGGAGGTGGAAGAGAAAAGAAAGAAAAGAAAAGAGCAGACGAACAAGTGTGGGAAGGAGGAATAGAAGAGAACGAAAAGAAAAGAGCTGACGAAAGAGAGGAAGAAAATATGGAAGGGAACAAAAAGGTAAGTGCCGAAGAAGGGCGGAACATGACGGAACAGATGAGAAGGACAAGGAAAGTGTAGACGACTAAGGGGAAGAAGAGGGAAAAGAGGAGAACTAAAAGGAAAGGGGAGGATAAAGAATGGAAGGAGGAGCAGAACGAAAGGAACAGAAGAGGAAATAAGAAAGAAAAACAGGAATAAAAAGAAAGAAAAAAGAAGTAAAGGAATGAAAGGTAATGCAAGAAAGCGCATTGAAACCTCTCAATAGAGGCAAGGCGTCGTCAGTGCCTCTACTATAATAAATGATCCTGGCTTTATTTTATCCTCGTCAGATAGGGTAAGACACTTTGCAATGAATTTCACGCCAGACAACAAGGGCCATCGCGTACTTCATTTTCACCCCACACTCACAGAGCACAAACTTTGTAATATCTCCATGTTCTGCCATTGCACATAAAATCATTCAAGCAATAAACAATAAATTCATCACGAGGATGATCGGCTTAGAATATATCAAAGGCTTTTGACAGGCTGTGGCATCGAGGGTTGCTACACAAACTCTCCTGCTAAGGAATCTATAGATAAGTTTGCTCAATTATCAGGTTCTTCTTGACAGGTAGGTTCTTGTAGGTCATTGTTAATGGTCAGGCTTCTGAAGCCCATGAGATCAATGAAGGCGTTCGCCATTTACGATCATGCTTTCTCTCTCTCTCTCTTTCTCTCTCTTTCTTTCTCTGCTTTACATTAACGATCTGCGTAAAAATAAACTCATATCTCTAGTAAATGGTACAACAGTGCATTTTCAAAAATCTAGATGACCAGATACTTAAAATCAATCTCTTATCTGTCGTATCTCTCATAGATCATTTAATTGGTTTCTGTATATATTTTGAACACAATTTTATGGCTTCAAGTAAATATATTTTGAACGCAAATGTATACCCCCCCGGGTATGACGATAAACTGCATCCGCGTCCTGGGAAAGACGATAAACTATATCCGACAGCAAGGCTTCTGATCAAGAGGTTTTGAGGAGCGTGCCCAGGTTCACTCTGGCCCGGGGTGGTAGAACCTGTTAGGTTGCCAGCTATGGGCAAATAGTTAACCCCCAAACTGGGGTCAAAACGTGTAAAAATAGCTGTTAATAGCAGTCAATCATTTTCGTGAAAAATGATTACTAGCAATAAATTTTTGAAGAAAAATTATTAACAGCAATACATTTTTCGAAAAAATATTAACAAAAATACTTTTAAAAAATATTACCAAAAATACTTAAAAAATATTACCAAAAATACTTTAAAAAATATTACAAAAATATTACCAAAATACTTAAAAAATATTACCAAAAATACTTAAAACAATATTACCAAAAATACTTAAAAAAATATTACCAGTTATTAAAATCTTGTCGGCAGTAAATAACCCATTAAAGTTGATATGCCGTAAAACAAACGAAACCAAGCAAGTGTACGCCTTCAATTGCAGATAAAATGTATTGATGATCATTTTGCTTTAAAATTGTTTTGTTAGTAATTTACTATAAAATGTGTTGTTGGTAATTTCACTTGGTAATTATACTGGAAATATATAGTGTTGGTAATTTTTTTTATATAAAAGTGTGTTGCTGGTATTTTTAATATAAAAATGGACTTTTAAACTTTCATAGTGTTTTGAGCCAGGGTAGTAGCACCTGTTAGGATCCCAGCAATAGGAAAATAGATAACCCCCCAAACTGGGGTCAAAACACCATCAAAGTGTAAAAATAAGTTTTAATACCAGCAATACATTTTTGTAAAAAAATAGCAGTACATTTTTTATAAAGAAAAATATTACCAGCATTACATTTTTTTAAGATATATATTATCAGCTATTCATTTTTTGAAAAAATATTACCAGCAATAAAAGTCTTTTCGGCATTAAATAACACATTTAGGTGTTGATATGCCGTAAAACAAACCAAACCAAACTAAACAAAAGAAAATGATCAGATTGAAAATACTAGCACGACGTCATTGATAACTGCGCATCAACTAAGTCAGGTTGTTCTTTTTCCTAATTTGAAACAAAAGTCATTGAAACAAAGCAAGTTCAGTCGCCCATTGATGACAATTCCAGAACAAAGTAACTATAAACAATCTTTTCTATCCTCTGCCAGCCGCAATGATGGAGAAAGCATTACCTCAAACCATCGCCAGTGAGACACGCTGCAAGAGCCACTCCGTTTCGCGAGGCTCGTCCCTTCATCGAGACGCAATCGCGCCAATCCTCCGAAGGAACGCCATCGAACGAGGGCCAATAACCCCTGAAGTCTCCACTGCCACAGGAGTAAAAAAAATATATCAGCAAGAGAAGAATATTTAACTAAAGGTAAATAAAGACAAAGTACAAATAATTCTTTATAAAATCCCGACTCAATTTACATTATGAACTACATGTCTAAAATCAATGTTGTTGGATTCTGTGAAATGTTGGGAAAGAAGGAGGTCTTATAATGATTTCCTAATCGTAGCTTAGATGTGGCATAAGGTCGAATGTATGGAGCACTCAGTGAGGATCGTATTCACTCCTCGGTCGTAATTGATCTAGCGAGACGAGCTTGTGATTACATCACGTCGAAGTGCCCAAGAGGGAGGTCTTATGAATGCTAATTTATAAAATTTGTTAAAAACATTCTTTTCTGCTTTTTACGAGCGGACCACTTAACTATGAAATATCCAGAAAAGGCATGGCACGGGGAATTAGAACAATGTACTCCCGTAGATTAAATTAAGGGCTCGGTTCGAAATTCCAACGTATGCCACCCGAAGAAGGCCGGAGCGTATCAACGGCCGAAAATGTGAATATGGCAATAAAGCTGATGACAACAATCCGAACGACGTAGATTACTTTTTTATTAAAATATTTTTTCAGGAAAATAGTTTCACCAAGTCCAGTATTGATGCGGTTGGTGGGGGAGGGAGTGAGTCCTTCCTAATCTTTTGTTCAAAATAGTGAAACATCAACATCTTGATTAGGTCATTATTTTACTTGCTGCTATTAATGAATGTCAAGCGGTGTAGTTTGTAATTCTGTAGCCCCAGACGACGAGGTTTGAACAAAGCTGGTCCTCTCTAAGACCTGTATGGTTAATTCGCTCGAAGTCATTTTAATGATTAATCTTAGAAAGTGGCTGCATACAGCTCACGGTTTCGATTTTTCTGAACGAATTTGGCGTCATGCATGATATCTATGTGAAAGTTTCGATCAATCTAGGCTAGTTAAAGACATGGATGAAAGCCTTGTTTGTTTTAGTTTTCTGTTTAATTTTTTCTCCATTTTGGCCGACATTTTCTATATGCAAACGTGTTGCGGGATTGTAATAGATTCTTTTCAGCTCACAATTACAATACCACAGAATCTTTCACGCGTTATAAAAACCGCCTGGGTACTACAGCTAATAGTTTACATACAATAAAAGCCAATGTCCATATTTTAGAGTAATGTAGACGAATTTAATATTTTACACCTTTCATCTTTAAGATGCGTAAAACCCGAATATATTTAAATAAAAGCCTATAAAAATATGTTTGCATATTTAAAGCAGGTTTTACACTGTTTTTCTAAACACCCAGCACTTAATGATACGTTAATAAAATTTAAGATCAGTTTTCTATTGTATTATGAAAATATTTAAAACATATTGTAACAATTTAAATATCTACTTGAAGGTTTTAATTGCAAAAAACAAAGACAAAAAATAGCATATCATAATATTTTGGCATAAAGCTGGTTTTCGATTTTTTTTAAATCAGTATTTTCTCATCTCAATTTTTATGTTCCAAAATTATATCGATTACGCTATGTTTGCCGACAGAAAAAGAAATTAACACTGCACTTAAAAGAATCTTCCAAAAACAAAGTAGACGTTATAGAAATATGTTTCCGATGAAAATTAGTCAATTTCATGATTACTTATCTTTAGCGAGAAAAAAAGACTTTTCTTAAAAAATATAAAGAAAAATAGATGGGTTTTAATTACGTTTTAGCTCAGTTCAACGGTCAAAACGGTTTTGAGTCATTTTCCTTACCTAGGGGTGATGAAATCACACTTAAAAATACAGGAGGCTTATGTGAAAGCTGAACAAAAGTTACCTAAACTGATTAAACCAGATAGCATTAGGCCCAATCCCAAATTTAGACACTCAACTTTAAAACTATGTCAAATAATATTCATATATACATGATTAATATAAATAAATAATATTTCTTTGTTATGAATACATTCCAACGGGTGCTCAGGATCTCCTTATCAGTGATGGTATGATTGGGGGTCATGACAAGTTTCGTGTCTTTCAACATCATACTTGTTCACCCAAGAGACCCTACCGAAACAATAACTTTTCCGGAAGACGATCCTGAAGCAAAAATCCGACATCTTAAAAAACTGCCACTGTTGATGTTGAAATAGCAAGCGACCAATCAGTAACGGTCAGTAACGTCACTTCCTCGTCAGCCAAGGCGGGACAAAAAAAGAACAATCTGAATGCTTAGTCTTTTCCCTCTTAGGGTCCCACACGCGGAATGACCCACATTCTCAATGAACCCTGCTTGTCATAACAGGTAAGAAATTTTCTATTTGTCGCCAGGAAAGTTTTTTTTATCTCCTATGAAACGATACTTCACTAAAAAAAATATTCATAAACATTCGTTGGTCATAGGAATTATGATGAGAAAGGGTTTCTTGCTTTCCTTTCTCCTCCACCCCAATTTTTTAATCCATTTCCCTTCCCCCTGACCCCTTTTCAGTCAAAAAGAAGAAGAAAAAAACCAAGACGCCCTTGTTGAACAGCTAAAAAAAAAGAGAAAAAAAAAAGAAGAAAAAAAGTACTAGAAATACCAAGACGCCCTTGTTGAACAGCTAAAAAAAAGAAGAAAAAAAGTACTAGAAACACCAAGACGCCCTTGTTGAACAGCTAAAAAGAAAAAAGAGAAAAAAAAAGAAAAAAAACGTACTAGAAACACCAAGACGCCCTTGTTGAACAGCTAAAAAAAAAGAGAAAAAAAAAGACAAAACGTACTAGAAACACCAAGACGACCTTGTTGAACAGCTAAAAAAAAGAAAAAAAAGAAAAAAAAAACGTACTAGAAACACTAAGACGCCCTTGTTGAACAGCTAAAAAAAAGAGACAAAAAAAGAAGAAAAAAGTACTAGAAACACCAAGACGCCGTTGTCGAACAGCTAAAAAAAAGAGAGAAAAAAAAGTAAAAACGTACTAGAAGCACCAAGACGCCCTTGTTGAACAGCTAAAAAAAAGAAGAAAAAAAATACTAGAAACACCAAGACGCTCTTGTTGAACAGCTAAAAAAAAGAAGAAAAAAAGTACTAGAAACACCAAGACGCCCTTGTTGAACAGCTAAAAAAAAGAAGAAAAAAAGCACTAGAAACACCAAGACGCCCTTGTTGAACAGCTAAAAAAAGGAAGAAAAAAAGTACTAAAAACACCAAGACGCCCTTGTTGAACAGCTAAAAAAAAAGAAGAATAAACGTACTAGAAACACCAAGACGCCCTTGTTGAACAGCTAAAAAAAAAGTGAAAAAAAAACTTACTAGAAAAACTAAGACGCCCTTGTTGAACAGCTAAAAAAAAGAGAAAAAAAAAAGAAGAAAAAAAGTACTAGAAACACCAAGACGCCCTTGGTGAACAGCTAAAAAAAAAGTAAAAAAAAGAAAAAACGTAGTAGAAACACCAAGACGCCCTTGTTGAACAGCTAAAAAAAGGAAGAAAAAAAGTACTAGAAACACCAAGACGCCTTTGTTGAACAGCTAAAAAAAAGAAGAAAAAAAGTACTAGAAACACCAAGAGGCCCTTGTTGAACAGCTAAAAAGAAAAAAGAGAAAAAAAAAAGAAAAAAAGTACTAGAAACACCAAGACGCCCTTGTTGAACAGCTAAAAAAAGAGAAAAAAAAGACAAAACGAACTAGAAACAAAAAGACGCCCTTGTTAAACAGCTAAAAAAAAGAGAAAAAAAAAGACAAAACGAACTAGAAACACCAAGACGCCCTTGTTGAACAGCTAAAAAAAAGAGAAAAAAAAAGAAGAAAAAAAGTACTAGAAACACCAAGACGCCCTTGGTGAACAGCTAAAAAGAAAAAAGAGAAAAAAAAAGAAAAAAAGTACTAGAAACACCAAGACGCCCTTGTTGAACAGCTAAAAAAAAAAGAGAGAAAAAAGAAGAAAAAAAGTACTATAAACACCAAGACGCCCTTGTTGAACAGCTAAAAAGAAAAAAGAGAAAAAAAAAGAAAAAAAGTACTAGAAACACCAAGACGCCCTTGTTGAACAGCTAAAAAAAGAGAAAAAAAAAAGACAAAACGAACTAGAAACAAAAAGACGCCCTTGTTAAACAGCTAAAAAAAAGAGAAAAAAAAAAGACAAAACTTACTAGAAACACTAAGACGCCCTTGTTGAACAGCTAAAAAAAGGAAGAAAAAAAGTACTAGAAACACCAAGACGCCTTTGTTGAACAGCTAAAAAAAAGAAGAAAAAAAGTACTAGAAACACCAAGACGCACTTGTTGAACAGCTAAAAAGAAAAAAGAGAAAAAAAAAGAAAAAAAGTACTAGAAACACCAAGACGCCCTTGTTGAACAGCTAAAAAAAGAGAAAAAAAAAGGCAAAACGAACTAGAAACAAAAAGACGCCCTTGTTAAACAGCTGAAAAAAGAGAAAAAAAAAGAGAAAAAACGTACTAGAAACACCAAGACGCCCTTGTTGAACAGCTAAAAAAAAAAGAGAGAAAAAAGAAGAAAAAAAGTACTAGAAACACCAAGACGCCCTTGGTGAACAGCTAAAAAGAAAAAAGAGAAAAAAAAAGAAAAAAAGTACTAGAAACACCAAGACGCCCTTGTTGAACAGCTAAAAAAAAAAGAGAGAAAAAAGAAGAAAAAAAGTACTAGAAACACCAAGACGCGCTTGTTGAACAGCTAAAAAGAAAAAAGAGAAAAAAAAAGAAAAAAAGTACTAGAATCACCAAGACGCCCTTGTTGAACAGCTAAAAAAAGAGAAAAAAAAAAGACAAAACGAACTAGAAACAAAAAGACGCCCTTGTTAAACAGCTAAAAAAAAGAGAAAAAAAAAGACAAAACGAACTAGAAACACCAAGACGCCCTTGTTGAACAGCTAAAAAAAAGAGAAAAAAAAGAAGAAAAAAGTACTAGAAACACCAAGACGCCCTTGTTGAACAGCTAAAAAAAAAGAAAAAAAAGAAAAAAAAAACTTACTAGAAACACTAAGACGCCCTTGTTGAACAGCTAAAAAAAGAGAAAAAAAAAGAGAAAAAATGTACTAGAAACACCAAGACGCCCTTGTTGAACAGCTAAAAAAAAAAAGAGAGAAAAAAGAAGAAAAAAAGTACTAGAAACACCAAGACGCCCTTGTTGAACAGCTAAAAAAGGAGAAAAAAAAAGACAAAACGAACTAGAAACAAAAAGACGCCCTTGTTAAACAGCTAAAAAAAAGAGAAAAAAAAAGACAAAACGAACTAGAAACACCAAGACGCCCTTGTTGAACAGCTAAAAAAAGAGAAAAAAAAAGAAGAAAAAAAGTACTAGAAACACCAAGACGCCCTTGTTGAACAGCTAAAAAAAAAGAGAGAAAAAAAAGAAAAAAAGTACTAGAAACACCAAGACGCCCTTGTTGAACAGCTAAAAAGAAAAAAGAGAAAAAAAAAGAAAAAAAGTACTAGAATCACCAAGACGCCCTTGTTGAACAGCTAAAAAAGGAGAAAAAAAAAGACAAAACGAACTAGAAACAAAAAGACGCCCTTGTTAAACAGCTAAAAAAAAGAGAAAAAAGAAGAAAAAAAGTACTAGAAACACCAAGACGCCCTTGTTGAACAGCTAAAAAAAGAGAAAAAAAAAGACAAAACGAACTAGAAACAAAAAGACGCCCTTGTTAAACAGCTAAAAAAAAGAGAAAAAAAAAGACAAAACGAACTAGAAACACCAAGACGCCCTTGTTGAACAGCTAAAAAAAAAAAGAGAGAAAAAAGAAGAAAAAAAGTACTAGAAACACCAAGACGCCCTTGTTGAACAGCTAAAAAAAAAGAGAGAAAAAAGAAGAAAAAAAGTACTAGAAACACCAAGACGCCCTTGTTGAACAGCTAAAAAAAGAGAAAAAAAAAGACAAAACGAACTAGAAACAAAAAGACGCCCTTGTTAAACAGCTAAAAAAAAGAGAAAAAAAAAGACAAAACGAACTAGAAACACCAAGACGCCTTTGTTGAACAGCTAAAAAAAAAGAGAGAAAAAAGAAGAAAAAAAGTACTAGAAACACCAAGACGCCCTTGTTGAACAGCTAAAAAAAGGAAGAAAAAAAGTACTAGAAACACCAAGAGGCCCTTGTTGAACAGCTAAAAAAGAGAAGAAAAAAAGTACTAGAAACACCAAGACGCCCTTGTTGAACAGCTAAAAAAATAAGAAAAAAAGTACTAGAAACACCAAGACGCCCTTGTTGAACAGCTAAAAAAAAAAGAGAGAAAAAAGAAGAAAAAAAGTACTAGAAACACCAAGACGCCCTTGTTGAACAGCTAAAAAAAGAGAAAAAAAAGAGAAAACGAACTAGAAAGAAAAAGACGCCCTTGTTAAACAGCTAAAAAAAAGAGAAAAAAAAAGACAAAACGAACTAGAAACACCAAGACGCCCTTGTTGAACAGCTAAAAAAAAAAGAGAGAAAAAAGAAGAAAAAAAGTACTAGAAACACCACGACGCCCTTGTTGAACAGCTAAAAAAAGAGAAAAAAAAAGACAAAACGAACTAGAAACAAAAAGACGCCCTTGTTAAACAGCTAAAAAAAAGAGAAAAAGAAGACAAAACGAACTAGAAACACCAAGACGCCCTTGTTGAACAGCTAAAAAAAAAAGAGAGAAAAAAGAAGAAAAAAGTACTAGAAACACCAAGACGCCCTTGTTGAACAGCTAAAAAAAAAAGAGAGAAAAAAGAAGAAAAAAAGTACTAGAAACACCAAGACGCCCTTGTTGAACAGCTAAAAAAAGAGAAAAAAAAAAAGACAAAACGAACTAGAAACAAAAAGACGCCCTTGTTAAACAGCTAAAAAAAAGAGAAAAAAAAAGACAAAACGAACTAGAAACACCAAGACGCACTTGTTGAACAGCTAAAAAAAAAAGAGAGAAAAAAGAAGAAAAAAAGTACTAGAAACACCAAGACGCCCTTGTTGAACAGCTAAAAAAAGGAAGAAAAAAAGTACTAGAAACACCAAGAGGCCCTTGTTGAACAGCTGAAAAAGAGAAGAAAAAACGTACTAGAAACACCAAGACGCCCTTGTTGAACAGCTAAAAAAAGGAAGAAAAAAAGTACTTGAAACACCAAGACGCCCTTGTTGAACAGCTAAAAAAAGAGAAGAAAAGAAGTACTAGAAACACCAAGACGCCCTTGTTGAACAGCCAAAAAAAAAGAGAGAAAAAAGAAGAAAAAAAGTACTAGAAACACCAAGACGCCCTTGTTGAACAGCTAAAAAAAGAGAAAAAAAAAGACAAAACGAACTAGAAACAAAAAGACGCCCTTGTTGAACAGCTAAAAAAAGAGAAAAAAAAGACAAAACGAACTAGAAACAAAAAGACGCCCTTGTTAAACAGCTAAAAAATAGAGAAAAAAAAAGACAAAACGAACTAAAAACACCAAGACGCCCTTGTTGAACAGCTAAAAAAAAAAAAGAGAAAAAAGAAGAAAAAAAGTACTAGAAACACCAAGACGCCCTTGTTGAACAGCTAAAAAAGGAGAAAAAAAAAGACAAAACGAACTAGAAACAAAAAGACGCCCTTGTTAAACAGCTAAAAAAAAGAGAAAAAAAAAGACAAAACGAACTAGAAACACCAAGACGCCCTTGTTGAACAGCTAAAAAAAAGAGAAAAAAAAAGAAGAAAAAAAGTACTAGAAACACCAAGACGCCCTTGTTGAACAGCTAAAAAAAAAGAGAGAAAAAAAAGAAAAAAAGTACTAGAAACACCAAGACGCCCTTGTTGAACAGCTAAAAAGAAAAAAGAGAAAAAAAAAGAAAAAAAGTACTAGAATCACCAAGACGCCCTTGTTGAACAGCTAAAAAAGGAGAAAAAAAAAGACAAAACGAACTAGAAACAAAAAGACGCCCTTGTTAAACAGCTAAAAAAAAGAGAAAAAAGAAGAAAAAAAGTACTAGAAACACCAAGACGCCCTTGTTGAACAGCTAAAAAAAGAGAAAAAAAAAGACAAAACGAACTAGAAACAAAAAGACGCCCTTGTTAAACAGCTAAAAAAAAGAGAAAAAAAAAGACAAAACGAACTAGAAACACCAAGACGCCCTTGTTGAACAGCTAAAAAAAAAAAGAGAGAAAAAAGAAGAAAAAAAGTACTAGAAACACCAAGACGCCCTTGTTGAACAGCTAAAAAAAAAGAGAGAAAAAAGAAGAAAAAAAGTACTAGAAACACCAAGACGCCCTTGTTGAACAGCTAAAAAAAGAGAAAAAAAAAGACAAAACGAACTAGAAACAAAAAGACGCCCTTGTTAAACAGCTAAAAAAAAGAGAAAAAAAAAGACAAAACGAACTAGAAACACCAAGACGCCTTTGTTGAACAGCTAAAAAAAAAGAGAGAAAAAAGAAGAAAAAAAGTACTAGAAACACCAAGACGCCCTTGTTGAACAGCTAAAAAAATAAGAAAAAAAGTACTAGAAACACCAAGACGCCCTTGTTGAACAGCTAAAAAAAAAAGAGAGAAAAAAGAAGAAAAAAAGTACTAGAAACACCAAGACGCCCTTGTTGAACAGCTAAAAAAAAAAGAGAGAAAAAAGAAGAAAAAAAGTACTAGAAACACCAAGACGCCCTTGTTGAACAGCTAAAAAAAGAGAAAAAAAAGAGAAAACGAACTAGAAAGAAAAAGACGCCCTTGTTAAACAGCTAAAAAAAAGAGAAAAAAAAAGACAAAACGAACTAGAAACACCAAGACGCCCTTGTTGAACAGCTAAAAAAAAAAGAGAGAAAAAAGAAGAAAAAAAGTACTAGAAACACCACGACGCCCTTGTTGAACAGCTAAAAAAAGAGAAAAAAAAAGACAAAACGAACTAGAAACAAAAAGACGCCCTTGTTAAACAGCTAAAAAAAAGAGAAAAAGAAGACAAAACGAACTAGAAACACCAAGACGCCCTTGTTGAACAGCTAAAAAAAAAAGAGAGAAAAAAGAAGAAAAAAGTACTAGAAACACCAAGACGCCCTTGTTGAACAGCTAAAAAAAAAAGAGAGAAAAAAGAAGAAAAAAAGTACTAGAAACACCAAGACGCCCTTGTTGAACAGCTAAAAAAAGAGAAAAAAAAAAAGACAAAACGAACTAGAAACAAAAAGACGCCCTTGTTAAACAGCTAAAAAAAAGAGAAAAAAAAAGACAAAACGAACTAGAAACACCAAGACGCACTTGTTGAACAGCTAAAAAAAAAAGAGAGAAAAAAGAAGAAAAAAAGTACTAGAAACACCAAGACGCCCTTGTTGAACAGCTAAAAAAAGGAAGAAAAAAAGTACTAGAAACACCAAGAGGCCCTTGTTGAACAGCTGAAAAAGAGAAGAAAAAAAGTACTAGAAACACCAGGACGCCCTTGTTGAACAGCTAAAAAAATAAGAAAAAAAGTACTAGAAACACCAAGACACCCTTGTTGAACAGCTAAAAAAAGGAAGAAAAAAAGTACAAGAAACACCACGACGC
This sequence comes from Acanthosepion esculentum, assembly GCA_964036315.1. Classification (NCBI taxonomy): domain Eukaryota; kingdom Metazoa; phylum Mollusca; class Cephalopoda; order Sepiida; family Sepiidae; genus Acanthosepion; species Acanthosepion esculentum. The sequence goes on along the minus strand of OZ038502.1, from coordinate 3,377,784 downwards.
CCTTGTTGAACAGCTAAAAAAAAAGAAGAAAAAACGTACTAGAAACACCAAGACGCCCTTGTTGAACAGCTAAAAAAAGGAAGAAAAAAAGTACTTGAAACACCAAGACGCCCTTGTTGAACAGCTAAAAAAAGAGAAGAAAAGAAGTACTAGAAACACCAAGACGCCCTTGTTGAACAGCCAAAAAAAAAGAGAGAAAAAAGAAGAAAAAAAGTACTAGAAACACCAAGACGCCCTTGTTGAACAGCTAAAAAAAGAGAAAAAAAAAGACAAAACGAACTAGAAACAAAAAGACGCCCTTGTTGAACAGCTAAAAAAAGAGAAAAAAAAGACAAAACGAACTAGAAACAAAAAGACGCCCTTGTTAAACAGCTAAAAAATAGAGAAAAAAAAAGACAAAACGAACTAAAAACACCAAGACGCCCTTGTTGAACAGCTAAAAAAAAAAAAGAGAAAAAAGAAGAAAAAAAGTACTAGAAACACCAAGACGCCCTTGTTGAACAGCTAAAAAAAAAAAGAGAGAAAAAAGAAGAAAAAAAGTACTAGAAACACCAAGACGCCCTTGTTGAACAGCTAAAAAAAGAGAAAAAAAAGACAAAACGAACTAGAAACAAAAAGACGCCCTTGTTAAACAGCTAAAAAAAAGAGAAAAAAAAAGACAAAACGAACTAGAAACACCAAGACGCCCTTGTTGAACAGCTAAAAAAAAAAAGAGAGAAAAAAGAAGAAAAAAAGTACTAGAAACACCAAGACGCTCTTGTTGAACAGCTAAAAAAAGAGAAAAAAAAAGACAAAACGAACTAGAAACAAAAAGACGCCCTTGTTAAACAGCTAAAAAAAAGAGAAAAAAAAAGACAAAACGAACTAGAAACACCAAGACGCCCTTGTTGAACAGCTAAAAAAAAAAGAGAGAAAAAAGAAGAAAAAAAGTACTAGAAACACCAAGACGCCCTTGTTGAACAGCTAAAAAAAGAGAGAAAAAAGAAGAAAAAAAGTACTAGAAACACCAAGACGCCCTTGTTGAACAGCTAAAAAAAGAGAAAAAAAAAAGACAAAACGAACTAGAAACAAAAAGACGCCCTTGTTAAACAGCTAAAAAAAAGAGAAAAAAAAAGACAAAACGAACTAGAAACACCAAGACGCCCTTGTTGAACAGCTAAAAAAAAAAGAGAGAAAAAAGAAGAAAAAAAGTACTAGAAACACCAAGACGCCCTTGTTGAACAGCTAAAAAAAGGAAGAAAAAAAGTACTAGAAACACCAAGACGCCCTTGTTGAACAGGTAAAAAATAAGAAAAAAAGTACTAGAAACACTAAGACGCCCTTGTTGAACAGCTAAAATAAGAGAAGAAAAGAAGTACTAGAAACACCAAGACGCCCTTGTTGAACAGCTAAAAAAAGAGAAAAAAAAAGACAAAACGAACTAGAAACAAAAAGACGCCCTTGTTAAACAGCTAAAAAAAAGAGAAAAAAAAAGAGAAAAAAAAAGACAAAACGAACTAGAAACACCAAGACGCCCTTGTTGAACAGCTAAAAAAAGGAAGAAAAAAAGTACTAGAAACACCAAGAGGCCCTTGTTGAACAGCTAAAAAAGAGAAGAAAAAAAATACTAGAAACACCAAGACGCCCTTGTTGAACAGGTAAAAAATAAGAAAAAAGTACTAGAAACACTAAGACGCCCTTGTTGAACAGCTAAAAAAAGAGAAGAAAAGAAGTACTAGAAACACCAAGACGCCCTTGTTGAACAGCTAAAAAAAAAAGAGAGAAAAAAGAAGAAAAAAAGTACTAGAAACACCAAGACGCCCTTGTTGAACAGCTAAAAAAAGAGAAAAAAAAAGACAAAACGAACTAGAAACAAAAAGACGCCCTTGTTAAACAGCTAAAAAAAAGAGAAAAAAAAAGAGAAAAAAAAAGACAAAACGAACTAGAAACACCAAGACGCCCTTGTTGAACAGCTAAAAAAAAAGAGAGAAAAAAGAAGAAAAAAAGTACTAGAAACACCAAGACGCCCTTGTTGAACAGCTAAAAAAAGAGAAAAAAAAGACAAAACGAACTAGAAACAAAAAGACGCCCTTGTTAAACAGCTTAAAAAAAGAGAAAAAAAAAGACAAAACGAACTAGAAACACCAAGACGCCCTTGTTGAACAGCTAAAAAAAAAGAGAGAAAAAAGAAGAAAAAAAGTACTAGAAACACCAAGACGCCCTTGTTGAACAGCTAAAAAAAGAGAAAAAAAAAGACAAAACGAACTAGAAACAAAAAGACGCCCTTGTTAAACAGCTAAAAAAAGAGAAAAAAAAAGACAAAACGAACTAGAAACACCAAGACGCCCTTGTTGAACAGCTAAAAAAAAAAGAGAGAAAAAAGAAGAAAAAAAGTACTAGAAATACCAAGACGCCCTTGTTGAACAGCTAAAAAAAAAGAGAGAAAAAAGAAGAAAAAAAGTACTAGAAACACCAAGACGCCCTTGTTGAACAGCTAAAAAAAGAGAGAAAAAAAGACAAAACGAACTAGAAACAAAAAGACGCCCTTGTTAAACAGCTAAAAAAAAGAGAAAAAAAAAGACAAAACGAACTAGAAACACCAAGACGCCCTTGTTGAACAGCTAAAAAAAAAGAGAGAAAAAAGAAGAAAAAAAGTACTAGAAACACCAAGACGCCCTTGTTGAACAGCTAAAAAAAGAGAGAAAAAAGAAGAAAAAAAGTACCAGAAACACCAAGACGCCCTTGTTGAACAGCTAAAAAAAGAGAAAAAAAAAAGACAAAACGAACTAGAAACAAAAAGACGCCCTTGTTAAACAGCTAAAAAAAAGAGAAAAAAAAAGACAAAACGAACTAGAAACACCAAGACGCCCTTGTTGAACAGCTAAAAAAAAAAGAGAGAAAAAAGAAGAAAAAAAGTACTAGAAACACCAAGACGCCCTTGTTGAACAGCTAAAAAAAGGAAGAAAAAAAGTACTAGAAACACCAAGAGGCCCTTGTTGAACAGCTAAAAAAGAGAAGAAAAAAAGTACTAGAAACACCAAGACGCCCTTGTTGAACAGGTAAAAAATAAGAAAAAAAGTACTAGAAACACTAAGACGCCCTTGTTGAACAGCTAAAAAAGAGAAGAAAAGAAGTACTAGAAACACCAAGACGCCCTTGTTGAACAGCTAAAAAAAGAGAAAAAAAAAGACAAAACGAACTAGAAACAAAAAGACGCCCTTGTTAAACAGCTAAAAAAAAGAGAAAAAAAAAGAGAGAAAAAAAGACAAAACGAACTAGAAACACCAAGACGCCCTTGTTGAACAGCTAAAAAAAAAAGAGAGAAAAAAGAAGAAAAAAAGTACTAGAAACACCAAGACGCCCTTGTTGAACAGCTAAAAAAAGAGAAAAAAAAGACAAAACGAACTAGAAACAAAAAGACGCCCTTGTTAAACAGCTAAAAAAAAGAGAAAAAAAAAAGACAAAACGAACTAGAAACACCAAGACGCCCTTGTTGAACAGCTAAAAAAAAAGAGAGAAAAAAGAAGAAAAAAAGTACTAGAAACACCAAGACGCCCTTGTTGAACAGCTAAAAAAAGAGAAAAAAAAAGACAAAACGAACTAGAAACAAAAAGACGCCCTTGTTAAACAGCTAAAAAAAAGAGAAAAAAAAAGACAAAACGAACTAGAAACACCAAGACGCCCTTGTTGAACAGCTAAAAAAAAAAGAGAGAAAAAAGAAGAAAAAAAGTACTAGAAACACCAAGACGCCCTTGTTGAACAGCTAAAAAAAAAGAGAGAAAAAAGAAGAAAAAAAGTACTAGAAACACCAAGACGCCCTTGTTGAACAGCTAAAAAAAGAGAAAAAAAAAGACAAAACGAACTAGAAACAAAAAGACGCCCTTGTTAAACAGCTAAAAAAAAGAGAAAAAAAAAGAGAGAAAAAAAGACAAAACGAACTAGAAACACCAAGACGCCCTTGTTGAACAGCTAAAAAAAAAAGAGAGAAAAAAGAAGAAAAAAAGTACTAGAAACACCAAGACGCCCTTGTTGAACAGCTAAAAAAAGAGAAAAAAAAGACAAAACGAACTAGAAACAAAAAGACGCCCTTGTTAAACAGCTAAAAAAAAGAGAAAAAAAAAGACAAAACGAACTAGAAACACCAAGACGCCCTTGTTGAACAGCTAAAAAAAAAGAGAGAAAAAAGAAGAAAAAAAGTACTAGAAACACCAAGACGCCCTTGTTGAACAGCTAAAAAAAGAGAAAAAAAAAGACAAAACGAACTAGAAACAAAAAGACGCCCTTGTTAAACAGCTAAAAAAAAGAGAAAAAAAAAGACAAAACGAACTAGAAACACCAAGACGCCCTTGTTGAACAGCTAAAAAAAAAAGAGAGAAAAAAGAAGAAAAAAAGTACTAGAAACACCAAGACGCCCTTGTTGAACAGCTAAAAAAAAAGAGAGAAAAAAGAAGAAAAAAAGTACTAGAAACACCAAGACGCCCTTGTTGAACAGCTAAAAAAAGAGAAAAAAAAAGACAAAACGAACTAGAAACACCAAGACGCCCTTGTTGAACAGCTAAAAAAAAAAGAGAGAAAAAAGAAGAAAAAAAGTACTAGAAACACCAAGACGCCCTTGTTGAACAGCTAAAAAAAGGAAGAAAAAAAGTACTAGAAACACCAAGACGCCCTTGTTGAACAGCTAAAAAAAGAAGAAAAAAAGTACTAGAAACACCAAGACGCCCTTGTTTAACAGCTAAAAAAAGGAAGAAAAAAAGTACTAGAAACACCAAGACGCCCTTGTTGAACAGCTAAAAAAAGAGAAGAAAAGAAGTACTAGAAACACCAAGACGCCCTTGTTGAACAGCTAAAAAAAAAGAGAGAAAAAAGAAGAAAAAAAGTACTAGAAACACCAAGACGCCCTTGTTGAACAGCTAAAAAAAGAAAAAAAAAAAGACAAAACGAACTAGAAACAAAAAGACGCCCTTGTTAAACAGCTAAAAAAAAGAGAAAAAAAAAGACAAAACGAACTAGAAACACCAAGACGCCCTTGTTGAACAGCTAAAAAAAAAAAGAGAAAAAAGAAGAAAAAAAGTACTAGAAACACCAAGACGCTCTTGTTGAACAGCTAAAAAAAAAGAGAGAAAAAAGAAGAAAAAAAGTACTAGAAAAACCAAGACGCCCTTGTTGAACAGCTAAAAAAAGAGAAAAAAAAGCCAAACGAACTAGAAACAAAAAGACGCCCTTGTTAAACAGCTAAAAAAAAGAGAAAAAAGAAGAAAAAAAGTACTAGAAACACCAAGACGCCCTTGTTGAACAGCTAAAAAAAGAGAGAAAAAAGAAGAAAAAAAGTACTAGAAACACCAAGACGCCCTTGTTGAACAGCTAAAAAAAGAGAAAAAAAAAGACAAAACGAACTAGAAACAAAAAGACGCCCTTGTTAAACAGCTAAAAAAAAGAGAAAAAAAAAGACAAAACGAACTAGAAACACCAAGACGCCCTTGTTGAACAGCTAAAAAAAAAAGAGAGAAAAAAGAAGAAAAAAAGTACTAGAAACACCAAGACGCCCTTGTTGAACAGCTAAAAAAAGGAAGAAAAAAAGTACTAGAAACACCAAGAGGCCCTTGTTGAACAGCTAAAAAAGAGAAGAAAAAAAGTACTAGAAACACCAAGACGCCCTTGTTGAACAGGTAAAAAATAAGAAAAAAAGTACTAGAAACACTAAGACGCCCTTGTTGAACAGCTAAAAAAAGAGAAGAAAAGAAGTACTAGAAACACCAAGACGCCCTTGTTGAACAGCTAAAAAAAAAGGGAGAAAAAAGAAGAAAAAAAGTACTAGAAACACCAAGACGCCCTTGTTGAACAGCTAAAAAAAGAGAAAAAAAAAGACAAAACGAACTAGAAACAAAAAGACGCCCTTGTTAAACAGCTAAAAAAAAGAGAAAAAAAAAGAGAAAAAAAAAGACAAAACGAACTAGAAACACCAAGACGCCCTTGTTGAACAGCTAAAAAAAAAAGAGAGAAAAAAGAAGAAAAAAAGTACTAGAAACACCAAGACGCCCTTGTTGAACAGCTAAAAAAAGAGAAAAAAAAGACAAAACGAACTAGAAACAAAAAGACGCCCTTGTTAAACAGCTAAAAAAAAGAGAAAAAAGAAGAAAAAAAGTACTAGAAACACCAAGACGCCCTTGTTGAACAGCTAAAAAAAGAGAGAAAAAAGAAGAAAAAAAGTACTAGAAACACCAAGACGCCCTTGTTGAACAGCTAAAAAAAGAGAAAAAAAAAGACAAAACGAACTAGAAACAAAAAGACGCCCTTGTTAAACAGCTAAAAAAAAGAGAAAAAAAAAGACAAAACGAACTAGAAACACCAAGACGCCCTTGTTGAACAGCTAAAAAAAAAAGAGAGAAAAAAGAAGAAAAAAAGTACTAGAAACACCAAGACGCCCTTGTTGAACAGCTAAAAAAAGGAAGAAAAAAAGTACTAGAAACACCAAGAGGCCCTTGTTGAACAGCTAAAAAAGAGAAGAAAAAAAGTACTAGAAACACCAAGACGCCCTTGTTGAACAGGTAAAAAATAAGAAAAAAAGTACTAGAAACACCAAGACGCCCTTGTTGAACAGCTAAAAAAAGAGAAGAAAAGAAGTACTAGAAACACCAAGACGCCCTTGTTGAACAGCTAAAAAAAAAGAGAGAAAAAAGAAGAAAAAAAGTACTAGAAACACCAAGACGCCCTTGTTGAACAGCTAAAAAAAGAGAAAAAAAAAGACAAAACGAACTAGAAACAAAAAGACGCCCTTGTTAAACAGCTAAAAAAAAGAGAAAAAAAAAGAGAAAAAAAAAGACAAAACGAACTAGAAACACCAAGACGCCCTTGTTGAACAGCTAAAAAAAAAAGAGAGAAAAAAGAAGAAAAAAAGTACTAGAAACACCAAGACGCCCTTGTTGAACAGCTAAAAAAAGGAAGAAAAAAAGTACTAGAAACACCAAGAGGCCCTTGTTGAACAGCTAAAAAAGAGAAGAAAAAAAGTACTGGAAACACCAAGACGCCCTTGTTGAACAGGTAAAAAATAAGAAAAAAAGTACTAGAAACACTAAGACGCCCTTGTTGAACAGCTAAAAAAAGAGAAGAAAAGAAGTACTAGAAACACCAAGACGCCCTTGTTGAACAGCTAAAAAAAAAGGGAGAAAAAAGAAGAAAAAAAGTACTAGAAACACCAAGACGCCCTTGTTGAACAGCTAAAAAAAGAGAAAAAAAAAGACAAAACGAACTAGAAACAAAAAGACGCCCTTGTTAAACAGCTAAAAAAAAGAGAAAAAAAAAGACAAAACGAACTAGAAACACCAAGACGCCCTTGTTGAACAGCTAAAAAAAAAAGAGAGAAAAAAGAAGAAAAAAAGTACTAGAAACACCAAGACGCCCTTGTTGAACAGCTAAAAAAAGGAAGAAAAAAAGTACTAGAAACACCAAGAGGCCCTTGTTGAACAGCTAAAAAAGAGAAGAAAAAAAGTACTAGAAACACCAAGACGCCCTTGTTGAACAGGTAAAAAATAAGAAAAAAAGTACTAGAAACACTAAGACGCCCTTGTTGAACAGCTAAAAAAAGAGAAGAAAAGAAGTACTAGAAACACCAAGACGCCCTTGTTGAACAGCTAAAAAAAAAGAGAGAAAAAAGAAGAAAAAAAGTACTAGAAACACCAAGACGCCCTTGTTGAACAGCTAAAAAAAGAGAAAAAAAAAGACAAAACGAACTAGAAACAAAAAGACGCCCTTGTTAAACAGCTAAAAAAAAGAGAAAAAAAAAGAGAAAAAAAAAGACAAAACGAACTAGAAACACCAAGACGCCCTTGTTGAACAGCTAAAAAAAAAAGAGAGAAAAAAGAAGAAAAAAAGTACTAGAAATACCAAGACGCCCTTGTTGAACAGCTAAAAAAAGGAAGAAAAAAAGTACTAGAAACACCAAGAGGCCCTTGTTGAACAGCTAAAAAAGAGAAGAAAAAAAGTACTAGAAACACCAAGACGCCCTTGTTGAACAGGTAAAAAATAAGAAAAAAAGTACTAGAAACACTAAGACGCCCTTGTTGAACAGCTAAAAAAAGAGAAGAAAAGAAGTACTAGAAACACCAAGACGCCCTTGTTGAACAGCTAAAAAAAAAGGGAGAAAAAAGAAGAAAAAAAGTACTAGAAACACCAAGACGCCCTTGTTGAACAGCTAAAAAAAGAGAAAAAAAAAGACAAAACGAACTAGAAACAAAAAGACGCCCTTGTTAAACAGCTAAAAAAAAGAGAAAAAAAAAGAGAAAAAAAAAGACAAAACGAACTAGAAACACCAAGACGCCCTTGTTGAACAGCTAAAAAAAAAAGAGAGAAAAAAGAAGAAAAAAAGTACTAGAAACACCAAGACGCCCTTGTTGAACAGCTAAAAAAAGAGAAAAAAAAGACAAAACGAACTAGAAACAAAAAGACGCCCTTGTTAAACAGCTAAAAAAAAGAGAAAAAAGAAGAAAAAAAGTACTAGAAACACCAAGACGCCCTTGTTGAACAGCTAAAAAAAGAGAGAAAAAAGAAGAAAAAAAGTACTAGAAACACCAAGACGCCCTTGTTGAACAGCTAAAAAAAGAGAAAAAAAAAGACAAAACGAACTAGAAACAAAAAGACGCCCTTGTTAAACAGCTAAAAAAAAGAGAAAAAAAAAGACAAAACGAACTAGAAACACCAAGACGCCCTTGTTGAACAGCTAAAAAAAAAAGAGAGAAAAAAGAAGAAAAAAAGTACTAGAAACACCAAGACGCCCTTGTTGAACAGCTAAAAAAAGGAAGAAAAAAAGTACTAGAAACACCAAGAGGCCCTTGTTGAACAGCTAAAAAAGAGAAGAAAAAAAGTACTAGAAACACCAAGACGCCCTTGTTGAACAGGTAAAAAATAAGAAAAAAAGTACTAGAAACACTAAGACGCCCTTGTTGAACAGCTAAAAAAAGAGAAGAAAAGAAGTACTAGAAACACCAAGACGCCCTTGTTGAACAGCTAAAAAAAAAGAGAGAAAAAAGAAGAAAAAAAGTACTAGAAACACCAAGACGCCCTTGTTGAACAGCTAAAAAAAGAGAAAAAAAAAGACAAAACGAACTAGAAACAAAAAGACGCCCTTGTTAAACAGCTAAAAAAAAGAGAAAAAAAAAGAGAAAAAAAAAGACAAAACGAACTAGAAACACCAAGACGCCCTTGTTGAACAGCTAAAAAAATAGAGAGAAAAAAGAAGAAAAAAAGTACTAGAAACACCAAGACGCCCTTGTTGAACAGCTAAAAAAAGGAAGAAAAAAAGTACTAGAAACACCAAGAGGCCCTTGTTGAACAGCTAAAAAAGCGAAGAAAAAAAGTACTAGAAACACCAAGACGCCCTTGTTGAACAGGTAAAAAATAAGAAAAAAAGTACTAGAAACACTAAGACGCCCTTGTTGAACAGCTAAAAAAAGAGAAGAAAAGAAGTACTAGAAACACCAAGACGCCCTTGTTGAACAGCTAAAAAAAAAGAGAGAAAAAAAGTACTAGAAACACCAAGACGCCCTTGTTGAACAGCAAAAAAAAGAGAAAAAAAAAGACAAAACGAACTAGAAACAAAAAGACGCCCTTGTTAAACAGCTAAAAAAAAGAGAAAAAAAAAGAGAAAAAAAAAGACAAAACGAACTAGAAACACCAAGACGCCCTTGTTGAACAGCTAAAAAAAAAAGAGAGAAAAAAGAAGAAAAAAAGTACTAGAAACACCAAGACGCCCTTGTTGAACAGCTAAAAAAAGAGAAAAAAAAGACAAAACGAACTAGAAACAAAAAGACGCCCTTGTTAAACAGCTAAAAAAAAGAGAAAAAAGAAGAAAAAAAGTACTAGAAACACCAAGACGCCCTTGTTGAACAGCTAAAAAAAGAGAGAAAAAAGAAGAAAAAAAGTACTAGAAACACCAAGACGCCCTTGTTGAACAGCTAAAAAAAGAGAAAAAAAAAGACAAAACGAACTAGAAACAAAAAGACGCCCTTGTTAAACAGCTAAAAAAAAGAGAAAAAAAAAGACAAAACGAACTAGAAACACCAAGACGCCCTTGTTGAACAGCTAAAAAAAAAAGAGAGAAAAAAGAAGAAAAAAAGTACTAGAAACACCAAGACGCCCTTGTTGAACAGCTAAAAAAATGAAGAAAAAAAGTACTAGAAACACCAAGAGGCCCTTGTTGAACAGCTAAAAAAGAGAAGAAAAAAAGTACTAGAAACACCAAGACGCCCTTGTTGAACAGGTAAAAAATAAGAAAAAAAGTACTAGAAACACTAAGACGCCCTTGTTGAACAGCTAAAAAAAGAGAAGAAAAGAAGTACTAGAAACACCAAGACGCCCTTGTTGAACAGCTAAAAAAAAAGAGAGAAAAAAGAAGAAAAAAAGTACTAGAAACACCAAGACGCCCTTGTTGAACAGCTAAAAAAAGAGAAAAAAAAAGACAAAACGAACTAGAAACAAAAAGACGCCCTTGTTAAACAGCTAAAAAAAAGAGAAAAAAAAAGAGAAAAAAAAAGACAAAACGAACTAGAAACACCAAGACGCCCTTGTTGAACAGCTAAAAAAAAAAGAGAGAAAAAAGAAGAAAAAAAGTACTAGAAACACCAAGACGCCCTTGTTGAACAGCTAAAAAAAGGAAGAAAAAAAGTACTAGAAACACCAAGAGGCCCTTGTTGAACAGCTAAAAAAGAGAAGAAAAAAAGTACTAGAAACACCAAGACGCCCTTGTTGAACAGGTAAAAAATAAGAAAAAAAGTACTAGAAACACTAAGACGCCCTTGTTGAACAGCTAAAAAAAGAGAAGAAAAGAAGTACTAGAAACACCAAGACGCCCTTGTTGAACAGCTAAAAAAAAAGAGAGAAAAAAGAAGAAAAAAAGTACTAGAAACACCAAGACGCCCTTGTTGAACAGCTAAAAAAAGAGAAAAAAAAGACAAAACGAACTAGAAACAAAAAGACGCCCTTGTTAAACAGTTAAAAAAAAGAGAAAAAAAAAGACAAAACGAACTAGAAACACCAAGACGCCCTTGTTGAACAGCTAAAAAAAAAGGGAGAAAAAAGAAGAAAAAAAGTACTAGAAACACCAAGACGCCCTTGTTGAACAGCTAAAAAAAGAGAAAAAAAAAGACAAAACGAACTAGAAACAAAAAGACGCCCTTGTTAAACAGCTAAAAAAAAGAGAAAAAAAAGAGAAAAAAAAAGACAAAACGAACTAGAAACACCAAGACGCCCTTGTTGAACAGCTAAAAAAAAAAGAGAGAAAAAAGAAGAAAAAAAGTACTAGAAACACCAAGACGCCCTTGTTGAACAGCTAAAAAAAGGAAGAAAAAAAGTACTAGAAACACCAAGAGGCCCTTGTTGAACAGCTAAAAAAGAGAAGAAAAAAAGTACTAGAAACACCAAGACGCCCTTGTTGAACAGGTAAAAAATAAGAAAAAAAGTACTAGAAACACTAAGACGCCCTTGTTGAACAGCTAAAAAAAGAGAAGAAAAGAAGTACTAGAAACACCAAGACGCCCTTGTTGAACAGCTAAAAAAAAAGGGAGAAAAAAGAAGAAAAAAAGTACTAGAAACACCAAGACGCCCTTGTTGAACAGCTAAAAAAAGAGAAAAAAAAAGACAAAACGAACTAGAAACAAAAAGACGCCCTTGTTAAACAGCTAAAAAAAAGAGAAAAAAAAAGAGAAAAAAAAAGACAAAACGAACTAGAAACACCAAGACGCCCTTGTTGAACAGCTAAAAAAAAAAGAGAGAAAAAAGAAGAAAAAAAGTACTAGAAACACCAAGACGCCCTTGTTGAACAGCTAAAAAAAGAGAAAAAAAAGACAAAACGAACTAGAAACAAAAAGACGCCCTTGTTAAACAGCTAAAAAAAAGAGAAAAAAGAAGAAAAAAAGTACTAGAAACACCAAGACGCCCTTGTTGAACAGCTAAAAAAAGAGAGAAAAAAGAAGAAAAAAAGTACTAGAAACACCAAGACGCCCTTGTTGAACAGCTAAAAAAAGAGAAAAAAAAAGACAAAACGAACTAGAAACAAAAAGACGCCCTTGTTAAACAGCTAAAAAAAAGAGAAAAAAAAAGACAAAACGAACTAGAAACACCAAGACGCCCTTGTTGAACAGCTAAAAAAAAAGAGAGAAAAAAGAAGAAAAAAAGTACTAGAAACACCAAGACGCCCTTGTTGAACAGCTAAAAAAAGAGAAAAAAAAAGACAAAACGAACTAGAAACAAAAAGACGCCCTTGTTAAACAGCTAAAAAAAAGAGAAAAAAAAAGACAAAACGAACTAGAAACACCAAGACGCCCTTGTTGAAAAGCTAAAAAAAAAAGAGAGAAAAAAGAAGAAAAAAAGTACTAGAAACACCAAGACGCCCTTGTTGAACAGCTAAAAAAAAAGAGAGAAAAAAGAAGAAAAAAAGTACTAGAAACACCAAGACGCCCTTGTTGAACAGCTAAAAAAAGAGAAAAAAAAAGACAAAACGAAGTAGAAACACCAAGACGCCCTTGTTGAACAGCTAAAAAAAAAAGAGAGAAAAAAGAAGAAAAAAAGTACTAGAAACACCAAGACGCCCTTGTTGAACAGCTAAAAAAAGGAAGAAAAAAAGTACTAGAAACACCAAGACGCCCTTGTTGAACAGCTAAAAAAAGAAGAAAAAAAGTACTAGAAACACCAAGACGCCCTTGTTTAACAGCTAAAAAAAGGAAGAAAAAAAGTACTAGAAACACCAAGACGCCCTTGTTGAACAGCTAAAAAAAGAGAAGAAAAGAAGTACTAGAAACACCAAGACGCCCTTGTTGAACAGCTAAAAAAAAAGAGAGAAAAAAGAAGAAAAAAAGTACTAGAAACACCAAGACGCCCTTGTTGAACAGCTAAAAAAAGAAAAAAAAAAAGACAAAACGAACTAGAAACAAAAAGACGCCCTTGTTAAACAGCTAAAAAAAAGAGAAAAAAAAAGACAAAACGAACTAGAAACACCAAGACGCCCTTGTTGAACAGCTAAAAAAAAAAAGAGAAAAAAGAAGAAAAAAAGTACTAGAAACACCAAGACGCCCTTGTTGAACAGCTAAAAAAAAAGAGAGAAAAAAGAAGAAAAAAAGTACTAGAAACACCAAGACGCCCTTGTTGAACAGCTAAAAAAAGAGAAAAAAAAGCCAAACGAGCTAGAAACAAAAAGACGCCCTTGTTAAACAGCTAAAAAAAAGAGAGAAAAGAAGAAAAAAAGTACTAGAAACACCAAGACGCCCTTGTTGAACAGCTAAAAAAAGAGAGAAAAAAGAAGAAAAAAAGTACTAGAAACACCAAGACGCCCTTGTTGAACAGCTAAAAAAAGAGAAAAAAAAAGACAAAACGAACTAGAAACAAAAAGACGCCCTTGTTAAACAGCTAAAAAAAAGAGAAAAAAAAAGACAAAACGAACTAGAAACACCAAGACGCCCTTGTTGAACAGCTAAAAAAAAAAGAGAGAAAAAAGAAGAAAAAAAGTACTAGAAACACCAAGACGCCCTTGTTGAACAGCTAAAAAAAGGAAGAAAAAAAGTACTAGAAACACCAAGAGGCCCTTGTTGAACAGCTAAAAAAGAGAAGAAAAAAAGTACTAGAAACACCAAGACGCCCTTGTTGAACAGGTAAAAAATAAGAAAAAAAGTACTAGAAACACTAAGACGCCCTTGTTGAACAGCTAAAAAAAGAGAAGAAAAGAAGTACTAGAAACACCAAGACGCCCTTGTTGAACAGCTAAAAAAAAAGAGAGAAAAAAGAAGAAAAAAAGTACTAGAAACACCAAGACGCCCTTGTTGAACAGCTAAAAAAAGAGAAAAAAAAAGACAAAACGAACTAGAAACAAAAAGACGCCCTTGTTAAACAGCTAAAAAAAAGAGAAAAAAAAAGAGAAAAAAAAAGACAAAACGAACTAGAAACACCAAGACGCCCTTGTTGAACAGCTAAAAAAAAAAGAGAGAAAAAAGAAGAAAAAAAGTACTAGAAACACCAAGACGCCCTTGTTGAACAGCTAAAAAAAGGAAGAAAAAAAGTACTAGAAACACCAAGAGGCCCTTGTTGAACAGCTAAAAAAGAGAAGAAAAAAAGTACTAGAAACACCAAGACGCCCTTGTTGAACAGGTAAAAAATAAGAAAAAAAGTACTAGAAACACTAAGACGCCCTTGTTGAACAGCTAAAAAAAGAGAAGAAAAGAAGTTCTAGAAACACCAAGACGCCCTTGTTGAACAGCGAAAAAAAAAGGGAGAAAAAAGAAGAAAAAAAGTACTAGAAACACCAAGACGCCCTTGTTGAACAGCTAAAAAAAGAGAAAAAAAAAGACAAAACGAACTAGAAACAAAAAGACGCCCTTGTTAAACAGCTAAAAAAAAGAGAAAATAAAAGAGAAAAAAAAAGACAAAACGAACTAGAAACACCAAGACGCCCTTGTTGAACAGCTAAAAAAAAAAGAGAGAAAAAAGAAGAAAAAAAGTACTAGAAACACCAAGACGCCCTTGTTGAACAGCTAAAAAAAGAGAAAAAAAAGACAAAACGAACTAGAAACAAAAAGACGCCCTTGTTAAACAGCTAAAAAAAAGAGAAAAAAGAAGAAAAAAAGTACTAGAAACACCAAGACGCCCTTGTTGAACAGCTAAAAAAAGAGAGAAAAAAGAAGAAAAAAAGTACTAGAAACACCAAGACGCCCTTGTTGAACAGCTAAAAAAAGAGAAAAAAAAAGACAAAACGAACTAGAAACAAAAAGACGCCCTTGTTAAACAGCTAAAAAAAAGAGAAAAAAAAAGACAAAACGAACTAGAAACACCAAGACGCCCTTGTTGAACAGCTAAAAAAAAAAGAGAGAAAAAAGAAGAAAAAAAGTACTAGAAACACCAAGACGCCCTTGTTGAACAGCTAAAAAAAGGAAGAAAAAAAGTACTAGAAACACCAAGAGGCCCTTGTTGAACAGCTAAAAAAGAGAAGAAAAAAAGTACTAGAAACACCAAGACGCCCTTGTTGAACAGGTAAAAAATAAGAAAAAAAGTACTAGAAACACTAAGACGCCCTTGTTGAACAGCTAAAAAAAGAGAAGAAAAGAAGTACTAGAAACACCAAGACGCCCTTGTTGAACAGCTAAAAAAAAAGAGAGAAAAAAAGTACTAGAAACACCAAGACGCCCTTGTTGAACAGCAAAAAAAAGAGAAAAAAAAAGACAAAACGAACTAGAAACAAAAAGACGCCCTTGTTAAACAGCTAAAAAAAAGAGAAAAAAAAAGAGAAAAAAAAAGACAAAACGAACTAGAAACACCAAGACGCCCTTGTTGAACAGCTAAAAAAAAAAGAGAGAAAAAAGAAGAAAAAAAGTACTAGAAACACCAAGACGCCCTTGTTGAACAGCTAAAAAAAGAGAAAAAAAAGACAAAACGAACTAGAAACAAAAAGACGCCCTTGTTAAACAGCTAAAAAAAAGAGAAAAAAGAAGAAAAAAAGTACTAGAAACACCAAGACGCCCTTGTTGAACAGCTAAAAAAAGAGAGAAAAAAGACGAAAAAAAGTACTAGAAACACCAAGACGCCCTTGTTGAACAGCTAAAAAAAGAGAAAAAAAAAGACAAAACGAACTAGAAACAAAAAGACGCCCTTGTTAAACAGCTAAAAAAAAGAGAAAAAAAAAGACAAAACGAACTAGAAACACCAAGACGCCCTTGTTGAACAGCTAAAAAAAAAAGAGAGAAAAAAGAAGAAAAAAAGTACTAGAAACACCAAGACGCCCTTGTTGAACAGCTAAAAAAAGGAAGAAAAAAAGTACTAGAAACACCAAGAGGCCCTTGTTGAACAGCTAAAAAAGAGAAGAAAAAAAGTACTAGAAACACCAAGACGCCCTTGTTGAACAGGTAAAAAATAAGAAAAAAAGTACTAGAAACACTAAGACGCCCTTGTTGAACAGCTAAAAAAAGAGAAGAAAAGAAGTACTAGAAACACCAAGACGCCCTTGTTGAACAGCTAAAAAAAAAGAGAGAAAAAAGAAGAAAAAAAGTACTAGAAACACCAAGACGCCCTTGTTGAACAGCTAAAAAAAGAGAAAAAAAAAGACAAAACGAACTAGAAACAAAAAGACGCCCTTGTTAAACAGCTAAAAAAAAGAGAAAAAAAAAGAGAAAAAAAAAGACAAAACGAACTAGAAACACCAAGACGCCCTTGTTGAACAGCTAAAAAAAAAAGAGAGAAAAAAGAAGAAAAAAAGTACTAGAAACACCAAGACGCCCTTGTTGAACAGCTAAAAAAAGGAAGAAAAAAAGTACTAGAAACACCAAGAGGCCCTTGTTGAACAGCTAAAAAAGAGAAGAAAAAAAGTACTAGAAACACCAAGACGCCCTTGTTGAACAGGTAAAAAATAAGAAAAAAAGTACTAGAAACACTAAGACGCCCTTGTTGAACAGCTAAAAAAAGAGAAGAAAAGAAGTACTAGAAACACCAAGACGCCCTTGTTGAACAGCTAAAAAAAAAGAGAGAAAAAAGAAGAAAAAAAGTACTAGAAACACCAAGACGCCCTTGTTGAACAGCTAAAAAAAGAGAAAAAAAAGACAAAACGAACTAGAAACAAAAAGACGCCCTTGTTAAACAGTTAAAAAAAAGAGAAAAAAAAAGACAAAACGAACTAGAAACACCAAGACGCCCTTGTTGAACAGCTAAAAAAAAAGAGAGAAAAAAGAAGAAAAAAAGTACTAGAAACACCAAGACGCCCTTGTTGAACAGCTAAAAAAAGAGAAAAAAAAAGACAAAACGAACTAGAAACAAAAAGACGCCCTTGTTAAACAGCTAAAAAAAAGAGAAAAAAAAAGACAAAACGAACTAGAAACACCAAGACGCCCTTGTTGAACAGCTAAAAAAAAAAGAGAGAAAAAAGAAGAAAAAAAGTACGAGAAACACCAAGACGCCCTTGTTGAACAGCTAAAAAAAAACAGAGAAAAAAGAAGAAAAAAAGTACTAGAAACACCAAGACGCCCTTGTTGAACAGCTAAAAAAAGAGAAAAAAAAAGACAAAACAAACTAGAAACAAAAAGACGCCCTTGTTAAACAGCTAAAAAAAAGAGAAAAAAAAAGACAAAACGAACTAGAAACACCAAGACGCCCTTGTTGAACAGCTAAAAAAAAAAGAGAGAAAAAAGAAGAAAAAAAGTACTAGAAACACCAAGACGCCCTTGTTGAACAGCTAAAAAAAGGAAGAAAAAAAGTACTAGAAACACCAAGAGGCCCTTGTTGAACAGCTAAAAAAGAGAAGAAAAAAAGTACTAGAAACACCAAGACGCCCTTGTTGAACAGGTAAAAAATAAGAAAAAAAGTACTAGAAACACTAAGACGCCCTTGTTGAACAGCTAAAAAAAGAGAAGAAAAGAAGTACTAGAAACACCAAGACGCCCTTGTTGAACAGCTAAAAAAAAAGAGAGAAAAAAGAAGAAAAAAAGTACTAGAAACACCAAGACGCCCTTGTTGAACAGCTAAAAAAAGAGAAAAAAAAAGACAAAACGAACTAGAAACAAAAAGACGCCCTTGTTAAACAGCTAAAAAAAAGAGAAAAAAAAAGAGAAAAAAAAAGACAAAACGAACTAGAAACACCAAGACGCCCTTGTTGAACAGCTAAAAAAAAAAGAGAGAAAAAAGAAGAAAAAAAGTACTAGAAACACCAAGACGCCCTTGTTGAACAGCTAAAAAAAGGAAGAAAAAAAGTACTAGAAACACCAAGAGGCCCTTGTTGAACAGCTAAAAAAGAGAAGAAAAAAAGTACTAGAAACACCAAGACGCCCTTGTTGAACAGGTAAAAAATAAGAAAAAAAGTACTAGAAACACTAAGACGCCCTTGTTGAACAGCTAAAAAAAGAGAAGAAAAGAAGTACTAGAAACACCAAGACGCCCTTGTTGAACAGCTAAAAAAAAAGAGAGAAAAAAGAAGAAAAAATGTACTAGAAACACCAAGACGCCCTTGTTGAACAGCTAAAAAAAGAGAAAAAAAAGACAAAACGAACTAGAAACAAAAAGACGCCCTTGTTAAACAGCTAAAAAAAAGAGAAAAAAAAAGACAAAACGAACTAGAAACACCAAGACGCCCTTGTTGAACAGCTAAAAAAAAAAGAGAGAAAAAAGAAGAAAAAAAGTACTAGAAACACCAAGACGCCCTTGTTGAACAGCTAAAAAAAAACAGAGAAAAAAGAAGAAAAAAAGTACTAGAAACACCAAGACGCCCTTGTTGAACAGCTAAAAAAAGAGAAAAAAAAAGACAAAACAAACTAGAAACAAAAAGACGCCCTTGTTAAACAGCTAAAAAAAAGAGAAAAAAAAAGACAAAACGAACTAGAAACACCAAGACGCCCTTGTTGAACAGCTAAAAAAAAAAGAGAGAAAAAAGAAGAAAAAAAGTACTAGAAACACCAAGACGCCCTTGTTGAACAGCTAAAAAAAGGAAGAAAAAAAGTACTAGAAACACCAAGAGGCCCTTGTTGAACAGCTAAAAAAGAGAAGAAAAAAAGTACTAGAAACACCAAGACGCCCTTGTTGAACAGGTAAAAAATAAGAAAAAAAGTACTAGAAACACTAAGACGCCCTTGTTGAACAGCTAAAAAAAGAGAAGAAAAGAAGTACTAGAAACACCAAGACGCCCTTGTTGAACAGCTAAAAAAAAAGAGAGAAAAAAGAAGAAAAAAAGTACTAGAAACACCAAGACGCCCTTGTTGAACAGCTAAAAAAAGAGAAAAAAAAAGACAAAACGAACTAGAAACAAAAAGACGCCCTTGTTAAACAGCTAAAAAAAAGAGAAAAAAAAAGAGAAAAAAAAAGACAAAACGAACTAGAAACACCAAGACGCCCTTGTTGAACAGCTAAAAAAAAAAGAGAGAAAAAAGAAGAAAAAAAGTACTAGAAACACCAAGACGCCCTTGTTGAACAGCTAAAAAAAGGAAGAAAAAAAGTACTAGAAACACCAAGAGGCCCTTGTTGAACAGCTAAAAAAGAGAAGAAAAAAAGTACTAGAAACACCAAGACGCCCTTGTTGAACAGGTAAAAAATAAGAAAAAAAGTACTAGAAACACTAAGACGCCCTTGTTGAACAGCTAAAAAAAGAGAAGAAAAGAAGTACTAGAAACACCAAGACGCCCTTGTTGAACAGCTAAAAAAAAAGAGAGAAAAAAGAAGAAAAAATGTACTAGAAACACCAAGACGCCCTTGTTGAACAGCTAAAAAAAGAGAAAAAAAAGACAAAACGAACTAGAAACAAAAAGACGCCCTTGTTAAACAGCTAAAAAAAAGAGAAAAAAAAAGACAAAACGAACTAGAAACACCAAGACGCCCTTGTTGAACAGCTAAAAAAAAAGAGAGAAAAAAGAAGAAAAAAAGTACTAGAAACACCAAGACGCCCTTGTTGAACAGCTAAAAAAAGAGAAAAAAAAAGACAAAACGAACTAGAAACAAAAAGACGCCCTTGTTAAACAGCTAAAAAAAAGAGAAAAAAAAAGACAAAACGAACTAGAAACACCAAGACGCCCTTGTTGAACAGCTAAAAAAAAAAGAGAGAAAAAAGAAGAAAAAAAGTACTAGAAACACCAAGACGCCCTTGTTGAACAGCTAAAAAAAAACAGAGAAAAAAGAAGAAAAAAAGTACTAGAAACACCAAGACGCCCTTGTTGAACAGCTAAAAAAAGAGAAAAAAAAAGACAAAACGAACTAGAAACAAAAAGACGCCCTTGTTAAACAGCTAAAAAAAAGAGAAAAAAAAAGACAAAACGAACTAGAAACACCAAGACGCCCTTGTTGAACAGCTAAAAAAAAAAGAGAGAAAAAAGAAGAAAAAAAGTACTAGAAACACCAAGACGCCCTTGTTGAACAGCTAAAAAAAGGAAGAAAAAAAGTACTAGAAACACCAAGAGGCCCTTGTTGAACAGCTAAAAAAGAGAAGAAAAAAAGTACTAGAAACACCAAGACGCCCTTGTTGAACAGGTAAAAAATAAGAAAAAAAGTACTAGAAACACTAAGACGCCCTTGTTGAACAGCTAAAAAAAGAGAAAAAAAAAGACAAAACGAACTAGAAACAAAAAGACGCCCTTGTTAAACAGCTAAAAAAAAGAGAAAAAAAAAGAGAAAAAAAAAGACAAAACGAACTAGAAACACCAAGACGCCCTTGTTGAACAGCTAAAAAAAAAAGAGAGAAAAAAGAAGAAAAAAAGTACTAGAAACACCAAGACGCCCTTGTTGAACAGCTAAAAAAAGAGAAAAAAAAAGACAAAACGAACTAGAAACACCAAGACGCCCTTGTTGAACAGCTAAAAAAAAAAAGATAGAAAAAAGAAGAAAAAAAGTACTAGAAACACCAAGACGCCCTTGTTGAACAGCTAAAAAAAGGAAGAAAAAAAGTACTAGAAACACCAAGACGCCCTTGTTGAACAGCTAAAAAAAGAAGAAAAAAAGTACTAGAAACACCAAGACGCCCTTGTTTAACAGCTAAAAAAAGGAAGAAAAAAAGTACTAGAAACACCAAGACGCCCTTGTTGAACAGCTAAAAAAAGAGAAGAAAAGAAGTACTAGAAACACCAAGACGCCCTTGTTGAACAGCTAAAAAAAAAGAGAGAAAAAAGAAGAAAAAAAGTACTAGAAACACCAAGACGCCCTTGTTGAACAGCTAAAAAAAGAGAAAAAAAAAGACAAAACGAACTAGAAACAAAAAGACGCCCTTGTTAAACAGCTAAAAAAAAGAGAAAAAAAAGACAAAACGAACTAGAAACACCAAGACGCCCTTGTTGAACAGCTAAAAAAAAAAAGAGAAAAAAGAAGAAAAAAAGTACTAGAAACACCAAGACGCCCTTGTTGAACAGCTAAAAAAAGAGAAAAAAAA
Source organism: Acanthosepion esculentum (assembly GCA_964036315.1). Lineage (NCBI taxonomy): Eukaryota > Metazoa > Mollusca > Cephalopoda > Sepiida > Sepiidae > Acanthosepion > Acanthosepion esculentum. The sequence goes on along the minus strand of OZ038502.1, from coordinate 3,356,945 downwards.
AGACAAAACGAACTAGAAACAAAAAGACGCCCTTGTTAAACAGCTAAAAAAAAGAGAAAAAAAAAGACAAAACGAACTAGAAACACCAAGACGCCCTTGTTGAACAGCTAAAAAAAAAAGAGAGAAAAAAGAAGAAAAAAAGTACTAGAAACACCAAGACGCCCTTGTTGAACAGCTAAAAAAAAGAGAGAAAAAAGAAGAAAAAAAGTACTAGAAACACCAAGACGCCCTTGTTGAACAGCTAAAAAAAGAGAAAAAAAAAGACAAAACGAACTAGAAACAAAAAGACGCCCTTGTTAAACAGCTAAAAAAAGAGAAAAAAAAAGACAAAACGAACTAGAAACACCAAGACGCCCTTGTTGAACAGCTAAAAAAAAAAGAGAGAAAAAAGAAGAAAAAAAGTACTAGAAACACCAAGACGCCCTTGTTGAACAGCTAAAAAAAGGAAGAAAAAAAGTACTAGAAACACCAAGACGCCCTTGTTGAACAGCTAAAAAAAAGAAGAAAAAAAGTACTAGAAACACCAAGACGCCCTTGTTGAACAGCTAAAAAAAGGAAGAAAAAAAGTACTAGAAACACCAAGACGCCCTTGTTGAACAGCTAAAAAAAAGAAGAAAAAACGTACTAGAAACACCAAGACGCCCTTGTTGAACAGCTAAAAAAAGGAAGAAAAAAAGTACTAGAAACACCAAGACGCCCTTGTTGAACAGCTAAAAAAAGAAGAAAAAAAGTACTAGAAACACCAAGACGCCCTTGTTGAACAGCTAAAAAAAAAAGAGAGAAAAAAGAAGAAAAAAAGTACTAGAAACACCAAGACGCCCTTGTTGAACAGCTAAAAAAAGGAAGAAAAAAAGTACTAGAAACACCAAGACGCCCTTGTTGAACAGCTAAAAAAAAGAAGAAAAAAAGTACTAGAAACACCAAGACGCCCTTGTTGAACAGCTAAAAAAAGGAAGAAAAAAAGTACTAGAAACACCAAGACGCCCTTGTTGAACAGCTAAAAAAAAGAAGAAAAAACGTACTAGAAACACCAAGACGCCCTTGTTGAACAGCTAAAAAAAGGAAGAAAAAAAGTACTAGAAACACCAAGACGCCCTTGTTGAACAGCTAAAAAAAAGAAGAAAAAAAGTACTAGAAACACCAAGACGCCCTTGTTGAACAGCTAAAAAAAAAAAGAGAGAAAAAAGGAGAAAAAAAGTACTAGAAACACCAAGACGCCCTTGTTGAACAGCTAAAAAAAGAGAAAAAAAAAAGTCAAAACGAACTAGAAACAAAAAGACGCTCTTGTTAAACAGCTAAAAAAAAGAGAAAAAAAAAGACAAAACGAACTAGAAACACCAAGACGCCCTTGTTGAACAGCTAAAAAAAGAGAAAAAAAAAGACAAAATACTAGAAACACCAAGAGGCCCTTGTTGAACAGCTAAAAAAAAAGTAAAAAAAAGAAAAAACGTATTAGAAACACCAAGACGCCCTTGTTGAACAGCTAAAAAAAAAGAAAAAGAAGAAAAAAAAACTTACTAGAAACACTAAGACGCCCTTGTTGAACAGCTAAAAAAAAGACAAAAAAAAGAAGAAAAAAAGTACTAGAAACACCAAGACGCCCTTGTTGAACAGCTAAAAAAAAAGAGAGAAAAAAGAAGAAAACAGTACTAGAAACACCAAGACGCCCTTGTTGAACAGCTAAAAAAAGAGAAAAAAAAAGACAAAATGTACTAGAAACACCAAGACGCCCTTGTTGAACAGCTAAAAAAAAAGTAAAAAAAAGAAAAAAACGTATTAGAAACACCAAGGCGCCCTTGTTGAACAGCTAAAAAAAGAGAAAAAAAAAGACAAAATGTACTAGAAACACCAAGAGGCCCTTGTTGAACAGCTAATAAAAAAGTAAAAAAAAGAAAAAACGTACTAGAAACACCAAGTTGAACTTGTTGAACAGCTAAAAAAAAAAAAGAAAAAAAAGGAAAGAAACGGCCTTCCCTTAAATATCGACTTTGGTCATCTCTCCACATATTTCTATTTTCCATCCCCTTTTTTCTTTTCTTTTTTGTCTCTTTTTTCCCCGTCATGCCTTGCAACAGCACCTAAACGCCCGCCGATTCTGCTGTTTTAATAATAATAATAATGAATACAGAGGGAGTTGCTGAAAATTAGGGAGGACTTACTGTCTTTCCAACTACAGCAGTGACCACCAAATATCTTTTTTCTTTTTTAATCATTTCACTCCAAACAAAGCTAAACCCGTTCAGAAATATCTAAAATGATAACTGTATACTAGCGCTATTTAAGATCAATTATTAAAAACGGCATTGAGCGATTGAAGCCTGTTGGTCTTGTCGAAGACCACACTCCTTTGATCCTTGGAGACTGGCGCTACAGAATCACAAGCAAAGAACTGTACCAAATAACAGAAACGATAACACTTGAAGATTTTCAACAGCAGCTAAAATGGTTAGTACATGTAACTCGAAGAGGAAATAGTGACATAATTAAGATGTTGGCCTTCCACACCACTTCGAACAAAAGGTTAGGAAGGAAACCTCCATCAATACTGGAAAGAGCGATAACAGCTACTGGTCTTGAGAAACATTTTTTCCTTTAAAAAGTGTTTTAAGAGAATAATTTTATAAATTTTAATCGAAAACATAACTGGTTGCTCGATCAACACACACACACACACACACACATATATATTTATATATACTTGTGCATTTGGGAAGCAATCCCTCTTCTATACATGCTTCATTAAAGACGATTGATAATGTACTGCGATTAAGTTTTTGATTTAATTCTTCTTGTGTTCGTACAGGTGCTTTCGTTTTGGTACTTAAATAAAAGAAAAGACTTATGCGAAAACAACGAAAATTAAACAAAATCGCAATAGATTGTCAGTCGTCTTTAAGGAAACGTGTACACATATATATTGTGTATTTAGGTAGCAATCCCTCTTTTATATATGTTTCTTTAAAGGAGACTGATAAGGTACAGCGATTAACCATTTTATTTATTTTTTCTGTTCGTACAAGTGTTTTCTTTAATAGACACAAAGTGCATAAAATTTGTCCGAATGTTTTGTATGTGTACACGCTTTCGGCTATTCTTTTAGCCATTATCAGGGGCATTTTTTATTTATTTATTTATTTTTTTAGAACTAAATATGTGTTTTTTGTGCAAGTCTCTAGAGTTATAGGAATGTTTTATTTTTCGAACACGGTTAGTACATGGTGGCCGTGTTCATAGTTAATGGTTCGCTATTATTATTAGGGCTTCCATTATTTCCCTTTTTATTATTAGGGCTTCCATTATTTTAAATCTTTTATTAGATGTGGATTAAGCTATTTTACTTGTATTTTCTACTATAATATTTCGGATGGTGTCTGGTAGGTTTGGTGTGTGTTTAAATGAGTCCTAATGGGGCTATGGTCGCATAGATATAATGTATGTTGCCTAGATATGCATTTAGTAGTGTGGCTGATGCAATTATTTATGAATTTGCTTTGATCAGGAACACAGTTTCTTAAGGGGCAGTTGAACTCGTAAATAATGTTCGTTCTTTGTAGTTTTGATTTTGCAGGTGTGTTTTTATTTTTCATGATAACATTAGCTGTTATATATATATATATATATATATATATATATATATATATATATATATATATAAACTCTCAAGATGATAGAATCCAGGTAGAACTCAATGTCCAGGACAGAGTAAGAATATAATATAAAAGGCCCAAACACTAATATTCTATGGTTATAATTTATTACATTGGAATCGTAATCACGATCCAATTCCTCAGACCTATAAATTCAAAAACTGTTTGAATTTGTATGTCTGATGAATTGGATCGTGATTACGATTCCAATCTAATAAATTATAACCATAGAATATTAGTGTTTGGGCCTTTTATATATATATATATATATATATATATATATATATATATATATATATATATATGAAGAGCATAATATATATATATATATATATATATATATATATATATATATATATATATATATATATATATATATATATATATATATATATGAAGAGCATAAGAGCGAGATAAAGAAATAAAGAAAGGACAGGTTAGAGTGGGTGTAAAGCAAATCGGAAGGAAAACAAATGCGCATCAATTTTCATTTTCCTTCTCAATCTTTGAAAACTCCATTTTATTTGCCTGATGATAAAAGAACAGACTGTCTTATGGGTTTTTGCAAAGTGATCGTGAAAACCATCAAACAAAAAGCAATCATTGTATAATTAGTTATTAGCTGCTTTCGGGTTCCTCCAAAGTTATTTAAGCGTTCAATTTGTGGTAATAAAAATGAAGCGATAAAAGCAAGACATGATGAAGAGATGGTTTTCCATTGTCAAATAAGAATGGTCTTAGCAGTCAGGCTCACTATTGCTTTCTCAATGGCTGCTATTCAGAAAATACAGTGACAGTCGTGAAAGAAAGAAATCATTTCACTGTCCGAATCAAATTAGTTTTCTTTTTATTCGCTTTGGTTTTGCTCATAACACTTTTATCAAAGCCTCGTAGAATTTGTCGAGTGTTTTACTATTTGGGGATTATATTTGGTCATACTTTTCGCTCAATGTATTTGTTTTGTTTTCTTGACGAACGAAGAGAAGACAAAGACAACAGAAACTTTAATCTTTTCATCAATAGTAAAAGATTTTAGGTGAATTAAAAGCTGAACGTTATTTAGAATAAAAAAAACACAAAAACGCTCGAATATGAAAGAAAAAAGGGAGAAGAAATGAAAACAATGAAATGGACGAATAAACTCCAGAAAAAAGAAAGAAAAAATTGAAATGTGTATTAAAGAAAAAAAAAGTCTGTTTGGAAGGTAATAGAATAAAATAAGATAATTAAATGAATAAAATTAATGAATGAAAGCGAGAATGAAAGAAAGAAAAATTGAAAAGGAGGAAGGAAGCTTTAAGGTGGGGAAAAAGGCAAAAAAAGAAACAAAATGAAGGAAGGAGACCAAAAAAAAAAAAAAGGTAAAAACGAAAAAGTAAAAATAAAGAATAAAAGCGAACAAAGGAGAAATGAATGAATGAAAAAAGAAGGAAAGGTGTTAGAGAAAAGGAAAAGGAAGAAGAATAATGCAAGGAGCGAGGAATTGCGGTCAGAAAAAAAACGAAGAAAAAAGGAAAATGTAGCAATGAAAAAAGAAAGAGAAATGATAAAGCCCCATAAAAAGGAAAAAATGTGCAAAGAGAGACAGGAAGGAAAAGAAATGAAAGATTCGTTCACGAAGGAAATGTAAAAAAGAAAGAGTTTCAAGAAAGAAGGAAAATGAGAAAATAAAGGTTTCATTAAAAGAAAGCGAACTCTAAGCAATGAATGAAATAGAATGAACAGGAAGAGGAAATGAACGAAAAAGAATGAAAAAGAGGAAGAAATGAATAGGAAATGATTGAAAAATAAAAATGGAGAAAGAAATTAATGAGAAATGAATAAAAAGAATGAACAGAAAAAATGAATAAGGAAAGAATGAATAGGAAAAAATGAATAGGAAATGAATGAAAAATAATGAAAAGGAAAAAGAAATGAATGAAAAAGAATGAATAGGAAAAATGAATAAGAAACGAATGCAAAAAAAAACGAAAAGAAAAAATGAATATGAAATGAATGAAAAAGAATGAATAAGAAAAAGAAATGATTAAAAATGAATGAAAAAGAAATGAATAGGGAATGAATGAAAAAGAATGAAAAGGAGGAAAAAATAAACATGAAATGAATTAAAAAAATGAACTGGAAAAGAAATAAATAAGAAATGAATGAAAAAGAATGAAAAGGAGGAAAGAATGAATAGGAAATAAATGAAAAAATGGAATAGGAAAAAGAAATGAAAAGTAAAAAGAAAAAAATTAGTCAAGTGACAGAAAGAGTTTCTAGCACAACTTAAATGAAATATCCCGTCATATTTTTTAATAATTTCATGAAATCTTTTTTATTATACAGCAATTGTCAGAATTGAAAAATATTCGCATTTTTTTATCATTTTAGAAGGAGAGAGATTCATATTGCAAATATAGAGTCAAATCGGTCCCAGACTTCTTAAAGAGTATTTTCTTTTTTTTTATTCAGTTCACCTCAATAAAGGTAATAAAACCACTAAGACGCAATGGAGGTTACTTAGTGTTAGAGAATATGAGAAAAATAAACATTATTAAGAAGAGAAAACAAAAAAGATGAGAAATTAGGAAGGCAGAAGATAACGATTGACATTACATTTAAATTTTTGAAGATCAAAAGTTGACAGGGAAGCAAGAAGCCGTAAGAGAGTTCCACAAGTGAGAAGTGTGAGAGAAGAAACTGTTAGCTTTGAACTTACTATGATATCTGACCATTTCAGCTGTAAAATGATGAGGCCTTGCCGCCAACCTACTACTGTGCTTAAATTAATAAAGTCGAGGATCCAAAGAGGAAAGCTCACCAGAACAATTACCATGAACGTATCTATAGAAAAGGCACAGGGAAGCTACGCTACGGCGGTGGTGAATGGACTGAAGTCTTTACACCAGGTCAGAACTAATAACATTGCTTTGGATTTTATCAAGACTCTCTAAAAAATATATCGGGAGCACCAGACCAGATATAAAATAAAATCTCCTAAGCCGACCAAGCATAGACATAAATACAATATGGAAACCAGTAATACAAAGAAATACAGAAAAAAAAACAATGACAACAACAAAATTGTTATATGAGCTCTGGTAAAGATGATTATTGAGACATTAGCTTTATAAGTCCCAAATCCTGATGTCCGCAAAAAAACACATGGCCCAGTGGATAAACGCGTTGGCTGAATCCAGTGACTTGATCCAAAGAGTTGTGAGTTCAATACCTGAATAGAGCAGAGGTGAACAAAAACTCAGAAATTTGAGTTGAAGGGAGATAACTGATACTGAGGCATCCGGAAAGGGCATGGCACGTGGAAATAGAACATTCTATCTCGGTTGACTGGGTAGATTTTTCTAGATTGTTCGGTTCGGAATTCCAGTCACCTGAAGAAAACCGAGGCGTACTACGACCGAAACGTCGTGAATATGGCAACAAAGATAAGGACAAAAGTCCGAACAATGTAAATAAAAAGAAATGTAGTGTTCATTTAATAATATTTCTTTCTTTTGTATGTGAAGAAATAATTTGTTTTAATCATTTGACCACAAGTAAGGTGATAATGCCTAACAAACCTAAACAGGAAACACGGGACACACCTCTGCTTCTTTTAAAAAGTTGGGGAAGGAGTGTGAACCAGGCGATAGGGGAACCTATCTACTCCTGTATTTTTTGTATAAATTCGACTTGTAGGATTAAAGTGCTTGAAATTCCATTCCTTTTGAATTGATTTGAAAGTATATACATATATATAGAGAGTTGTTGTTTATGAATGAAGGTTGAACTGAACAACTTTCCTTCTTATTGTCTTCAGATATTAATTAAATCAGTTTCCTTTGATGTTGGGTAGTTTCAGGTTTTCCCTTGATTTTGCGCTTTGTAGGTCAAACGAAAAGCCGTGACTGCCGGCTTCTGTACTTTTTACCGTTAAGTGTCTTTTTTAAAACATTGACCTCCATGAAAGTGGAATAGATAAATACATTCCTTTGTTTTGCTTTGTTTTCATTGGCTAAAAAATAGTGTTATTTTGTTTCTTTTCATATTGATTCGATTTTGAATAACACCGTCGACCCGGAAATAATTTCACTAAGGTCAGTTGTTGTTTTAAATTTCACGTTTGTTAGAAACCGTTAGACAGAACACTAGCGTTAGTATATTTGTTAAAAGGGCCACAATACTAGCAAAGTGGGATGGTAGGGAATGCTTCGGGGTCGGGGGCAGTCTGAATGAAGCAAACCAGAAAAAGTGATCGAAGGGAACGTATTTTGAGTTATGGTCTTCAATCAAACAATGATTTTTGCAAAGCACTCAAGCGAGAACGATGAATTGAAATATTCAAATATGAAATCGTAGATACTTTGTCATGTACGAAGATGCTCGACATGAATTGTCAACAACAATGGCTTATATAGACATCAAAGACAAACAATATCCGCTCCTCAATTTGTTCGTATCTATCTATCTATCTATCTATCTATCTATCTATCTATCTATCTATCTATCTATCTATCTATCAGGTAATCCCATAAGTTCTGTCCGAATTTTGAATAAAGAAAACAAGTGACCAAATGTTACATTTAATTACAGATTCAATCAACAATGTATTTTCCCTGATTATCTATGACTTCCTTCCATCTATTAACAAGCTTACTAATTCCATTACTGTAAAATTCTTTTGGCTTTGATTTGAAGAACTCACAAATGTCAGTTTTAACCTCTTCCTGTGTTACAAAAGCTGTTTCTTCCAAATGATTCTGTAAGCTACGAAACAAATGGTAGTCTGAAGGAGCAAGGTCGTGAGAATAAGGTGGATGAGAAATTTTCTCCCAACCAAGTTCTTCGATCTTTTGTGACGGGATTCTTGCTGTGTGTGGTCGCGCATTGTCCTGATGAAACATCACCCGTTTTCGATTCACTAGCGGCAGGTCTTTTTTTCCTCAAAGCTTGGTTCAAACGCTCTAATTACTGACAGTATATTTGAGCATTAATTGTTGCATTAGGTGGTAAGAATTCAAAGTGGATTATTCCTTGGCAATCCCACCAGATTGAAAGAAGAACCTTTTGCCCATGAAGTTCCCTTCTCGGCTGTGGCTGGGGTCCTTCCCCTTTGCCAAGTCACAGTCTACAACGCTTAACATTTCGATAAAAGATCCATTTTGCGTCGCCAGTCACAAGTCTATCCAAAAAAGGTGAAACAAGTTGGCGAGAATGGAGAGAAGAGCAGATGTCAACTCGGGATTTGAGGTTGTTTTCAGACAATTCATGAGACATCCAATTTTCCAAGTTTAGGAACTTTTCCAAGTTGTTGAAGATGACGATGAACAGTTGTATTGTTTGAACTGAGAACCACTGCCAATTCCTCAACTGATAAAGCAGGATTTTCTTCAAGGGCTGCTTCAAGAAGCTTTTCATCAAACTCAACTGGTTGTCCGGTTCGATCTTCATCTTCAAGAGTGAAATCTCCACCTCTGAATTTTGCAAACAATCTTCTGCAAGTTCTTTCATTCACACATTCCTCTCCATAAACTGAGTGAATGTTTCTAGCCTCTTCGGCTGCTGAGTTTCCTTTCTTGAACTCATAAAGTATTATGTACCTGAAATGATTCTTGGGTACTTCCATGTTAGCAGGGTTTAAATCAAACAAAATTGAATTTTATTGTTGTCTGAAATAAAATTTGATCAGTTTAAATGCATCTAAACATAAAAATAATGTTCAGCTCCATTAGACATTATAAAATACTCTTTAAATTTCGTTCATTTTAACAAAAAGTTAAAATTCGGACAGAGCTTATGGGATGACCTAATATCTATCTATCTATCTATCTATCTATGACATTCTATTCATATCTGTGAAGATGGCGAGACATGGAAAATATTATGAAGGTCGCGTATCGTCGGAGAAACGTCTGCTCTCTTTGGCTTCTTCAGTTTATACCTGTGCATGCATACATACTAATATACACATAATAGATACCTTTTTATATGAATACATGTATATAAGATATTCATAAATACCCCTATTTATATATACCTGTACATATGTATATGTGACACCATACTGACACGCACATACACAAAAGCACACATACTCATATCACCATATAAAATATGGAGCCAGATGTACCCTGACGATCCGTTTAGGTGAAACCTAGGAAGGTTTGCCTGGCTCTTTAGGTTTATATTAGGTTTGCTCTACTTCGTGTATTGAGCACTTTACGTAGTTGCTTTTACTCGTTTTGGAGGTTTTTTTCTTTGGCTCTGAGCTTGGATTCTGGACGATTGTTTTCGCCTCAATTTCATGTTTCTTTTTTTATTACTCATTTTTCCTTGGGTATTGGTTTGTTCAATCATAAGCCGACATACCTAAGGTTTTTCCAAGCGAGTACCACTATATATATATATATATATATATATATATATATATATATATATATATATATATATATATATATATATATATATATCAATCTTTTCCTATCTATCTATCTATCTATCTATTATACTCGGTTCATGTTTAACAAAAGTTCCTTTTCGTAAACTTCCCAGTTTTATTGTTAGTTATTAACACATTTATTTTTATGTTACTTACTAAAAAGATGCTTTATTTATACTAGTAATGCCAGAAATACCCACTTAAATGTTTATTAAATAGAAATTGTCAAACCAAAGTCACTTTTGACAAAGATTTCGTTCATCTAAATTTCAAACGCTTTATTTACAATCGTAGCAAATAAGATTACTTGACCTGATGAAGCATTGTCACGCATTACCTGAATATTCTTTGATTTGATAATCAACTTATTTATAAGCAAAGGCACTGAATAGTGAAAATCTTTAGCAATATAACTACAGTCAAAAGAAAACAATTTAGTGTTATGAACAATCTTTCATTATTATGTGAGGTGCTACGTTAGGCAAACAATGGGGAGAGATAAAAGAAAGGGGAGAGATAAAAGAATGGGAGGAATAAAGAAAGGGGAGAGATTAAAGAAAGGGGAGAGATAAAAGAAAGGGGAGAGATAGAAGAAAGGGGAGAGATAAAAGAAAGGGGAGAGATTAAAGAAAAGGGAGAGATATAAGAAAGGGGAGAGATAGAAGAAACGGGAGAGATAAAAGAAAAGGGAGACATAGAAGAAAGGGGAGAGATAATAGAAAGGGGAGAGATTAAAGAAAAGGGAGCGATAAAAGAAAGGGCAGAGATAAAAGAAAGGGGAGAGATAAAAGAAAGGGGAGAGATAGAAGAAAGGGGAGAGTGATAATAGAAAGGGCAGCGATAAAAGAAATGGGAGAGATAAAAGAAAAGGGAGAGATAGAAGAAAGTGGAGAGATAAAAGAAAGGGGAGAGATTAAAGAAAGGGGAGAGATAATAGAAAGGGGAGGATAGATGAAATGGGATAGATTGAAGAAAGTGGAGACATAAAAGAAAGGGGAGAGATAGAACAAAGTGGTGAGATAAAAAAGGGGAGAGATAAAAGAAAGGGGAGAGATAAAAGAAAGGGCGCGAGATAAAACAAAAGAGAGAGATAAATGTAAGGGGAGAGATAAAAAAATGGGGAGACATGAAATGAGCTGATAGCATCTCTGAGTAGATTGGAAGATCATTCTCAGATATTGGCACGCAACTGAGACATATGGAGGTAGCTAGTCAGGTGCTAAATCACACCCGGTCAGAGAGTTGGTGATGATGACGTGAACCTTCTCAATTCTGTGGATACCACGCCATTTAGGTGATTTGTCTATTCATTTTTTTTTCCTTTTTCTTTTTTACATTTCCTTCAGAAACTGAGTGGGCCGTACAACAATGATGCCTTCGTGGAAGCGGGTTATTCACTATAGGAATTAATGAATGTGGGCAATATTGTGGGCCCTTTTTTCAGGTGTATCCTCTTTTGGAGATGTAGGCATTGTTAACTTTGAAAGCACTGCCCCATTAGAAATGGTTTCTATCTATAGTTAGTACAAACTCCGGATCCAGCTCCCTGCAAATAGAAAACATCGGATCTCGTTCGATGACAGGTAAGCAGTGCCGAGCCTGGTTACTACTTCGATGGGGGACGGCTTGCAAATATCAGGTATTTTAGGCGACCATCTGTAATCCTATAAATAACCCACAAGCCGTAAAAATGAAACAAATCAAACATCCCCTGCAGCAATCATCCCGAGATGACTGTACGGACAGGGTGGAAATGAAACATTCCCAGCTTCTCATCAATGACCTGCACGCACGACTTTCATCCTCATCGTAGATGGGCTTGTGAATTGATAAAGAAAGAAAGAAACAGTGAAAAAACATCACCAAGTGAAGCAGTTAGAGTGCTGGAGATTCTGTGCGAACAGAGGTGGTTTGGGAAGTTGTTCTAGTTGTTACATCTAAACACAGATCCTTGCTAGTGATCAAAGCCTATCTACATGGGCATTGGGAGAACTTATTTAGTTCGGCCAACTTTAACTCTTTGGAAAAACATTATTAAGTAATTACAACATATATATATATATATATATATATATATATATATATATATATATATATATATATATATATATATATATGAAGAAATATAGTCTTAAAGTGTGCTATATTTATGGGATAAAGTGCTTAATATCAGAGATAGAGCATGTGTAAATATAAAAGTGAAAATAGAAGTCAACACTTAGAGGCGACAGTCTGTTTCATGATAGATGCAATCGTCAGGCCACGAGTGCTATTATTTTTCTCGGCTATTTATATATACCAGTCAGTGGTGCATTGTCGGTAGTCTATTTTGGCGGTTATTTTACCGGAAGTCGTTTATTTGTTTATTTATTTGTGTCAAATTATTTTGCTTGTTTTTATTTACTTTTATTTTTATTTTTTATCTTATATATTTAAATATTTATTATTTTTAGTTTGATCGGTGTTTTTATTAACGTAGTAAAAATTTGTTTATATAGCCTATTGTGGGTAGTCTATTTTGGCGGTTATTTTACCGGAAGTCTTTTATTTCTTATTTATTTGGGTCAAATTATTTTGCTTCTTTTTATTTATTTTTATTTTTATTTTTTATCTTATATATTTATTTATTTATTATTTTTAGTTTGATCGGTGTTTTTATTAACGTAATAAAAATTTGTTTATATAGCTTATTTAATAGTTTTGTTTTGTTTGGGAAGATAATTAAAGCTATTTGTTGAATTTTGGGGTTGATTGTTGTGGTTTGTTCTGACTATTATTTTGGCGGGAACAGATTTTAATTTATTTATTTGGATTATCTTTATTTGTTTTTTTCTAAATGGCTAGTTTATCGGTATCGGTTGTTAGTTTATTTGGATGTATTTAGATCAATTTATTATACATGTCTAAATTATTAAACGAAACCAGCCTTAATATATATATATATATATATATATATATATATATATATATATATATATGTATGTGTTTGAGAAAATTATATATAAATAAAGAACAATGTTAGGAATATTAATGAAAAAGCCCATTTTTTCCGCGTGTGATGCGTTTCGTTATTTACTACTTCATCGGGCAAAGATTGATGTTTACGTTGATCTAACTACACATGTGCATGGAGGAGGGGAAGCGCTGAAATTTTTTTAACACTTAAATTTATTTTTCTTATATTACATGCATGGGTATATAGTAGGGCCGATTTCATTTAGTTTCTCTTTCGTTTTGTTCATTGTTTATATCTTGTTTTATTAAATAACCCCATATTGTCATAATAGAAGATCTACCAAGAAAAGTGAAATGCTGTAAAAATGTGGAAAGCAAATTTATTGTGGGGGATCTAGTGATTAAAGCACTTTCTATACACTTTCGTCTTAGTAAGTTCCTTTCTTTTTTCATTAAAGTATCATTTTTTAAACTGAAATTGTGGTTAGAATCCTTACTGTGTGCAATTAAGTATTGTTTTTTTTTGTAATAGATCCCTTTTTTGTTCATATAATCGTTTATTTAAATTCCTCGAGGTTTCTCCCATATATTCCTTGTGGCAAGTTTGCAGGTGAAAAAGTAAATTCCTCCGTCAAGTTTTAAATAATTCTTATTTTGTTTTGAATTAATAAAATCTCTTATTGTTTTGGAAGTCGATGTAACAAATTTTATATTAAACTGAGATAAAATCTTTTCAATTGTTACTTGTTATAGAGTTAGTAGTTAGAATAATATATTTTGATAAGTTAGGTTTTTCAGAAGGGTTCACTTTTCTATTTTGAAATATACGAACCTTTTGTTCCGCACTGAATATGAAATAATTAGAGTATTGGAGAAGCTTAAAAATATTTTCAATGTATTTTGTCTCTTTATGTAAAAATCAAAGGCTACAAATTCTTAGTGCTCTCAAATACAATCAGATAATTATTCCGGATTTCATTTTTGTGGTGGTGAGAATAGAAATTTATGAGCTCAAGTTGATTTACGAGGGACATGTAGGTCATTATCAGTACGGTTTAACATGCTATCAAGGAAAGGTAAAGTTTTATTTGTTTCTGTTTCATATATTATCGTATGCTCGACTTTGTTTAGTCTATCTACAAGACCAGGTAAATTAGTTATTTGGGGATATATTACAAGATGGTCATCAATATATCGGAAATATTTTGATTGTTTAGGTAATATACTCTGAAAAAAGAAAATACACGCTAAATTCCCACTTAGAAGTGAACCCATTGTTAATCGAAATTTTTGTTTATAAAAATTGTCAATGGTGAAATACCATTTACAGGTAATGATTCGCAGTTTTTAGGATTTTAGTTCTTGTTAAGAAAAGGTTCTTTTTTGTTAGTATTACATGCTTTTTACAGTTCTTTTTTGGTTGTATTAGATGCTTTTTAGAATTCTTTTTTGGTTGTATTAGATGCTTTTTATAGTTCTTTTTCGGTTGTATTAGATGCTTTTTATAGTTTTTTGGTTGTATTAGATGCTTTTAATAGCCCTTTTGTGGTTGTATTAGACGCTTTTTAGAATTCTTTTTGGTTGTATTAGATGCTTTTTATAATTCTTTTTTGGGTATTTTAGATGCTTTATACAGTACTTTTTTTAGTTGTATTAGATGCTTTTTATGGTTATTTTCGGTTGTATTAGATGCTTTTTATAATACTTTTTTGGTTGTATTAGATTATTTTTATAGTTCTTTTTTGGTTGTATTAGATGCTTTTTAGAATTCTTTTTTGGTTGTATTAGATGGTTTTATAGTTCTTTTTGGCTGTATTAGACGCTTTTTATAGATCATTTTTTTAGTTGTATTAGATTTTTTATAGTTCGTTTTTGGTTGTATCAGATGCTTTTTGTAGTTCTTTTTTGGTTGTATTAGACGCTTTTTATAGATCATTTTTGTTGTATTAGATGCTTTTATAATTCTTTTTTTGTTTGCATTAGATTCTTTTTTAGTTGTATTAGATGCTTTTTATAGTTCTTTCTTGGTTGTATTAGATGCTTTTTATAATTCATTTTTTGGTTTTATTAGATGCTTTTTATAGTTTTTTTTTATTGTATTAGATTTTTTATAGTTATTTTTTGGTTGTATCAGATGCTTTTTATAGTTCTTTTTTAGTTGTATTAGACGGTTTTTATAGATCAATTTTGGTTGTTTTAGACACTTTTTAGAATTCTTTTTGGTTGTATTAGATGCTTTTTATAATTCTTTTTTGTTTGCATTAGATGCTTTTTATAGTTCTTTTTTTGCTGTATGAGATGCTTTTTAGAATTCTATTTGGTTATATTAGATGATTTATATAAGTTCTGTTTTGGAAATAATAGATGCTATTTTATAGTTCTTTTTTGGTTTATTAGACGCTTTTTATAGATATTTTTGGTTGATATAGATGCTTTTTATAGTTCTTTTTTGGTTGCATTGGACACTTTTTAGAATTCTTTTTGGTTGTATTAGATGCTTTTTATAATACTTTTTTCTGTGTATTAGATGCTTTTTATAGGTCTTTTTTGGTTGTATTTTATGCTTTTTATAGTTCATTTCTGGTTGTATTAGATGCTTTTCATGGTTATTTTTTGGTTTGTATTAGATGCTTTTTATAATACTATTTTGGTTGTATTAGAGGATTTTTATACTTCTTTTTTGGTGGTATTGGATGCTTTTTATAGTTCTTTTTTGGTTTTATTAGATGCTTTTTATATAAGCATTTAAGATAAGTTGGATAAATTCTTTCCGAATTTTTAGCATTTCTATAATTATTTACTTTATTTACTATTATTTTTATCATCTTTGTTGCTCTTTACCATTGTGCCCTCCGGCTTCTCCAAGTGCTTGCCGATCCGACTACTCTTCAGTTGAACTATTAGGGGAGTGGTTTATTAGGGGAGTGGTTTGTTCTTATGCTGTTGTCCCTATGTACGGATATATATTTTCGTGTTCTTTATCTAGAATTGCTAAGATATCTCTCGCTCTGTTTCCACAGTTTGCACTACCTGTCACGAGGATTGAACTCACTATTGCTATATCGGAAAATTCACAAACCAACACTTTATTCCGGTGGAAACTTTCGATTTCGTCATATTTTACCGATGAATCTGTATTGTCAGAAAAACGGATTTTGTCTCAACCCTAACCCTAACCTTAACCCATTAGCAAGTCAGAAAGGGATTTAAGTTAATCGCAGATGGATTTTTATTTTAAAACACACACACACACACACACACACACACACACACACACACACACACACACACACACACACACACACACACACACACGAGGATCTTTATGAAAGTAATGTCTTCATTTATGTTGGCCCAAAATGTCAGATATGCATGTTGACAGTAAAACTTGAACGTTGTCGCTTGTTTTTGTTTTTACAGAGAACAGTAGAACTGCAGGCTGGTAAAATTATGTCTGGTGTGAAAGTCTATACGGAGCTCAGATATATCGCGGAATTTCTCTAGGTAGGAAAAATGTACCCCCTTCTAGATGTCTATTTATCAATATTTGCTGAACGTTTATATAGACCAAAGAATGGATATGAGCACAGTGAGCATTTTTTTAAAGCAGTGACAATAGCGATATATTTGATTGATTGATTCACACCTTGTCACGGCTTATCAGCCCTTTGCAAGTTATTTAAAGTTGGGGGGGGAGAGATAATAATTATTTAGTGATACAAAAGCGAATACAACGAACCCAATGGGAATTGGATCTCGGCTATCCGATTAACAATTCTGATCTTTTATCCATTACACCACCCGCACATCCAAACTTACAGCACCTGGCATTCTTAAGCGATCAACCATCTAGGTTCTGACCTTGCTTAACTTCGATGGTCATACGGGAAACGGTGTTTCAACGTGATGTGGCCGTAAGCCGTATTTGATAAGGCATGTTCCGTCGAAACCCTGAACAGGCTTTTGTTTCCTGCTGGCTAAAATGCATAAATAATTTTGGTGACTAAACGGAAAAATAATGTGATTGTTGAAGAATTATTCCGTTCATTCCAGCGGGTCATTTTTTTTCCTTTTTTTTTTTTTTTTTGACTGGAGACTTTTTCGAAAAGCAATTACAGGTAGAATGAAATAAAACACCGACGTAAAAATGCCAGCAAAGACTGTCATAGAGAGATAGTGTTCTCTCTGGACGTAACGAATATTTCTCGGGCACGAATTAAGCAAGCACCAACTGGTTCTGACTTATATTGAAACATATTTGTCCGGGGAAACGACATTGAAGGACCCTCAAGCATAGACTTTTCTACTAGGAACGTACATGGCTATAAATTAAAATACCTCCGACCAGATATGACCCATTCAAAAATGCTGTCGATGAAAATCTGAGTTCTGACATTTTGGTAAGAATCAATATAAATTCGGCTGAATAGTTCCTTAGCTAAACACTTCTGGGATCCGTTTCGGTTTTGCAGAATTTTGGTAAACATTAATCTTGTCACCCCAATTACCGTTACGATAAGAATTGGGGTAGAAAAAATTGAGTACAATTGAATTTAGTAAATCTTTATCTAGATTTATTTTGGGTTCAATTCCTATCGATGCCTTACCCATGAGATTTTTATAGATTCCGCTTAATATATTTAAATCAAACCTTTTTTTTTGCATCACGATCAGATCATGTGATCTTTTTCAACTTGGTATCTTTATTCCCTCAGCGATTATTCTTAGGTTGATAAGCCATGAAAATCAAACACCAAATCAAAAACCTAGAATTTTTAAATTTTCTCAATAGCTCCTGTTTCGCACACGCACGCACACACACACACACACACGCACACACACACACACACACACACACACACACACACACATATGTATGCATTATATTTTTTATAATATTTTAATATACTCAGGCGGTGTGGAAAAAAACAGATAATACAATTTGTAAATAAAAAAATAAATTAAACAAACCGATATCAGGGAAAAAAAATTCAATAAAAAAAAAGACTAAAAACATCGGTGCCGGTTGAAAATAATCAATCAGCAACTCAATGTCTAGTCAAGAGCAAAAAAAAAAAACACCTACAGAGTTACTTAAGTTAAAACGTAAAAGGGCTCAATACACTGAATAGAGCAAAAACTAAAAAAAGCCTAGTGAGCCAGAACCTATAGACCACAGATTTTTGTATTTTTTTCCGATAATCTCTTCCCATAGGGAAGGCAGAACGTGACTGTTTTCTGGGTGTTGTTATCCTCTTGTACCCTTCTGTCCCAGTATATATGTCTATATTTCCATTTAAAGTACACATGGCACAGTGGATAAAGGCGTTGGTTAGATACAGTGTCAGGACCCAAAAAGTTGTGAGTTCAATACCTATTTAAGACATTGGAGAACTTGGAGAGGTGAATTAACAGGAGATAACTAATAACTGACATCCATTAGACATGGCACGTGGAACTAGAACAGTCTACCCCAGTGAGCGAAGTAACGGGTTCAGTTCGTCATTCCAACCACTTGAAGAAAGCCGGAGCGTACAACGGCCGAAACGTTGTGATAAATATGGCAGCAAAGATGAGGACAATAGTCTGAATAATGTAAATAGTGCCTTCTATGCCAGTTTGTCACAGCTGCTGTCATGTACCCAGTATAGTTGTTACGTTGTAGGGTACTGCTTATACCAACCATTTCCTGTCCATACATCTCTTGGTCGCCAATTATAATTTTTCTCAATATTTTAGGGAGCACGAATGTCGAATCATCTAACATTTCCAGAGAGTTCAATATCTGGCCATTACAATGTATATCACCTGAAGAAGGCCTGAGCGTACAACGGCCGAAACATCGTGAATATGGCAATAAAGATGAAGACAACAGTCGGAATAATGTAAATAGTGTAAACAATTACAATACCTCATCTAAGAAATATATATATATATATATATATATATATATATATATATATATATATATATATAATTGTTTACACCAGTCGGAATAATGTAAATAGTGCAAACAATTACAATACCTCATCTAAGAAATATATATTTCTTAGATGAGGTATTGTAATTGATTACAATACCTCATCTAATATATATATATATATATATATATATATATATATATATATATATATATATATATATTTATTAGATACCTCATCTAAGAAATATATATATATATATTTCTTAGATGAGGTATTGTAATTGATTACAATACCTCATCTAATATATATATATATATATATATATATATATATATATATATATATATATATATATATATATATATATATATATATATATATATATATATATATATTTCTTAGATGAGGTATTGTAATTGTTTACACTATTTACATTATTCCGACTGGAATCGGAGAGCCGAGTTCGAATCCCAGTCGAATCCATTACATTCACTTACGTGCTAAGACCCTTGGGAAAGGTGTGAATCCTCTTCTTCTCTCTTCATCTATGGGTAAAATAGCAGGACAGACCGGGTTCTATAGCCTTGGGTGGCAACTGGTCTAGGAGAAGGACAACTATGAATTCAAAACCTGCAGAGGGTCGTTTGGTGACCTTGTGGCACTCAGTGCACCAGTTCTCTGTATTCGTCCCTCCAAAAAGTGTGGATGGTCCTGCACGAAACCTTCACCACTATAATCAAATCTCATGTGCTGTCGTCGGACTGTCGGTTTCCTAGGAACTGATCTGCTTGACTTTCATACGTCGAATTCGATGGGAGAGTCGATGATATTTCTGAGATGAGGTATTGTAACTGTTTACTCTATTTACATTATTTATGTGTGTACATATATATATATATATATATATATATATATATATATATATATATATATATATATATATAGAGAGAGAGAGAGAGAGAGAGAGTGAGAGAGAGATCTTAGCATGTTTATATTAGATTGAATTGACAATGTGCGCCTTTTTTATTATAATTTTCTGTTAAATTAAATTGTTTGCCTATCTTGATCAACTTTGTGGAAAAACTGTCAAAAATTCCGGTTTTTGTTCGAGTAATTTCGACACTCTCTGGTCATTATCAGTAAAGTTACTGTCGTCATCTGGTATATGTATCAACGCTACTTTTCAAATTTAAATATATGGATATTGTGCAAGTGACGTCATTTGTAAAACGGTTTCGCAGAGCTTAAGAGCACAAGAGGAGGAACATATTAAATATTTTCTACGTACTGTAAATACATGTATAAGTACGACGTCTGTATCAGCACATACCCTGTTTATATATATATATATATATATATATATATATATATATATATATATATATATATATATATATATATGTAATAGCATAAATGAGTGTGTGTATAGTACAAAAGCATACGACCCAATTCAATTTCTATTTATTGTAGGAATCGATTTCCCTTCTAATAATCCAGATAATGTTAGCAATTCTTTTTGAAAAAGAAAAAATCGAAAATCATTCTTCGTCTGTATTCTTTGTCAGCGGGAGGAAAGGGAAGGAAGACGTTGGTAATTGGTTTCTTTTTTGCCAATTCCGTCTTCATTTGTAGTTTTCGTTATGTCTGCCAAAGAAAATGGCGGCAAATATAATTTTCATTCTTCATATTCATACATTCATTCTATTATCAAGTACAACCTCAATCCTCTTTGGAGACAGATCGTTACATACTGATATACAATATAGCACCAATTGCTCGTTTCTCTAATTAGATTAAGTCATGTTATTTTCTTCGAATGACGGATTTGTTGTCTTGTAAAAATGTCGCCATATTTAGTTAAAAAATACAAGTTGTTCATGAAGTTCGTGTGCACTTTAAAAAATTTCCTTTCATTAGTGCAAACAATTCAGACGTTCACAGCTAAGAGTCACCATGTCACATCCACGGAGTCGAATCACTCTCATTCCCTCTGTATTCTAATTGTAAAGAGTAAGTTCCACTCAGCATTTTCCCAAGATCCGTTACTTTGTGGACGCTTCCTTGAATGCTATAATCTTAGCCATTTCAGGTCATAGGTCAATCGTTATCTATCCTCCATATCCTCATAATCCACACTACATAATTATAATGGGTGAACACTGGTTAAAAATGTTCTTAATACATTTCATTCCCATTATAACTCAGGTTTCCCTACACCCGCTTTTCGTTGTTAAAACTTTGTTGTTATATATATTTACTAAACTTTGCTTAGTCTGACTTGGGTACAAGTGCAAGACACTAAAAAAGCGATGTGTGATTGTCTTGCTCGCCATTGCTTTACCACGAGGCCGCCGTCAAAGTGTTCAGATTGTGTCCTGCACGTGTAACCAAGTCAGACTAAGCAAAGTTTAGTAAATATATATAACAACAAAGTTTTAACAACGAAAAGCGGGTGTAGGGAAAGCTGAGTTATAATGGGAATGAAATGTATTAAGAACATTTTTAACGAGTGTTCACCCATTAAAAGGCTCAAGAGCCACGCAAAGTAGAGGGTCACTGAAGGAGTTGTATGATATGAATGTAAGATTATGTAGTGTGGATTATGAGGATATGGAGGATAGATAATGATTGACCCTTGACCTGAAATGGCTAAGATTATAGCATTCAAGGAACTTACTCTTTACAATTAGAATACAGAGGGAATGAGAGTGATTCGACTCCGTGGATGTGGCATGGTGACTCTTAGCTGTGAACGTCTGAATTATTGGCACTAAGGAATGGAGCTCGCCCGAACATTTGTCATGGAAATAGCGATAGAGTAGTGATTGGCTCGCCGTCTTGAGTCGGCGAGAAAGAGGTTGCACGGTGGAAATATATAATTTCCCACAAGGCCCTGTAAACGAGTTTGGTTTCTATTACGGAAGCTCCATCATTATCCCATTTTTGGTTTAAACTGATTCTTATAAAAGATAAATCAAAGTAGGAATCAAGTGCCTTTTCTGGAGCGATACATGGAACCAACGATTTTTCCAGCATCTGTGGATCAAGATGCACTTGGGGTATGGCAAGACCTTGACTTTCAACAGACGGTCAAAGAAAGGAATCTCATTGGGAGAGCAGCCAATCATCGTGACTGAAGAAAACTGCGGGTTTGATCGATGAATCTGATATCAGCTGATATGCGATAAAAAGTGAGAAGCATGTTTGTCAAACATTGAGCTTTTTTTTTTTAGGATCGCATAAGAAATCCACTGCCAGGCTCTGTTCAACTTGTTGATTTTTTATTGAAGCTGCACCCATAAACTGTGTCATCTGCATAGATGTTTACTAATGCTCTGAGAATGTGTCTTGGAAGATCATCAATAAAAAGCCTAAGAGGACCGCGTAGATTTTTATGTTTCGAAGGAAGACAAACAAATTTTAAATGTACGTGGGTAACTTTTTTCCGAATCGAAAAGGAATCCTTATTCTGTAGTTTAGTATTTGTTTTGATATTCGGTTGAAGACTTTGGTATTCGGGATGGTGAAGTAGGTTTTACTCGTCGTAGTAAGAAAAAAACTATTTTCGTATTTGGAGAAACAATGTTTTCTATTGAGGGTTGAGAGACATTTTTTGCTATTCGTTGCAAGAGAAACCGTATTTGATATTCTGGGTGAAGAAATTATTTCTGATATTTATTCGAAATCTATTAAATTCAATGCTTCATATTTTTGAAAAGAGATTTCGAATCGAAATACCGGATTAAATATTGAAATATTACTGCAGTGTAAAAAATTGATTTTTGATCGAAGATTTAACGGTAGAAAAAAGACCAAAAAGTTATTACACATCAATTGCGATCTCTTATAGGTCATTTTAAGCTGTAGAACATACGATAATGATTTTCTTTTCGATCGAGTTTCACTTTCTTTCTTTCTTTTTTTCTTTCTTTCTTTCTTCCTTTCTTTCTTTCTTTCTTTTGGTCTCGCTTTCCTCTTCTTTGCTTTCTATTTTTTAATTTTTTTGGTTTATTTCTTCTTTACTTCTTTATTGTTCCTTTCTTACTTTCCCCCTTTTTCTCTTTTCACATTTGTTTTCCTTCTTCTCCTCCTCGCTATTTTTCTTTCTTTATTTTACTTTTCTCCTTCATTTTCTGCTTTTTCTTTCTCTTTTCTCTTTCCCATTTATTTAACTTTTTTCTTCTTTCATTGTTCTCTTCTATTTCATTCCTTTCATTCCTTTCATTTCTTTCTTTCTTTCTTTCTTTCTTCCTTTCTTTCTTTCTTTCTTTGCTATTCTTATATTTTTACCTGTTTTTTCATTCTTTGTTCGTTTCTACATTTGTTTCTTTTTGTCTTTCTTTCTTCTTTGATTTTTTCCCGTTTCATTCCATGTTTCTTCTTTTTTTCTTTCCCTGTTCTTTTCTTTCCTTTCCTTTTCTTCTCTTAATCTCTTGTTTCTTCTCTCTTTCTTTCTTATTTTCTCTTCTTTATTTCCGCATTTTTTCTTTTCCGTCTTTCTTCTTTTCTTTCCTTTTTCTTCTCCTCATTTTTATTTTCCTTGTTTCCCTCTAATTAAAATGAGCCATCAATTTGATTAATTTCATTTTAATCTTACATACATATTATCGATTTGACGTAAACGATATTGATTTCCCCCTTGATTAAAATCACCATTTCAATTGATCTCTTAACACGCACATTGTTCTTGTTTAAAAACCAAACATTTCATTGGAAATACTTTTCGTCATTTTCCTTTCTATTTCTGCTTCGATTAATTTTTGATTCTATTTCGCTTCTTTTTTTTTTAAGAAAAGAAAGTTTTTCCCTAAGAGATTGCCAGCAATTCATTTAACGTATTCTTTATATTCCCAAGCAGATTACCGCGTATAAGATCCCCTATTTACATTAATATTACAGTATGATCATCAAGTCGGCGATTTTTTATAACGAGGGTAACATTGTTATAAATGCCAGTGAAATCAAAAGATTCTAAAAAAAAATTCTAAGTGCTTAGGAAAAGAGCAAACCATTTTTTCGCAGAAATGCTTTGTCGGACATACCGACATTTTAATTGGATCGTAGACTATATTTATTGGCTTAGCTATGGTTCTACGTGAAATATTTATCATTGAGTAGGTGACATCTTCATTTACAAAAATACTTTAATGTTGATAAAAAGAGATTTCCAGAATTTTGTAAAGAATAGCTTTCCCGCGCTAAGTTTTAGTAAATTGTTATCAAAGTTAGCCATAAGCAATTTAACATTGATCGAATTCTAAATTCAAGGTGTTATCAAAGTTAGCCATAAGCAATTTAACATTGATCGAATTCTAAATTCAAGGTGTTATCAAAGTTAGCCATAAGCAATTTAAC